>CAWUCS010000004.1:0-21974 GCA_963920785.1 Sphagnum contortum | reverse complement strand
ATGGGCGGGACGAGGTTTCGAACAACGTGGCTTCAAACCATATGCGTCATCTTGTGCTCTCTAAGTATGATTCGTCTTGGGGCGACAGAAGACAGTTTGCGTCCATTGACGCACTTACTCGTCCGACTATGATGCGTACTCCGGAGTATCTGTTACGTCACATCCAACGCGTTTGGGTCTAAACGTACCTGGAAGCAAACAGTACAAGCCACGACCCAATCGACCGCATCATCATTTTTCACAGTTTTGGTGTCAGAACGTCAGAACACCAAACCAAAACCACAATGCAGCCATCACGTTCTTCGCCTTCTTCGGAAACATTTTGCATTTCAGTTCCGGCACGTTCCAAATATCCTCGCTGGTTAGTGCCAGCGTTCTTGTGGATCGTTTCGATTCAAGGTTTTCTCTTTCCGGCCGCCATTTTGCTGCTTCCAAGGCGACGTATAGAAACGGCAGAGGGCGATGATGACAATGTGGTGTTGAACTACTTGGTGACATGGACCCTCGACCTGCTTCCATTCATTGTGGCTCGATTGTTTGTTATTCATCTGAGTCTCGGCCTCATCTACATTGGGTATACATTTTTTGGATCCGATACGCCACCACGCAAAGCACATGATGCGTGAGCTCCTGGTATCCGGAACAACCTAGCCTGGTTTGCAAGGTTGCCTCTTATCGAATTTGGCACGCGTGATTCCAACAAGACAGATGGTTGTAACAAGAATCAATATCTTTGTGTTTTTCAACGTTAGTGAAACCCCCCGTGGCTCCGGTTTTGATCGGGGCGTTGGTTGTCACAGACTTTTCCCTTGGCTGGTCCGTTGTCCTGTTGTGATGTGTTTGAAGATGGGTGGACGCATTCTTCGTCCGTATAAATCAACGTTTCAATCGTTTCACGTGCTTGGTATCCCAAATTATTTTCCAATTTGCGATCGAAAATGTTTTGCAGCACACTGACTCCATGTGGCAAGGGCTTACAACGAACTGATTTGTCATGATGCCTTCCTTCTCCGTTACCGTTGACAATGGATCTAATTCGAAAGTTTAAGTCATTATGACAGAAGCTGGCTCCAACTGCACAGCTTCTACAATGCGTTGATGGCGACCCGAGCATCGATCGCTAAGTACGAGGCAGTCACGCCCCGAAAGTATTTCGATCGTGCCGTGGAGATGGAAAACATTGCTCTAACGACAACAATGCAGTAATATAAGTCGACCACAGGGATCATTAACAATAAACAAAAATAGTTTTATGCGTGCGCTTTTTAACTTTTAGAGCGAGCTAGGATCTAATTCAGGAACTCGAACATCTGACGCGGCGGTATTTATGCGGCTCAAAAAATGATCGACAAAACGAGCAAATATATCACGATTGCTCAAACCATCCTCGAAGACAACAAACATTTGCGGTGGTGTCGAGGCTACAACAAATAGATGGCACCATTCAGGCAGGTCTCCTTAGCCTACGAACCAAACCACAACGAATCCACGATTCGCCCACATGACTGACATGTCAATACAACGAGCACGAGCGGCTACGCCGTCCTGGCGATACATGGGGCGGAGAGGAAGATAATAGGACGCTGCTGCCACAGCTGCTGCTGATACTGGACTCGGTCAACCAAGGGATCAAGCCGTATACTTCAAAGCTTTCAATTTCAAAGCGTCCATCATTCTCATCTGGAATCAGACATGGATTTCCAAACGTAAAGCAGCTCGAGGTGACGCCACGGTTAAAGTCGTCTTGAACAATCAGTCCAAAGGCACCACCACCGCCCATGGCCAACGTGCCCTTCTCCACATCACATATTTGACAATATTCATTGGCACCAGTCCATTTGAAAATAGCCACGAGTGGTTTGGATGGTGGTAGTTGCTGTAGCGAGTTGGAACGCGGACGACTGTTGTTGCGACGACGTGGTAACGTTTCGTCTTGTGCATGTTGTTGTGCGACCACACCCGGATGAGTGGTAAACAAAAAGGATTGACCCGTGCCATAGTACGACTGTCGCCGATTGCTGTAGCTGCCGCCACTACCACCGCTGGAAGGTGGTGAATTCCATCGTTCCGAGGCAAAGCCGCCAAGTACATGTCCTGTGGTGGTTTTCATAGCCACCAAGGTGTATCGAAAGCGGGCGCTGTATTCTACCAAGGTGAGAAAGTTGTCTCCATCTCGTCCAATGGCGAAGATGCGTTGCCACTTGTTCATTTTGAGTTCGTCGGGTAAGCCCTCATCAACGAGTTGCTGCAAGAAATCATCTGTCAAGATGCGAGGGCAGTCTTTTAATTCGGCTGGATCCTCTGGCACAACTTCGACAGGATATTCCTCCTGCATATCGTCGGCATCGTCCGTATATTCTTCCAGTTCTTCGTCTTCTTCCTCTAGTTCAGACGTGACCGCGGCTTCATCTTCGACAGCCAGAAATTCCCATTTCATTTCCGCTTCCGTCTTGAGGTCGGCGACGTTGCGGTACACAGGCGGCCACGGTTCTTCGTTTCCTGCTTGCCTTGGTTCTGCCAGTTCCACTATATTACTCTTTGCAGTTGTGCTGGGGGCAACATATGCTGCAATCGTTGGTGGCGTCACTGGGAGAGGCTCAAATGCTTCTTCATGTAATGGTGAAAAGAGCGCCATCCCTACATCGCCGACAACCTCACGGAGACTCCACTGTGGGCACATCCTTGTTTTGTGCTACAACTGCAGCGTCATTGGCAGCGTCATTGGCGACCATGGCATGCTGTTCTTTCCATGCCCCATGCTGCTTTCAGATTGAGTAAGGCACGAGTAATGCGTCGTTTGGCCGTCAACTTGAGTCGGAACTCGAGCCATTCATTCCACCACGCTTGAAAGGTGGCTATGAATTGTAGCATGGGAAGGAGTTGTGCCAGACAGCGGACCAGAACATGCAAGGAATCGGATTCGACCATGGCTGTACTGTTCGGCATGACGTCATCATTATCACGGCGACTCCGTCGTTTCGAATGCCATTGCTGATGCATTCGGAACCTTTCCTCTAAAAAAGGAGACGGAGCACTGAGTTCTAAATGGTCCTTGGGAGTTCGAGAATAACAAATCGATGGTACAGTGGTGGTTGTGGTCAATTCATCTCCAGTCGGCACATAGGGTGCGTAGGGCGGTGGTACGTTGAATCCACTGCCGCGTGGGCTGTTTGTGAAACGGCGACGACTATTACTGGTGGTGTCACCATCGCGCCACGACAAGGACCGCTCACTCGTTGTTGAAGAAGGAGCTGGTCGAGAACTTGGAGCATTGGTTGTCGTAGGCGTTGACCTCACACTACTACTCGTGTTCGGTTGACCTCCTTTCGAAAAGTCATACCGAACGCTTTGATCGTACATGCGGAGCACCATGGTGTCATGAGGTGTGGTGGTGATGTCTTCTGGCGATCGTGATGGTTGCGAATGAGAATGCAAGACGCTCATTGGTGGTTCAGTGACGGTGACGAAAATTTCAGTGATGGACCCTTCGCACGTGACGTCAACACTGCAAGAACAGTGCCTACTATTTCTACGTAGCGATAGCCCATCCACCTTAGTTGGATAGGCGAAAGTCATTGTGGTGGTACCACTCAAGTTGGTGTGCACGTCGCCCGTTTCTACGCCAAACGACTCCGTTCGTGTTTGGTGGGCGCCACCGGTGCCCGACCTGTTCATGTCGTTGGAATTATCATCTTTTGAAAACCAACCAACAGTAACCAACCATCATGGCCGAAACAAAACCCAAAAAGAAGAATCCATGGCTGGCCATGTCAGCTGGATGTATCGCTGGAGGTATTGAAGCGACGGCTGTTTGGCCGATGGAGTACATCAAGGTGAGCGACAAAAAGGTCGCTGCTGGGGTGCGCCTTTCTGTTTTTGACAATTCATCCACGTGACCACTGGTGCAAGCAACATTACTTGTCTTGGGTGCTATCGTCGTGTAGGAGCGCCTCAGTTCTGACCAAAAATCCAATGCCACTTTACATCTGCCTCTGACATTCTTCTGATCGCGTCATTGCATCTTTCAACAGACACAACTCCAACTTCAGTCCAAAGTCAAGGGTGCTGAATTGCCATACAAAGGCATGGTTAGCGGCATTCGTTACACGGTTCAAACCACGGGTTTCTTGTCGTTGTATCGCGGCTTAACTCCTACCTTGCTAGGAAGTATCCCGAAGGCGGGCATCAGGTTCGGTCTCAACTCGGTCTTCAAGGATGCTTTGCGTGATAAGAATGGCAATTTGAATCCAGCCAAGAACTTTTTGGGTAGGTACCGTGTGAACGAATTGTCGAGTGGCTGAGCAACAACATCTCACAATCGCCTGTTCAATCCAACCTGCTCACCATCACCTCAATGTCATCCGTTCCTCTTCGCGTTCCTCCTTCTTGTCAATTGGTCGAAAAAGCCGGTATGGGGGCGGGGATCGGTGAAGCTATCGTAATCGTTGCTCCGGTCGAGACGGTCAAAACCAAGTGCATTGAATTGAACATGCCGTTCGTGCAAGGTATGCGACATATTATCAAAACGGAAGGATTTGCCGGAGTGTATCAAGGACTCTTTGCGACGGCGCTCAAGCAAGGATCCAATCAAGGATTGCGGTTCATGTGGTTTAATGAATTCAAACGAATTGTGACGGATGATGTAAAACCAAAGTGTCTCATTTATGGATTTGTTGGGAGGCATGTCTGCCGGATGTTTCAGTACGCTTGGCAACAATCCCTTTGATGTCGTCAAGGTGCGTGTGCTGTTGATGTTATTGTGGGATACGTGTGCCATTTGTATTTTTTGTATTTGCTCATTTCGCTATCATGATATCATGTTTCAGACACGCATGCAAGGAACCAAGGCGGCGCAGTACAAGAGCACGTTGGATTGCTTTCAACAAATTATCAAAAGGAAGGCATTGCCAGTTTGTATGCGGGTGTGGTACCACGGTTGGGACGCGTCGTTCCAGGTCAAGGCATTATCTTTATGAGTTTTGAAACCATTCAAGATTCGTTGCAAAGCTATTTTACCATTTTTCAGTAAAAACGTCAACCTCAACTCTAGCGTTGTGGCATATCATATGTGTCATGTCTGTGTGAAACGAACCCAGAAAGCTGTCAAATGTGAAAATAGTAACAGTAACTTGTTATAAAGAAAATGTTGGACACTATGTTATATCCACCTATCCCATGGTTGTTCCCGTACAAATGATATCCCCTATTGTTAGTAGTCTTTGCTGAATCCGCTGTCGTCGTACATCACCGTTTGTCCAAAAAGTATTCATGACTTTCCCCTGGCTTTTGCCCTTCAGTCCGAGTGGAATGCAACCACCGTCGCTCCGGTTGTCGTTGTAGCTGTCGGTGGCGATGATTCTGACGACGCCGATGACACTGCTTCGCCAGGATGGCGTGCCTTTTGAGTGGCCAACGTGCGTCGTCGTTCGGCACGGCGTTTAAGCTCTTGTTCCTTGCCAAGCTTGGGGACCCACTCACCCCGGACATGACAAAAGTAGCGAAAGAATTCAGGATTCCAACGCCTGAATTGACGAACAATCGAAGCTCGCTGAATAGGTTGCTTGCGCGTTGAGAGCTTTTGCGAGGAAACCTCACTACCATATTCTTCCATGATGCGCATCATCTCGCTAAAAAATGAAATGCAACAATGCACGACGTGAGGGTCGAGATCACCAAGCGTTGCTCTAACATATATAACACTTACGCGATCGGAATCTGAGAAATCTTTCCGGTGGGAAGCCAGCGGAGTTCTTGAACTTCCTGTTCCATATCTTTCAAACGCTGTTGAAGACTAGCAATGACCTCATCTTTGGCTTGCAGTTCTTCACGCATTTGTTGGACAAGATCAGGGCCCAGGGTTGCCGGTGGCCTTGGATCGTTGGAGATTTGCTGCTGCTGCTGTGGCGGCGGCTGAAGTTGCGCCGCATGATGCTGGGCGGGCTGAGGGTGTGGCTGTCTTGGATCGCTGACGGCATGGATACTTCGATTCGAGGCGACGAACGCAGGTTTGAAGTTACCATTGCATTGGTACAAAGGAGGCTTCAGCACGCTGTTGCTGCTGCTGTAGATGATGATGTTGCTGCTGCTGCTGCTGCTGCTGAGGCTGCATGCGGAAGAAACGCCTCGTGTCCGCATGGCCTGTCGCACTATTCCCAGACGTCACCCGGCTACCGAGGCCCGGACATTGAAGGTGTACGGGGGTAGCAGAAGGTTGACCAAAGGAATGTTCCATACGCCGAGCCTCAAAATGATGAGGAGGGGGCATGTGGTAAGACGAACGTGGCTGTTGATGCTGCTGTTGAAAATGACGCTGATGAGCATACTGTTGCTCGTTCCACGACGAGCCGTCGACGGCTGCTGAGGCTGGCGCCCTTGATGCTGAATCGCTTCGGGTGGTTGAGCTGGTCTAGCTTGATAAAACTGAGGTAAAGGTAGGCACTGCGGATGATCAAACGGAAGGTCTGGAGATATCCTATTCAGATGGTGGTTTTGATCGGCGGCGTGCTGTGACGCAGAAAGTGCATCATTGGAAGGTCGTTCCGAGGTCGTCGGCTTGAAGTCTTCCTGTGGCTGTGCTTCCATGTTACCTATCTTTGTCAAAACTGCCGCATGGGAGATGACATCTAAGCTTGCACAGCGAACGACATCTTCATTGGCAAGGGCTTCTGCAACAGATGTTGTCATGGTGGACGGCTTGGATTTCAATTTATGGATTCACTGGTGAGACGCAAACCGCCTGGAAAACATCGGGTGATTGGGCATCAGAAAGTCGTTAAATTCTAAAGTTCCCACAAATTTGTATACTACATGAAAATGACGTGCAAAAGGCGCAACGGGCGTCCTCGGTTACGTATAAAGATATATTGAGAAGTCACTATGTTGTGTCCACTCACTTGCTCACTTTTCGTCACATAGTCGCGAGGCTGCCGACTGTTCCCTGGCGAGGCACGCGACGCTAAAGGACGAAGTACCATTATTGTTCAGTACCTCCACAATGGATGCAATCCAGTTCTATCACACGGACCACCGCAACCATGAGCAAGAAGCGCGAAGCACCATGGCGCAACAATGCCGAGCGCCACTATTGCGCTGTTTGTAACTCCTGGATGGGAGGCGATAGCCAGTCAATTTTAATCCACGAGAACGGCAAGAAACACAAGGAAAATGTGGAAAAAAACTTACAGCAAAAACGTCAGGCCAAACATGACGAGGAACAGTCTCAAAAGTTGTTGAAATCAACACTGTTAAAGATTCATCAAGCCGCGAACGAATCGTATATGCATGATAGTGTAGCTTATGGAGATACGTATACTGCCGCACTTGCACAGCCACCAGCGTCCCTTGGCACTGTAACCAAAGCAGCCGCGCTTCCTCCACCCCCACCCAAACCAGCAGCGGTGGGAGGGCAGCCAAACAAAGAGTCGGCCAAACAGGAGAAAAAAGACTGGGAGTCTCGAAAGAAGAAGAGAGAAGAATCAAAAAATCGAGGCACCAATGGCGATGAGGAACCAGAGGATCCCTCGACAAAAGTGAAACGAACCATCGCTCCAGAGGAAGGTCACTATACGCTTGGCGACCACGTTTACCTCGAAGGTTCCACATTTTTTTGGGATACTGGAAGAAGACATGCCCGTGCAAATATGGACGGGTCCCGTGTTGGCAAGTATGGCTGAGCGGCGCTTGCCAGAACGAGCAAATCAATGGACCAATGGTCTTGTAGTGGCCGTCAGGAATTCCAAGGCCAACGAGTGGGGTATGGTGGTCGATGCGGCGTATCTACAATCAACGTCGGATGAAGAAGAAACATTAGAAACATCGATTCTTCCACATCGTATCCGGATCAGGCTAGGGGCTGATGAAAGCATACCCAAAACGATAGAGGAAGCGAGATTATTGGCAATGGGAGGGGAAGAACTTCAGGTCGAACACGACCAGTCCGCGGATGTGGATGAAGCAACAGGTCTTTCATCGTGGAATACAGTATCGATTCGCCGCACAACATTCCATCAAGAGCTCAAGGAAGAACGCGCTAGACTTCGTCAACAGCGACGTGACGCCATCCTGAAGGAAGAAGAACAAAAGAAAGCAGTCGAAGCAAGGAAAATGGAAGAGGCCAAAGTGGAGAATGCTGATGATTCGGCTTTAGGTGCTTACGACGTGTGGTCCAGTGGAAAGGCAGGATACAAGGGCGTAGACATTTCCCAAGAGGCTCAACTTGACATTCATGATACTGCCAAAAGCCTTTCCAAGGGCATGGGTGCCGTGGAGTTTAAAAAGCCAGCGTTTGCTAAGAAAGCCAAGAAGGCGGCCAACCGCCGGAAAACAACTGACGAAGACGATGATTGACTAGCATTTATCAAACTAGCACCAGGATGGCTTCTATTTTCTTCTACTCAAGGGGATTGCTAGTTTGTTCCAGAAATGCTGTGCAGAACCCCGTTTTTCAAGTCTCGCAGTCGTTCCGGATTATGATGATGACATAAGCACATCGTGGCATTTACGATCAGCGTTCCTTTTGTTTGGCGAAGAACTCTTTTGCTTTGAGTTTTGTCGACGTGGACCCGTTGGCAAACCATGAGGTAAACTATTGCGCAGCAAGTAGAAACCCTTCTGTCTTAAAGCTCTAAAGTAGTCCGCAGAGGGCTTCCTCGTTTTCTTTTTGGAAAAGAGGGAAGAGCGCTGCTTTCTCTATGGCAAACGAATCATGACAACGACGAAACGTTCGTGTTTTCAAGCCCCGAAGACAGATGTTCCATCATTTTGGGACTTTGATAATGGCAAATGTGTGACTCCGTTGTACATTTTTCGTAAAGATAGTCGCATTGCTTTCGCTTGTATGCATTTTGAGGTCCTCCGTAAAGCTCAGAGCCATTGTAGCCTTGCAACCGTGCGTGTGGAACATCCTTGTAGAAAGGTTCTGGATCATGGATGGATATGGGATAGAAATTAGAAAAGTAGCCCCATACCCAATCCCCGTGAAGGCAGAACCCGTTCTTCCAATGCGCAAGATCGGTATAAGGTTGCCATGAAACAAATGCTTGCATAAGCTCACTCACGCTCATTCCTTCTTTGAATACGTCAAGTTCGCCAATTTGATTGTCGTTTAAAGCTTTACAGCAGCCAAGCAGAAACTCGTCATCGTCAGCAGGCTTGTCGCAATAAATGGGTCGCAACATGTATTCCAAAGCTGCCTTGGTGTAGAACAGCCCCCAACCGCCATACGGAGTGGTGAAGTTAATTTGACGAATGGGACTTCGAATCATGCATCCAGCAATGGCCAGAGGAATGTGATTGGAATTCTTGAGGAAGGAAGACACAAGATCCATGTTGAGGTATGTGTCATCATCCATGATAACAAGGTAGTCCGGCAATGGTTCCTTTTTGTCTCGATACAATTGCATCGCCTTGGCAAACCCGTGGACCGATCGTCGTTGCGCACACATCCATCCGGCCGGGTTGGCCTTGTTTTTCAAAAATTGAATGCGGCCGAAGTAATTTTTCATATATCGCATGAGAAAGCGGTGGTCCTCCCATTTTCTCCAACGACAAAACTTTGATATTTCATACGTTTCATCGTTGGTGAGGTTCTTATGACAGGCTTGGTCAGCGTCGTCGTCTTCGGTGATTTGAAAAAATTGTCGCACGGTACGATGAGATCCAAATGTACGCTTTTGTGCATCTTGGTATTCGGGGCGATTGTAGCTGCCAATGCTGACTAGATCGAACCATAGTTCTGGTCGACTTGTATCAGCTTCGTTGGCGATAGGAGCCCAACTCACAGCATTTATCTGGGAAAGCAGTGAGTGGCTCGTCAACACATCTCCGAACAATTGAAACGACGCTACGCATATTGCAATTATGAATCCAAATAGACTTGATGCTTTGACTCTAGTATCACAACATCGCTCTTGTGTCTTCGCCATAATCTGTTTCGCAGCTTCGATCACCGACCTTCGCGTTGCCGTTTTTTGCCACCTTTGGATTCGATGCCGATAACAGCAAACGGTGCCGGTATGGGTCATTTTTGTACTCTCGCGCGTGTTCGTTTTTGTCACTCGCCTTACACCCGAGTAGAACTTCATCGCATAGTTAAACGTAACCTCGCGACAGGATAGGAAGTTTTTCTGAGTAGGCAGCATTCTAACTCCCACACCCGTCGAAGAACTCGGAGGCCAACTGACTTTGTAAGTGGTCAGCTATCTAATTTTTTGAGATCTAGTTGTCTTGCAGCTGTGAGTGCAAGGCTTGTCGCAATGGCCGTTCGCTTTGTCAGGAATCAATATGTTTTCCAGCGCAAATGGAGGAAACTGGTGTTTGTGTGCTTTGCCTTTCGCAGCATGTGATCCGTGTTGTGCCGGCTGTCTAGGACTTACTTCCTTTTTTGCCTTGACCTTTTGAAACAGCAAGCCCTCCAGTTCGTTCAGTTGACGTATTTGCAAATCGCCTCCCTGAGCTTTGGATGTCTGCGAAAAGCCTTTCCATCATGAGTGGATTTTGATAGTGGCAAATGTGCGATTCCCGGTTGCAATTCTCGTAGGCATTGTCACATTGCTTTCGGCGTTCCGTATCCTTACGCCCATAGATTTCGGAGCCGTTGTAGCCAATTAAACGAGCGTGTGGAACTTCTCTAAAGTAAGGATTTGGGTCGTGACTGGAGACTGGATAAAAGTTGGTGAAGTAACCAAACAACCAATCGGCATGAAGACAGTATCCCGTGGTCCAATTTCGAAACTTAGAATATGGTTGCCAAGAAGCATACGCTTGCATCAAATCGCTTATGCTCATACCACTCTTGAATACCTCCTGTTCCCCGATAGCATTGTTATTCAATGCGTTGCATGATCCTTGCAGAAAGACGTCGTCTTTGCCTTGCTGACGACAGCGAATGGGTCGCATAAAATTCTCCAACGCCGCTTTGTTGTAGATTAGCCCCCATCCACCGAACGGAAACGTGAAGTTGATTTGAAAGATCGGATGTCGCACCAAACATCCCGCAATGGACACGGGTTGGCGTTGATCAGCTTGCTTTAGAAACGCGGAAACCAGGTCGATGTTATAATACGTGTCATCGTCCATGACAACCAGATAGTCTGGCAAGGGTTCTTCCGTGTCTCGGTAACGTTGTATTGCTTTGGCAAAGCCGTGCACAGGACGTCGGTGAGCACACACCCATGCCGCCGGGTAGGCCTTTCTCTTTAGCCAAGTTTCACTAGCGAAGTGACTTCGCAAATGCTGCAGCACAAATTGATGTTTCCCCCTTGATTTGGAACGACAATAGTTCGATATCTTATAAGCTTCCTCTTTCGTTAGACCTAGATGGCACGCTTGGTCAGTATCGTCGTCTTCGGTGATCCTGAAATAACGTCTGACCAACGGATGAGAGGCAAAAGTTCTCTGTTGGGCAAGCTGATAGTCAGGACGATTCTTGGTTCCAACGCTTACCAGGTCGAACAACCCTTGTCGAGTTTTACCACTGGTGGACCGACTTGGCTTGGATTGATTGGATCGCTTCGCTTTGACTTGTGGCGTTGCCTTGTTGACTAGATCAATCAGCGGTTGTTGACTGCGACTTGGCTCGGACACGTCGAATCGCTGTGTTTCGAATTGCGAAGCTAACGTCGTCGTCGTCGACGAGAAAATTTGACGCAGCTGCTTCGTCGATTGATCTCCGAATAGTTGAAACGCAACTACCTCTAATATAAAGAGGATCGCGAAAAGACTTCTTCTTTTGTATCCAGTAAGGAATCTCAATGGTGTTCTTGACTTGGTTGACATGGTTCAACAATGATTGTGGCTGCAGTTTTCGCATTTTTTGTGCCGAGGAAATGCACGCGCGCGCCAAGTTTATTTAACAGAACCTGTTTAAGTGACAACCCGAAGCGGTACTGGGATTGGCACTTAAAGGAAACGCGAGGAAAAGTGCACGGATCATAGTTTGGCGGAAGTCTAAGCGGAGCGAGATGTTACGACTAGCTCGGCGCTAGTCTTGTGATAGCACTAGAGAGTTCGATTCAATGACGCAAATGATGCTTTCAGTTGCTCCATCATGGTTGGAGTTTGATAGTGGCACATGTGAGACTCGATTGTGCAAGATCGGTTGCACTGCCCACCAGCGGAAATGTTGCGGGGATCGGGTTGATTGCTGTAAACATTGGCACCATTATAGGCTTGCAAGCGAGCGTGAGGCACCATTTTGAAGAGGGGATCGGGGTCGTGGTTCGATATTGGATAGAAATTGGTGAAATATCCCCAGACCCAATCTCCGTGCAAACAAAATCCTGTGGTCCAGTTTCGATACTCAGAGTAGGGCTGCCATTTAGCATACGCATCCATGAGATCCGCCAAACTCATTCCATCTCGGAATACTGCACGTTCCAGAATCTGGTCACTCTCGAGTGTATTGCACGACAGTTTCTGAAAGGAATCGCCGTTGCTTAGCTGATCGCAGCGAATGGGCCGCAACATATTACCCAACGCTTCGCGACTGTACATTAGACCCCATCCCCCAAACGGGAAGGTAAAATTGATTTCATGAATTGGAATGCGAAACATGCATCCAGATATAGCAAGTGGTTCATTATGTGCCATGGTTGACAGATATTGAGAGACAAGATCCATATTGTAATAGGTATCATCGTCCATGATGACAAGGTAGTCTGGTAACGATTCTTGTTCATCACGATAATATTTGATAGCCTTGGCAAAACCATGTACCGATCGTCGCTGAGCACACATCCATCCTGCAGGATTTGCCTTTCGGTTGAGCCACCCAACTCCTGCATAGGTTCGTCGCATATACCGCATGACAAACCTTACTTTGCCCCATTTTCGGTGTCGACAAAATCTGGAAATTTGATACGAATCGTCTTCGGTGAGATTTTGATGACACTCTTGATCAACATCATCATCTTCGGTAATGCGAAAAAAGTGACGAATGGACGATCCGAACGTTTGTTGTTGAGCATCTTGATAGGCGGGCCGAGTTTTACTGCCAATACTCACCACATCCATGATCAAAGATTGGCGTGATGTTTGAAGTGCAACGGTATTGGATTGATTGAAGGATAGCGTATTAAATCTTTCCGTTGTTGCTCCTTCCGATGACATGGTTATGGAAATTAAATAGGATCGAAGCGGTTGGTTGGGGGTCATGGAAATACGAACGATGACAACTCCAAGGATGATCATGAGACCCAATAAACCCGTTGTCTTTAGCCCTCGATTGTAGGGACGAGCTTTTCTTCTTATCATGTTGTAGTATCCTTCATCGGAAACGACTGCTTTATCTTCGGTTGTGATGAGAGAAGTCACCGAGGGTCAACGTCGTTAGTTGTCATGGTCGGCTCATCACTCATCACTCAACACCGCAAGATGCGTCTGTAAAAGGTACGATTTGGTTCTTACCTTCGTACCTTTATGGCTGACTCTCATTTTGGTCTGCCCTCCCCCCGCTCTACTATAGAGACGAAGCAACGAGGTGGTACCTGGTATCTGGTATTACAGTATAAGCATTAATGCAGGTAGATATTGGTAGCAAACCAGCATTTCACCAATGAGGTCAAGGTAATAAAGAAGACAACAAGAGACGCGTAGTGAAGAATTCGAAAGCAAGTCCCAAATTAATTTGGTTTCAGTATATCGTTTGGAAAAGACGCCCACTAAAGAGCACACGTCATCTCGATTGAAAATGTGGATTGTTTGGAAGCTTAATGAATGCGCTCAAGCACATTCTGTTACAGCCATGCAATTCGATGATTCCGATTTTAAAATTTTAAAAAAGTGGTCGGTGGCACTCGCGGCTAGCATCTGTAAAACCTCGTCCTGTGCGTGCTGGATTCAGAAACTGACGTGCTTCAATTCACCTTCTGCTAACCTTCTTGCTTCTTTGTGGAACACGTGACACAAGGTAGTTAACCCTGATCCGAGTCCCTTCGATCCATGTGACGTCGATGGGAATCGGCATCTGTCATCGGAACTGTCGTACGAGAGCTGAAGTTCACCTCGTCGAATTGCTTTGGAATTCTTGCCGCAACATGTAGAACTGGTTCTCACTGACTCAGCCACTGACGTCGGCGTTCTGAATCGGCACTACGAAAGTTTCTCGTTGAGACCAGTTTCGCCACAACGAACGCTGCCATCAACAACACGTCGAACACGAACTTTAAAAGGTGGTTGTTGGTTTGTGTTGTGACTGTCATAAATTCCTTTTTCTCCTTGCTGCCATCATGTCATCGGATCATGTTGTCTCGTTTCGCCGTTGGTTGGTGCTCGTTGCGTTGGTAGGATCCTCGCAATGGTCCCCTTCGACCGGCTACTCACCGCCGGTTCCTCCCAAGATTTCTCCTGCCACTGGCTTGGCCAATCGATTGTATCATTGGCGTGGGACCCAACAGATTCGTTATCAGGCATCAGGCCCAGAACATGGTATGCCAGTCGTGCTGGTCCATGGTCTTTTTGTCAATAGTGATCATTGGCGCAAGACGATTCAGTACTTGGGCAAAGAGGGATATCGAGCCTATGCTTTGGATTTGTGGGGATGTGGGTATTCTTCCAAACCACCTCGTGACTACCCCGACGCACAAGCTGTCAATGGAGAAGAAAGTCCTGGAAGATTTGGCAAACACTTGCCAGATGTCCTGCCCAATGTGGAATTGGGAACTGCTGGTGGGACCAAGTTGCGAAGAGTGGACGTGGACTTGAGACATCCTCTGAACAGTCCTTACAACTTTTACACTTGGAGTGAATTGATTACAGACTTTTGTCGAGATGTGGTCCAACAACAACAGCAACCAGGCGCTGCTGCACAAAGTGACAATGCCGTCACTCTTGTTTGCAACTCGATTGGGACCATGTCCTCGTTGCAAGCACTTTTGGACACACCCGACATGTACAAGGGTGTCTTTGTGATTAGCCCCAATTTCCGTGAGTTGCACAGTGCCGAAATCCCAATGGCCAAAGTGTTTATGCCGTTCCTTCGAATGGTGCAACAAACATTGCGCGAAAAGGGCCACGGTCTGTTTAATGCCTTGGCCAAACCAGATACGGTACGGGAGATTCTAAAAAAGCCGTACCGTGTTCAAGAAGCGGTCGATGATGTTTTGGTCAAGGTCCTCCTGGATCCACTCTTGACGGAAGGTGCCAGCGATGTCGTCTTTGATACTCTATCCTACTCTGCAGGTCCCTTGCCGGAACAACAATTGAGCATGTTCCCGCGTCGCAAGCCCGTGTGGGTGTGCTACGGCAAGGATGATCCATGGACACCTTCCAAACGTGTGGAAGCTTTGAAACGATTTGAACCGGTGGAAAAAGTGGTGGGATTGGATGGTGTCGGTCACTGTCCCCACGATGAAGCACCCCATCAAGTACATCCTCTGCTATCCGCCTTTTTGAAGCGGGTACGAAGTGACAACCGCCAAACCGCTGTGAATGATGTGAAAATCCCATTCTTCATGCAGCAACAACAGCAACCATGGTTCAACGTGACCAGAGTGGAATGAGCACTCTCCTGTTCTTCCTCCCACCAATCATCCTTTTAGAAACAAAATGTATGTAAATCTTTAACTGCCAAATTTTTATTATAGAATCTCATAAAAAGTACATTCTTGCCATGGCGCCCCCAGCACTCTTCATGTAGTCTTCCGACTTGTCCGCTTGATATTCAATACCCACCACTTCCGCTCCATGCGCTTGATACAATTGTACTTCTTCTGAACCACCTTGTTTGCAAAATTCCTTGGCCAATTTTTCCCACGTTTCTTGTCCATCTCGAAACGTGCTAGCGCCGAGTACGCCATGTCCTTTTCGTGGTACACCTCTCGCCAACGCCAAAATGGCATCATAGGCCACGGTAGCGTTTTCTTGTTTGTTGGGATCTTGAAGATGCTTCCGTAGTTGCTGTATCGTGACACTCGTCGGATGGTCCGCTTCACACTGTTGTGTTACCCACTCACTGAGTCCATGCAAGGTTGATACCGCTTGAGGTTGTTCTCCTCGAACTGAGGCATCCGGTAATGCCACATCAAAAATAGGTTCACAAGCTTGTAACAAAGACACGCCCGGGACAAAGGATCGTGCTCCAAATAAAATGTTGCGATGGGCATAGATGCTGGCCAATTTCAACAGAGGATCCGCTTGATATTGTTCCAAACCCAACCCCGATGGAAGTAATACATATTCTCGACTGCCATACTTGTCTTCACCACGAGTGTGGACCTTGGCACCTTTGAACAGGTAGTGTAATCGAGAACGAGGAGCACCAGTACTGCTTGTTGTTGTTGTCATCGATTCGGAAGGATCTTCGATGATGGCCGTCTCTTCCGTGGTCTCTTCCGTGGATGAATGGGCCTTATCCGAAAAGGATCGCTGCGGATAACGATATTGCCGAGGATTCACGTTAAAGTAGTTTGGCGTTGTTGCAACCAAGAGGCGACACAAGGGTTGTTTGGTGGACGATCGAAGCAAGAGAGGTGACATGGTAGCAAAAATGTGAATTTTGAATGAGTGGATTCAGTTTGTACCCCTATTGTGGATGTACCTTTACGAAATATGCAACACTATTTTATACTAGTAGTAACGGTACCTTTAGGTTACCTTATGGAGAGCCCAACAGAGATTAATTGGGTGAAGCAAAGTAAGACACAGGTAAGACACGGGACTGACACGGGACAAAACAAAATCCTGGTTACCATAGATAAAAAAATCTAAAGTCATTGGATTCGGAGTGCCGGATGGTACCACACTGACTACCGCGTCCATGGTTACATAGCCGTTCTGAGTACCTGTCCGTATCATGAAAATGTTTTCATAACGGATATGTTCATAAATAATTGCGACACGTCGAATCAAACACCCAAGAACAAAACAAACAAGGTTCGTCCGACGTCCGGAAACAGCAATCGCAAACACCGACAACTACAAAGGCGCAGCTAAAGCATTTTTATGTTTAGCGCGCGTGGCGGCGGGCCGCTCACACAACCACGCGACATACTACCACGCGAATATGATAGGTACATTATGACACGCGGGGCGGGCAAGTGACAAACACAACAGACGTCTTTAGAGCGCGTTGGGGCGGCGGGGCGGGCCCCGCCGCTCATACAACCACGCGCATAGGTACAACATAACACGGCGCGGGGGGGCGGCGAGGCGGGCTGCGCCTGTTGACCCAGCGACAAACAGACTTTTAGAGCGCGTGGGGGCGGCGGGGCGGGCTGCGCCGTAGGCGCGGCCCGCCCCGCCGCTCATACAACCACGCGAATACGCCCATAGGTACATTATGACACGGCGCGTGGGGGTGGCGAGGCGGGCTGCGCCTGTTGACACAGCGATAAACACACACTTAGAGCGCGTGGCGCGTGGGGGCGGCGGGGCGGGCTGCGCCGCATACGTCATGCAAAAAATACTCCGTTGCTACTAGCCCACGCCGGCCACGGCATATCATCATAGCAACGACTCGGAGTATGTATTTAAATTACTTGTGGATGACGACCTCGATGATACGACAGCCATGATCCATGGCCGAACTTGCGAGAAGGAGAGTCACAGATTCGGCACTCTCATCCACAGGTTGCCGATGTGGTTTCCAGGCCAGGGTCGTGATGGTCGCAACGTGACATTGACTGGGAGGGACGACATAGATCAAAGTTGGATTCGCATCAGATGGCAACAGGCCAACGTTCCAAAGTTCCACCAGACCGCACTCTAGCCCCAGTGCAAGAATGGCATGGCTGTGCAATGGGACGGGGGCAAACGACAAGGCAGTGACTGCATCCGACTTTTTCTTGTCAATTTTCGTGATTGGGCTAAAACTTTGCGTGGGGCGCACTTGAAGGGAATTCGGTGGTGCATCCTCCTCCGTGAGTTGCCACAGTTTGACAACCCCGTCTCGTGATCCGGATGCCAACAGCAAAGGATTGAAAGGACAAAAGTGAACACCCCATATGATACGTTTGTGTGCCGAGTCAATCGCAGCGGCGAGATGGAACATGTCGTCACTTTTGGTTGGATCAGCGCCACCACCATGCCGGCTCCAAATGCACAACCGTCGATCTTTGCCAGATGAGGCCAAATATTTCCCGTCGGGTGAAAAACTCAAAGTTGCCACCGTTGCTTTATGCGAACCTTGCAGAACTTGAAGGCACTTGCCTTGGTTCACATCCCACACACGAATATTGGCAGCGTCGACCTCGCGGGCCTTGGCACTGGATGCCAACAAGACGTCAGCAGCAAACGGACTGGTCACAAACGAAACAGGCCCTGTTCGAGCCGCAACAGTCGATGTCAGGCAATAAATCTCCGTCGTGTGCCCAAAAAGTTTGCGAACTTCGGGCCACAGGGAGACAGCACCCAAATCTCTCTCAAAAGGCAGTTGGATGCGGGCGGCAGTACTTTCCGTTTCACCGGTAATTATTCCACCATCCTCTTCGGCACCATCAGCAGCAGACACTTTGTTGCTCAATCCAAGCGACGGTATATAAGCGCGTTCCACTCTCGGAACTGCATCATCCACCAGACTCTTGTCGTCTATGCAACATGCCCGCAGTGTTCGAATGGTCGTCATGGGTGCATCGTAAATGCGAATTTCCTTTTCATCCGCGCCGCTCGCAATCAAATGTCGATGGGCAGAGGTCGACAAAGATGTAATGGTAGTCAAATCATAACCATGTACTTGAGGTCGAGCCAACTCTACCCATACTGATTTGCTTTCATCGTTGTCGGTTGCGACTGGTGCCCACAAACGGCATGTTTGATCAATACTGACGGTCAACAAATACTCACCGGATTCCGCCTCCCAACATAAATCTGTAACGCCGGCAAAGTGACCAGTTACACAGGAAGTCGCTTGCCATTTGCGAAGCAGCGCCAAATCTTCCACCGACTTTGAATCTGATAGTGAGGATATCGCATCGGTACCTGAGTCGCCATTGTTGGCCGCCCGATCTTCTAACGACCACATGTGAAGTGCACCTCCATAGGCATGTCCTACCAAAGCTTTGCCTGATACCGGTTCAAGTCGAGCATGCACAAATCCAAGCAGGGAAGATCCAATACTTCCTCCCAAAATACCACCCGCACTTCCAACACGAGTGAGCGGTGTCCACACATTCGCATGATTCGTCGTTGTACCAGTGCATGCCCAAAGAAACAAACTTCGGTCCATACTACTAGACAAGAGAATATGTTCCACGCCATACAATGGCTGAGAACGAGGATGCCATTGGACTGACGTGACGGGTCCTTCGTGACCAATCAGCAACGCTTCCAATGTGACTCTGGTGATGGAAGAACTCGTAGTACCAGTCATCCCAATTTCCAAACGAGCTTCTCCTTCTTGCTCCTCGTCGTCGTCGTCATCATCGCCGTCATTCTCATCATCATCCACAGGTGCACTGGAATCCTTTGGCACTTCACCTTCCACACTTTCCTCGGAAGCAATGCCTAAAGTATCGGAGTTTCTCGCTGATGTGGTAGTGGTAAATTTCCATAGCCGAATTCTAGCATCTTGACTGGCACTGGCGAGCAACGCACTGGGTCCTGTCGTAGAATCCAGATTTTCTCCCTCCTGTCGATCATCATCGCTCGTAGTGGAATCATAAGAGGACTGATTGGTCCATGCCAAACTTGTAATCCAGTCTTCATGTCCCAACAAAAATCCCCAACAACGCAATACAGGAGGTGTTGGTCCACAAGCTGTGAGGTTTACCGTATAGACGCAAATTTTATTGTGTCGAGGAGCCGCCGTGCCAAGGAGCAAATATAAGTGACCCAAACTAAAGTGTATTTGTACTGTATTCGTGGCTGACGATAAAATGGTTTGCGGTAGCCTCGTTGCTGCTTCGGTAGGTGCCTCGTGTTGAGCCGACTGTCGCACGTTCGCGATAGGAGTGTAATAAAAGAACGCCCCGTCGCAAGTACATGTAACCAGCCATGCTTCTCTTTGGCCGGTATCATGTTGAACTAAAATACCATCCATATGGGTAATTGAGGCGCCAGCTGCATCCACAGGAGCCGTGTAGGGAACTCGAAGGTTACTGTCAGACGTATCCAAGCCAACGATGACATGTTCCTGCCAAACGTCGTCCTTATTATTCGTATTTTTCACCGTTGGAATCCACACGACAATCGTTCCATCTGAAAAGCCACAAGCCAAGCCATAGCAATACGATGAAAGTGACGAAGATTGAACGTCGTACAAGGGTAAGGAAGCAATGGAGGTGATGATGCGTCGTTGTTCCGTAGCACCGAATCTCGCCGTGGTCCGTGTTCGTAGAGTTTGGTAGACTTGCCAAACCTTCTGTTCATTGTCAAATTTGTCGTTTTCGTCACCTGCAAGTGACACGGGAACAAGTCGTGCCACATTCAAAATGGAATGGGATGCATACACCAGTTCAGAAGATGGGACTATTGTTGGTGTTGTTGACTGGCCATCAGCACTTTCATCAGTTCGGCGTGCCACCCAAAGAATCACGTGGGCATTCGAGTTTGCCGCGGCTCCATGATGCAGCAAACGTGTCAAAACTTGATTGGTATGCTGCTCTGCTGCTGGCGATGACGGCGACGAAGGCGACGAAGGCTCCATGTTACACAGTGAGTTGGTGATGTGCGAAATGTGTGTGATGTGTGTAGCAATGGCGAAGAGCACATGCACCCAGTGGTCATAGATTAACTGCAATCAAAGCGTTTCCAATCCAACGAATGTGTGAGGACTCTATGCTCAATGCTTCGAAAGATGAAACTCTTTATAGAATGTAGTAACCACTCCCAAAATTCAGTTGACAACGTTGCTCGGATGCTGAGATCGCTGAAGAAGAGCTCACACGATAAAAAATGTGACGGTTCTGGAGTCAAGCTGATAAATCCTATCTGCAACAACAATCTACAAGGAGGGTGATAGCAAATGAGCAGTGCAACTTGCGGGGCATTACAAACGAGAGGTCGTCTTTTTCTGTTGAGGAGCTAAGGACTTCAAGTGTCGTCACACTTGTGGCGAAGACCTTCCAGCAAGAAGGACTATCAGGATGCTTAGCTAGTCAGCTTCGTTTCTGTGCTTTTCGCAACAGGAATGTCCAGTCACTTCACAGCGAGTTCCGCTGACAGGTGAGTGGCAACGATGAAAACGGCTCCTCCGTTACGCCTCGAAATCAACGTTGGAAGCTCAGCGCGAGAAAATTATCCGCAGAAAGTTGATTTTCATTCAAGCGCGCTCTTTCCGCGGTTCCAGTTACCTTTCCTTTTCTACGTCGTTGGTGACGAGCAAAACTCCGATCAGTATATTGAAAAGTGGGGACTATGCTTTTGCTAAGGGTTAATATTTATCTATCACACTTCAGTTAGATCCTCTTGATCGGTGAGTTGATTCATCATGCCAGCAACGCAGTACTTGATTTTACTGAACATGCGACGGAAATGAACCTCCAAAGCCTTAAAGTCGCCGTGAGGCTGCTGAATGTTGTTATGGGCAATCTGGCAGATACGGCCCAAGGCTACGATACGATTCTTCAGCTCGTCACGTCTTTCGGTGCTGTGATCGTCTCGGAAACCCTTCTGCTTCATGACGAGAATTTCGTAAACACTCTTATCCAAAGGTGGGCCTACGTCTCCTTCGGCAACTGCGGGAGGGAGTTTAAGGTGCATTGCATCCTTGTCCGATTGATTCACATCGAGCCCATCAATCTTTGCCTTCTGTTTACGAAGAATGTGTTCCGTTTTTAGCCATAGTGTCTTCGAATTTTCGTTGAGGCTTCTTCCGTCGTCCGAAGGTGCGATTCGGAGCAACTGCTGCAAGCTTTCTTCGCCTTCCTTTGCGAGGTGACGGTCGACGACATGTATCAATACAGACAAAAATTCGTTCTGAGTCGAATCGCATTCTTTGTAAGCCTTTGTCTTGTTGCAACAGAACTGGTTATAGATATGGCCAAGTACCCTGCAGAGATGAATTGCTTCAGGTAACGTGTCATGAAGTTCCCATACCATGG
>CAWUCS010000002.1:0-15249 GCA_963920785.1 Sphagnum contortum | reverse complement strand
CAGACAGTTTCATATAAATATGCAATTTTTTTCTGCAATATGATATAAATGAAATATGAAATCAAAAGTATGAATGTTATTGAGATTCGGTTAATATGTACAGAAAATTTATAAGAAATGGGACAGAAATAGACAACATCACATAAAATAAAGTTGAGAAAAAAAAAACAAGCTATATAAATCGACTGATTTCGAATTTGACGTAGTCCAGAGTATAACCAGCATAAGAGACAGTCCAGTCCCAATCTGAACTGTGGTTATGCGATAAGATTTGTATGTGCAATAACCATGGACAGATCAAATCAAAGATTAGATTCGTCTTTATCAAAAACTTATATAGATTTCACCTTCTTGTTTGTTTCGTTGTTGTTTTACTTTTTTATTCCCGTCTATTGTTTAAAAATAGAACTAGAAAACTGAATCAGATTATTGGATTACATCAGTCATTGAAATGAGAGAGCATTTATTTGACTGACAGTGTATTATGACCTCGAAGTTGCATAAATCTATAGCATCCATTGAACTTCATCATATTCCCAGACAGAATATAGCTGTAGTCAATGTTTGTACTCTTGAGTCTTATGATTTAAATAACTGGCCTCGAATACAGCAACAACTTCCCGTAAGAGAGGATCATTGTTTCAAATTTCATTAGTTCGCTTCTTTGTCTCAGATTAAAAAATCTCTTCCCTATTAAAACATTCTCCAAGTTTCGAAATGATAATCGCCCATAAATGTGTGAGAACTAAACATAGATATACTTTCTTTAGAAACAAGTCAAGCGCACCTCCGCACGGTGTTTCCTAAGTCATGCTAACGGGCCTCTGCCAAAGATGATAAGCTCTTCTCAAATACATCTGATGCATCAGAGATAGTTTCCAATACTCTGATCCTCCAAAATTTCTAATAAAATAACTAACTGAACGTTCATTGCCAGACACCACAACACAATAAAAGTTTGAACAGCACGAAGCATTATCACTTCTTATGGACACACTCGGAATAATACATTTCTATGATCAATCAAACGCAATCAGACAGGATAACCCATAGAAAATTCAGTCGGTAATTGGAAGATGCAGGTTCGATTCCTGTCTTGGTTGTGTAATCCTTTTTATCTAATCATTCGTGTTAGATAAAGCATATTGACTGTAGATATGCGAATTAGTCAAGATGAATATGAACCTGTGGACAAGTGAAATAACAATAGCATATTCTTTTTAGGATTGAATTTTTTGCTTTTCTCTTCGATTCACAAACTTATGAACTCACCCATATTAGTAATAACAGGAGTTGAAACAGTTCTCATCCTTTTATGATGAATAGGACATGCCATCTGATGATTGCCTGTGGCAGGGCATGAAATCGCGATAACGGCTGCTAGTTTTGAATCAATGATTTGTCTTAAACCGCCTGATGATACTGATGGAGCGTCAGTTGGAACGTTGTGGTAGCTCTTAATTCACCTTCACCCTCAACTTGATGGTTAATTTCCTATTTCACCATAGGTATTTAACAATAACCCAGATTTTTAGTTAGTTACGAAAACTCAAGAAAATTCTGATAAAATACTTATTGAATGCGAGACAAAAGCATTGTCCGTGAGCAATTAACAAATTTAAAGTATTTGTGAAGAGTATAGGAAAAAAGTTTAAAAACGATAAATGTGTTAGAAGAGAAGACGTGATCAGTTTTTGTCGATATCTTGTCCAGTTCCAATGAATAGTCTTCATTTTTGTTTTCGAAAAGTAGGAACGCTTAATTTCTACTAGGTCACAATATTGATCTAAATAAATGAACTTCATGCATGTTTAAAACATAATATATGAATAGAAGTATTTTGTACAATTTTGAAATTTTTTATTTTGATTGAAGTGCGAAAACTTGTTCAATATACTTCTATTCGTATATTATGTTTTAGACATGCATGAAGTTCATTTATTTCGATAAATATTACGACTTAGTAGAAATTAAACCTCTCTACTTTCGAAAACAAAATGAAGACTATTCATTGGAACTGGACGAGATATGAAGAAAAACTGAACCTCTATTGTTCATTAGCAGACCAATGAAATTAAGTGTACAGCCAGGTAACATAAAGTAAAGCGACGACTTTTGATAGAAAACGCGTTTGATAGAGATGAATGTGACGATATTATAGAGGAGAAAAAAAATTTTCTTTTGATAGAAAACGATGATAATAGTATGAATGGTGATGATCATTGAATATTAACCTGTATTTTTTGAAACAGATAATCGTTTACTTAAATGTCAGTGCATCACTATTTAGCACACTTTTATATTAGCATTTAAACGACAAGAACACAATTTTTTTCCCCGAATATCGTGTATTGTGATAAACGGATATTTTGGACAATTATTTCATCGTTTAAACGTTGCCACATTAAAGATAGTTTTAACGGCAAAGATGCGTCCTTTTGGCTCACTGAGATGAGTTCGTCAATCGCTTTGTCTTTCTATGGAACATAACATATAAACATATCCTTATGCACCAATTAAAGGTCATGAATGTTTTTTGAAAAACGAGTCAAATTCATCTTCTCTCGGTGTTTTCTGGGTAACGCTAACGGGTCACTGCAACAATAGAACCTTTTCAAGATAATCGACCGACGCTGTAAGAAACTTCTTTATGTTTCTTCTTTCATAATTCAAAATAAAAAAAGCCATCACAACTCCATCGTCAAAGACAGTGTGAAAACAGAATGTTTCTACATAATACATCATGATAACTTATTAAATATACTGGACGATCAAAATGTATCGATCATCAGGGAACTCGACCAGTTATTGGAAGATGCAGGTTCAATTCCTGTTCTGATTTTACGATCTTTCATAGCAAGTCTTTCGTGCTTGTTGAGACAAATTCATGTGGACATATTTGTTTAAATTCATGCATAATTCTGTGGACAAGTGACATGACTGCTTATTTTTGAACTCTTTTATTTATATTATCATACTCACCCCTCAATAGAGAACTGCACTACCCTCCGAAACCCGATTCCGACTCCGACTCCGACTAGAAGACTAATCAAATCGTTTGTTCCTTTCTCAAAAAGAAGTTTATTTACAAGACGTCTTCTTTTGTTGAACAAATTCTAATGATGAATCACTATTTTCGATTAATTTTTCAAGTTCAGTTTTTGATAAAAGTTTTTAGTCACAATATTTGTGTTTTCTGGCAAAAATGGAAGGAAGAAAGAAGTTCTACAACTCCTATAGCAGTATCAGATATTCTTTTTTTATTCAGTTGTACTTTTATCCATTCACAATGTTAGTCTTTATATAATTTAGATGCCGCTATACTAAAAAAAAATTTCGGAGTTTTTCGGAGTCGGAATCGGAATTAACTAGAATTTTTCTCGGAGTCGGAGTCGGAATTTAAAAAAAGAAATTTTCGAATCGGAGTCGGAATCGGAATTAAAAATAAGAAAAAAATCGGAGTCGGAGTTGGAATCGGAATAAAAAAAACTCGACTCCGCAGTTCTCTACCCCTCAACCATGCGAGTATACCTTATCTTGACCGAAATGACTCACTCTCGCACATGTAGAGCCATTCCAAACAGGAAAACTTGCAGAAGATAAATGGTTTGTTTTGGAAGTGTTTAGACAATCTTTTGAGAGTTTTGTTAGTAACTAGGTATTAAAAGATAAAAAAATCAACACTCAATACTGTCATATTCGTTTTTGTTTTTGTTCGTTCTTGTTTAGGTTACAAAAACCTTGCAATAATTGTGCGTATTCGTCGGGCTGACAGTCAGGGAGAGATAGAATTTCAAAGTGCATGTCTGATTGGGAATAATTGGAGTGATTGTTTGACTGAGATAGTCAAATTTTGGCTCTATATTGCAATTGTCTTTATAGCAGTAGCTGCCATTGTGTGGCGATGTCGTGCTGAGATTACCAGGCCCGCCACCATTACAATTGCTTCTGCACGATGGGGTCCACGCTGGTGAAAGTGTTCCCGATTCGAAGCCACCGTTCTGCATGAGGTTGATGCCGGCCGTTTGTGTCAGTGATACGTCATCCAAGTACCAGTAGCCGGGCTGTTGTCGGCTTGGAAGGAAAATGTGATCGTGGTCGTATTTGCCGTTGAAGTGAAAGTGTAAGTGTACAACGTGTAGGGCATCGTCGCGCCACCGCCAGTGATGGTCGCCAAAGGCGACGAAGCCAAAGTTCCGCATGAAAAGACTAAAATAGCGAACAGATGAAAAAGCAGTGAATTCTATCCTAGGTTAGAGAAACAAATACAAGTTGAGAGACTGCCTTGTTATTGCAACTCGATCTACGTGACCAGTGGAAACAGATCAGGAAATGCCTCATACTTGTTGCTAAAGTCTCAATTTCCATTACAGTGCATCGAAATTTACATATTTTGAATTGATATTTTCGATGGGTGAAGGTGAGGGTGAATGACGATCCCAAGCACCTATTCGTCATCGATTGGCGCAAACGTGGAGGAGCTATGAATCGAGCACAGTCTTCACCTTGAGACAACTGTATCTTAGCTATCTTCGTATTTGCATTTTCGAGCGAACCCTCATTCGAGAGCTCTATGTCCAATTTATTTACAGTAAAAAATTGGTGGGAAGCAACTTTGCTGTTGCTGAGATCAGACTCACATGAGTGTCTTCCAGATCGAAAATTCAGAAATGCTCAATAGAGATCATCTGATTTGGGTTTGCACGTACCAGATTAAACTCTAGAAAGTATTTCGTCACACTTTTGTCTTATACCGTCAGTTACAAAATGTGTTGCAAATTTTACCGGCAAATCTCAATTTTCTCGGCTTCATATTGTGAAGAAAAATTTTTAGCTATAGCAGACTTTTTTGCCTGATTGACAGCTGCTATTTTTTCTCGAAATTCTGTGACAATTCATATTTTTCAGTTTTCCACTCAACAACTCAACGGATCCGGTCCGTTCACATTTCATTCAATAGCCTATGAGTTACTTTACAAAAACCATAATTTCTAAAGTTTCTTCATCGTTTACATTTGGAGCTACAGTTCGTCGAGACCTATAAAATGTACTAAAGTTCCACCCGTCTGCGTCAATATTTTTCGCGCAGCGTCCCGCCGTATGAGTCGGGCACTGCACGCATCGCGTCTTGAGGAAGGCTGTGCAGAACTATTTTTAGTTCCCACTCCGCAGAACGGGAACCAGATGTTCTGTGGAGAAACCTACGAAACCGGAACGAAATCATAACTGTCAAGAAAAATATCGTGGAATGAACGCCAAGCAGACAAAAAATTAGGAAACCAGAACCAAAAAGATCCTATTTTAGGGACCTCTACTGTAGATTAATCAAAGATAGAGGAAACTTCTTCAATATCGTCATCTCCTACGCTAATTTTTTTTGCATTTTTTGTGAGACGGTGCATTCTTTGTAGAAAATAGACAACAAAAAAGGTGAAGAGCAACTAGTGAAGGCATAAAACAACCTTAGTCTAATAAGCGTTGATTTCTAAAAATAACGCATCATCTAATAGCGTTGCTGTGGTCATTTCACTAGGAGTCGCTTGGTCAATAGAAACTGTTCTTCAAATAGTGTGATACTTTGAGTGAAGACAGCTCTAGTTTTAAAACCATTTTTAGTCAAAAGAAAATTTTAGCAGGCGACTAGAACTTATTTCTCAAACACGACCGTCATTTACGATCTAACGGGATATGTGTTTCGCCAACTTAAACCAACTTAAGCTCAGATATGAAAAAATTTGGTCATTGGTCAAATGGCTAAGATAATCGGTATATGAAATATATAGCGTATATGTCAAAAAGAAGCAAGGAACCCAACGCTTCGCTCCGAGTTGCGCGCTAGTTCGAGAGGATTCCAGAAAAGTTCATTGCTTCATGTTTGCTCAAAAATATCAGCACTCTCTCTCATTTGACATACATCGACTCCAGCATCGAGGAAAGAGTCGTTTTGATCCATTCTACTATATGGAGGTAACAGAATATGAAATTCATTTCGTGCAACTCCGTCTATATTCGGAAGCAGCATATACAATTGATATTTAGATTAGAAAACTCGTTCAATGTAGATCAAAGTATGTTCCCCTCTCATATACTGTAGACTTTCCATATCACAACCGAGAAATTCTGACATTCAACTTCGAGTTTTAACTATTACCTCTTCGCTTCTAATCGTGGACCTTTGACATGGAATAGACGAACGGATAGACACAGTAGGCGTTTTATAATAATGGTATGAATGGTGCTAACAGTCATCCTCGATGAACAACTTCTCCCATCAAGTGACTAGCTGGCGATATATTTCTGCGACAAAAAGTACTTTTTAAAAGTGACTTTCAATGCTGAAAGTTTCAGTGTTGGAAGAATATTTTGTCTCTTTAGACAGACTTTCGATGAAATGATTATCTTGCCATCAAGTAACCAGCAGCTGCGATGTTTTTGTGCGATAAGCTTTGGTAAATATATTTTAGCAAGAAATATCCCTATCCATCTATTCTACAAACACCAGCCAGAAGCGTTAATTAGCTAGTAGAAGAAAATGATTTCTGCCGATGTGACCTTATTCATGTAGGTCTCGGTCTTCCTGGACTTGCTGGCGTGCTCCTTTTGCTCAAAAACCAACTCTTAAAAACGTTATCCAGCTCCAACAGAAAATCTCTTATCTTACCGGTCACTGTCGTCGTGGTACTGGTTGATGTCGTTGTCGAAGTTGTACTTTCTACGAAGGCAAAAAACAAAATCAGAAGTCTAGAAATACAGTTTGGTAAACGGCAGGTGACAGAATACCGTCATTTTTGGGAATGACACCACGAAGAGCAAAAATGTGAAACTCTCATGCAAAAACTAGATCAGATCAAGGTATTTACTTCAATACACATCACAGGTCTATTCAATTACTCTAGAGGAACTGGTAAGAAAGTAAAGGAATTATCATTCCAATTGTCTCCATTCCTCGATTCTCTAACAATAATGAATCGGATCGAGATATTTGCTCCAATAAATATCTCACATGTTGGCGTAACCAGTAAATTGTAACATCTAGCTTTTTCAACGAGATCATTGTGTGTAATTCATGAAAACAACATTATTCTTGATCTCGCAAAGAATAGTTCTATAGAGAAAGCAATGCTCTACAAACCTATAGTGTGTTAAAATAATTTTATGCCCTCTGCAACCCGCTAGCGACAGAATACAACAAGCCTTACTGGTTGTTATGCACGGCTGATATGCAAATGGGAATCGGTTAACTCAACTTCGTGAGGTGGAATAACTCTTCAGTCTACACTTCTAATGCCGTTTGTCATGCTCTTTCTAATGGTCATCCAAAATTAGAATCAGTTGAAAATTAATAAAAATCATAGAAGAAAACTGCTTTTTGGTCGATAATGTCCGTTATTCTATGAAAATGACTCATTTTTGCACCTTTTTCAAAAAAAAGCTACAACATAAAGTTATTCATCATGTAGAGCACAATTGTTTCTTTCAAATGGTATGTCATGGAGAAAATTTGAAGTTGGAATGAGAACAGTGATTCGTCAAGAACAGTTGTCAAATAATTTCGGAACAGTGAATTTTCTGAATAAAGAGTACGGAATATATCGTGTGAGGCGCCCCTCCCAATTCCATCATAACTAGATAGTTTGTCTGAGTGCGAAATTCAATCTCTAACAGTGTTAGCCTGATCACGCAATGCCCTATATCGACTGGCAGTTATTTTCGAACTTTCACGATGCCATCCTTAGACCGATGTAAGACTTTTGAACTAACTAGCACTTACTTGTCGTTGTAGTCGTTCTTGTTGTAGAAGTTGTTACTGTAGAAGTCGTTGTTGTTGTTGTTGAAGTTGCTGTTGTTGTTGTTGAAGTTGTCGTTACTGTTGTTGAAGTTGTCGTTGTTGTAGAAGTTGTTGTTGTAGAAGTCGTTGTTGTTGTTGTTGAAGTCGTTGTTGTTGTTGTTGAAGTTGTCGTTGTTGTTGTAGAAGTTGCTGTTGTTGTTGTTGAAGTTGTCGTTGCTGTCGTTGAAGTTGTTGTTGTTGTAGAAGTTGTTGTTGTAGAAGTTGTTCTTGTAGAAGTCGTTGCTGTTGTTGTTGAAGTCGTTGTTGTTGTTGTTGAAGTCGTTGTTGTTGTTGTTGAAGTTGTCGTTGTTGTTGTAGAAGTTGCTGTTGTTGTTGTTGAAGTTGTCGTTGCTGTCGTTGAAGTTGTTGTTGTTGTAGAAGTTGTTGTTGTAGAAGTTGTTCTTGTAGAAGTCGTTGTTGTTGTTGTTGAAGTCGTTGTTGTTGTTGTTGAAGTCGTTGTTGTTGTTGTTGAAGTTGTCGTTGTTGTTGTAGAAGTTGCTGTTGTTGTTGTTGAAGTTGTCGTTGCTGTCGTTGAAGTTGTTGTTGTTGTAGAAGTTGTTGTTGTAGAAGTTGTTCTTGTAGAAGTCGTTGTTGTTGTTGTTGAAGTCGCTGTTGTTGTTGTTGAAGTTGTCGTTGTTGTTGTTGAAGTTGTTGTTGAAGTTGTTGTCGTTGTTGTTGTCATTGTAGAAGTCGTCGTCGTTGTTGTTGTTGTTGTTTTTGAAGTTGTCGTTGTTGTTGTTGAAGTTGTTGTCGTTGTTGTTGTCGTTGTCGTTGTCATTGTAGAAAGTACGTCGTTGTTGTTGTTGTTGAAGTTGTCGTTACCGTTGTTGAAGTTGTTGTTGAAGTTGTTGTCGTTGCTGTTGTTGTCGTAGAAGTTGTTGTTGTCGTTGTAGAAGTCGATGTTGTTGTTGTAGTCGTTGATGTTGTTGTTGTAGAAGTCGTCGTCGTTGTTGTGGTTGTTGTTTTTGAGGTTGTCGCTGTTGTTGTTGAAGTTGTTGTTGAAGTTGTTGCCGTTGTTGTTGTAATTGTAGAAGTCGTCGTCGTTGTTGTTGTTGAAATTGTCGTTATCGTTGTTGCAGCTGTTGTTGAAGTTGTTGTCGTTGCTGTTGTCATTGTAGAAGTCGTTGTTGTCGTTGTAGAAGTCGCCGTTGTTGTTGTAGTCGTTGCTGTTGTTGTTGTAGAAGTCGTCGTCGTTGTTGTTGTTGTTGTTTTTGAAGTTGTCGTTGTGGTTGTTGAAGTTGTTGTTGAAGTTGTTGTTGTTGTTGTTGTCATTGTAGAAGTCGTCGTTGTTGTTGTTGAAGTCGATGTTGTTGTTGTAGAAGTCATTGTTGTTGAAGTTGTTGTTGAAGTTGTTGTCGTTGCTGTTGTTGTTGTCGTTGCTGTTGTTGAAGTTGTTGTTGAAGTTGTTGTCGTTAGTGTTGTTGTTGTAGAAGTTGTTGTTGTTGAAGTTGTCGTGGTTGTCGTTGAAGTTGATGTTGTAGCAGTCGTTGTTGTTGTTGTAGAAGTTGCCGTTGTTGTTGTCGAAGTTGTCGTTGCTGTTGTTGAAGTGGTCGTTGACGTTGTCGTTGCAGTTGTTGAAGTTGTTGTTGTAGCAGTCGTTGTTGATGTTGAAGTTGCTGTGCTTGAAATTATTGTTCCCGGAATTGCTGTAGTGGTTCCTATTATGGGAAATGAAGAGTGCGAGAAATGTCAGGTTATGGTACTGTTAGAGAGTTAATTATGCGCTCCTCCTACCACAACTGCTAGTGTAGCGTCTGAACATGAGAATACTGTAGGGTGCTTCAACATAAGTCCGCCACCATAATCCGTGCATCACCACGTTATAGCTCATGAAAGACGAAGTCAAGGAGTAACTCTTGTTTCCCAAAAGTCATGTCACTGAGGCGTTTCAGGAGATCCAAAGTTCCCAAAAGGGACCACTGTCCCACATGATGTAGTATTTTGGCATTTCAAGAAAGAGCTCTTTAATTTCAAGTAGCGTCTTATAGTTTGATAGAGTTCATCGAGATCTATGAAACTGTATGTATTGAAAAATTTTCTCATTGAGTTTTTTCAGATTTCCTCAAGATAAAAAGCCTTAGAATTCAAACTAAAAGAGATGAATTTTATTTCATCCGGAAAAATACTGAATGAAAGAAAACTCATCTCTTTTAGCTTGAATTCTAAGGCTTTTTGTCTTCAGAAAATCTGAAAAACTCAATCTGAAAATTTTTCAAGACATACAGTTTCATAGATCTCGATGAGCTCTATCAAATTTTAAGACGCTATATGGAATGAAAGAGTTCTTTCTTGAAATGCCAAAATACTACATCAAGTGGGGCAATGGCCTCTTTTGCGAAGTTGAGATCTTCTGAAACGCCTTGGCGACATGATCTCTGAAGAAAAGACAGTTACTCCAACACTCAGTTTTTCATAGGCTATAACCTAGTGGTGCGTAGATTATGGTGGGGGAAGGTATTGTTTAAATTTGGCGGAGTTCTGTCGAAGCACCCTATGTGATTCCATAAATGAACAAATACATTATCGACCATCTTACTTGTTGTTGTTGTTGTTGTCGGGTCTATAAAATACCATGAATTTAATCAATAAGAGTAAGTAGTATCAAGAACGAACTCACTTTTCATTAGAATCGTTACAATACCACCAATGGTGCCTAGGAGTAGTGCAATTGCTACAGCACAGCTAAGTATGCAACAGGCACGCGGGAAGTTTCTGTGAAAAGAAGAAAATAAGAGAGCTAGACGAGCTTAAAACAGATATGTCGCTGAATGAGATTCTCCTCACATAGTAACAAAAGGAAACTCTTATCATTTTCATAGTGTTTCAATTTTTCAAAAAAGTTGGCAATAATTCTGCATAGAATTACACAGTAATAACTGACACAAGTTTTTAATGATCATCTGATCCTGAAATCAAACGAAACAGATAAGTAGTGTCAGAATATTGCAAAATAGTAACAAGCTGGTTTTTGCACAAAAGAAGTAGGTTCAAGATAGGAAAATGACATTATCCAAACAGTAATGGGTTGGAGTTGTAAAAGAATGTGTTGTACCTTGTTTTGGGGTTAGCTCTTTTTCGTATCCTTCAGTGCGCCCCTAATTGGTATCCATCACATGACTCATTATTTCATTAGCTATCGCACTCTCTATTACTCCATCTCATCCGTTGTATTGTGAGCCAGTCGAGTGAGAGTGGGAATCTCTGAACTCGTTCTTTAGTGGAATTGGATGATGGTGACTCTGCTTTAAAAGTTATTTTGATCGTCGATCGAACATTAAGGTTCGAATTAACTTGAAAGAGCATCGTTATCAAATTCGAGACTGTTCCAATATACTGCCTATCTTCGACCAATTCAACGGCCGTAAGAATCAATGTGGAAGGGTTAATTAAAACGAAGCATGTGAACATTTTGAATTTGTCTGTGTTTTCTCTCTGTGTGTATTATTCTTCTCTCAATTTCCGAATGGATAATCAGATGCGAAATAATTTAATTGCTGACTTGATGGAAAACAATAGGCGAAAAATCATGAGGGAAGGAAACGAGAATCAATCGAAGTGGGCGAAACAGAGAGAAAATGAAACGGGGAGATTACCTCGTTTTATGTAGAGAATCGACTTTGCAAGCACTGCTCGCGACAAAACTGAATGTGAGTGGCGATACTCAACGTATTCATCGAAAAATAAAACGTATCGTTCACATACCCGCCAAGGCATCTACGTTGACGACGTTTTTCCCTCGGCCGATGGTGCTTCTGTTGAAATGGTGAAACTTTGTTGCGATGCTCCTCCTGCTGCTGTTGGAATGGTGAAATTTCGTTGGGATGCTCTTCCTGCTTCTGTTGGAATGGTGAAATTTCGTTGCGATGCTCTTCCTGCTTCTGTTGGAATGGTGGAGTTTCGTTGCGATGCTCCTCCTGCTTCTGTTGAGATGGTGAAACTTTGTTGCGATGCTTCTCCTGCTTCTGTTGGAACGGTGAAATTTCGTTGCGATGCTCTTCCTGCTTCTGTTGGAATGGTGCAATTTCGTTATGATGCTCCTCGTTTGGTACCTAAATGAACAACAAACTAACTAATATGTCTCACCTAGAGATGGGCAAAGTTGCCTATTTTTAGAATCGAAATCAGAATCGCAGATACCGATTCAGATTCAGATGCCAATTTGGATCGCTCACTTCGGAATCTACCCGTGGAAGAATACAGCTGCGAGGACAACTCGAAGATAGTAAATCTAATCTGAATACTTTTATGAGCTGACTGTTCCAAGATTCCTATTAAATTGTTGAAATCCGAAAGTGCTCAGACTCATTTTTATACAATGATACAAACTGCACGGCTTGTCCACGTAACGCGACACTTGGCTGATTAAGTTTTTGAAAATTTTTTTTTCGAGATGGATATATCTGAATACATCACTAGTTGCAGTTTTTTACGCTGATTACGAATATGACGTTCTTTCTGTGAGAAAACTGAATTTTGGTCCTCAAAAAAGGATTTTAAACTTTTCAAAAACCGTATTTTGAATTTCCTAACCAAGAAAGTTTTTTAAAAAACATTAGGAGACACACCATTCGATGCAGAATTTCATTCTCTACAAGATGGTATATTTAGTTTTCACTTTCGTAGCTAAAAGTACCTTGTAGTCTCTTATAAAGGTTCCAACTTACTGCTCAGTCCATGGGCTTACATGTCGATACATTAATCTCGTTCTTACGTTGAACGCTTCTCTATACCGAAAGGACTAACACTTAAAAAAATCAAATCATTCTGAACAGGTTAAGTGCCTCAAAATTTACGGATAAAAAACTGTGTAACAGCGTTACGAAAAACGTAACAGCGTTACGTTCGTTTTTTGCATTTTTTATCTGGACGAAAATGATTTAGAAGAAACTTTTTTTACCGTTCAAAAGCCCGTTCATTTCTCTACAAAACTGGCTTAAAAAGCATTTCAGTTGGAGACATCCTTATGCAAAAAATTCGACATTTATCAGCAGCACTGAAAAAAAAGGGTCTTTTTTATGTAACAGTGTTACGCGATGATTAAATTGTTCTAGAATATTGAGACTTCAATCGAGAGAGGTCATCTTTGTAGCGTAGATAGAGTATGATGAGCTGCATCGAATGGCGTTTGAACGAGCCTTCACGCTTTTAAAAGTTTCGAAATAATTGAAAAACAGTGTGTCAAAACGTAACAGCGTTACGTTTGGACAAGCCGTGCAGATCTTCCTCGTGTATCCGTTTGGGCGAAGGCTTGATTTTGATGAAATACACTGGTTGATGGATTTTTCGTCGGGAACTCTGAAATGGTTTTTCCTTATACATGATCCGCCTTCCTAATTACGGCAGCACACTTTGTATTACTCTCAAAAGCAAGAGTAGATCCATAGAATACTCTTTCAAAAAGCTTTTCAGCACAGTCCATCCTGAATCCAAATCTGGAACTCACATTTGCGTGCGGTAATAACAAAGAAAGAGGAGAACATACATTAGAGAGAGAAAGACTGACAAGTCAAATAATCACTGCGCTCAATGAAAAAAAACATTTATTTAACAAATTCGGTTTTACTATCTTCTTCGGCTGGTTAAACCAGTCAATAGGAAGGATCTACACACACGCGAGATTATTTGTAAAGGGGACCTTCTGTAAGGCAGAGGGATTGTTTGGAAGGAGGAGCCCGGAGTTCAAATTCAAACTTACACTCATTATTTTACAATGAGTTCCATAAAAAACACTTATCAGCGCAAACCTTATGGGGTTGAAATTCGAAACTCACAAGTTTACTAAAATTTGAGAGATTCCATCTGTCACAGTACTTAGTCGTCGAGCAGCTTCACATATCAGGATCTCTATTCCTTTGAAGGATTTAGAAGCTTCAGCAAAGTTCTAGAAAAATTATTCTGTTCCCATATGGTGTTTCCTCTTTCCTTCAGAGAGAGACTGTCTTTAAGGAGGAGGAGAAGGGACCGAGCTTGTAAGTGGAAGGAACAAACTTGCTCGCTCTAAAACTCAACCCACATATTTTAAATGTGAGCTTTGCAAAATATTAATTTTGCGCTAAAACAACTTTTTACTAAAGTCTTGATAAAATAGATTTTTTTGACGCTCTCCTGAAAAAGTTAGCCCATTCGAAGGAATTTTCACTGTTTCATCACGATTTCAGTGAAAAGCTGTTTGAACGCAAAATTTATAGTTTTTGAAAACTTCACTACGGAGCTTTTATTAGATTTTAGGAGAAAAATAAGATACGGCACCGTGATCAGGATGATTGATTATTGTAAAGGAAAAATATTTTTAGTTCCTTAACGGAAAAAACATAGTCGACTAGATATATTTCAGCAAAATCAATCTGTCGCCCGAAGAATATGTAGTGAAAATCTGCACTTTGTACCGTTGTGTAGAAGTATTAGACTGCTCAATCCCACTCTCGAGAATCAATAATTCAATTAGCACTTAGGAAAAGGTAGTCGCCTGAAAATGTCTGTATGAGATACACTACGCAAAAAATGTTCCAACTAATTAATTAGTTCAAGAGTTGACGCCTTGCAGAGTTCACTTGAAGAAACTGAAAATCGTCCCTCTGCATCACTATACTCTCCAAAGTTATTCAAATAACAACGAAGTCCATGTTATGTTGATTTCGATGGTAGTCGAAAGAAGTTTCAACTTGACTTTCCTCAAGAAACAGGAGACCTTTTTTCTATTAATTGTCTGAGTCGTCTCTAATGGCAGAATCAAACATTTTTGTCACCTCATAGGGTAGATATCAACACTTATTTCTCTTAAACGAACCAGAAGACGTATCGTTTTCCTTTTCTTTTTCTATCTCTCACTGTGAATGTTCGCCTGGTTGCCCTACCCCTGATTCACACTTTTATCACTTGAAATATTTAACACCGTTCGACGTTTTCTGAATAGAGCAGCCCAAAAATCCGTACCTGTGGATAAATCGATGATGTGCTCAATTTAGTCGATGAACTTTTTTGTTCGCGTTTCTTGTTTTCTTTTTTTCGCCGTTGTGATTCGTTCATTCGGATCACTTTCACTGTTGGGTCCGGCATGGCGTCCTGTAATAAAGAAACAACATCAGATCGCTGTCGATAACGGCAGGAATGAGAATTCAATTTATATGAGCGCGAATATTAATTTGTTGAGAGTATTCTGCTGTTTGTCTGTATTGTTCTGCCTCAATTATGATTAGGAAGTCTCCGTGATAAGGCTGACATGGATAGTTAATCAGAACAATGGAAAACTTTGTCTTATTCACTCTAAAGAAGCTAAAATTAAAATAGTAAGCTCCGCAAGAGAGTCGCATGATTGAGAGTATTACAATTGGATTTGAATTTCAATTGGCAGATCAGATTTGTGTAGTCAAGAACTACGCCGGTGATCTAATCAGCTGAGATCAGAGTTAGAACCAGACTGG
>OY987295.1:5785718-6073218 GCA_963920785.1 Sphagnum contortum | reverse complement strand
CCTAAACCCTAAACCCTAAACCCTAAACCCTAAACCCTAACCCTAAACCTAAACCCTAAACCTAAACCCTAAACCCTAAACCCTAAACCCTAAACCTAAACCCTAAACCCTAAACCCTAAAACCCTAAACCCTAAACCCTAAACCTAAACCCTAAACCCTAAACCCTAAACCCTAAACCCTAAACCCTAAACCCTAAACCCTAAACCCTAAACCCTAAACCCTAAACCCTAAACCCTAAACCCTAAACCCTAAACCCTAAACCCTAAACCCTAAACCCTAAACCCTAAACCCTAAACCCTAAACCCTAAACCCTAAACCCTAAACCCTAAACCCTAAACCCTAAACCCTAAACCCTAAACCCTAAACCCTAAACCCTAAACCCTAAACCCTAAACCCTAAACCCTAAACCCTAAACCCTAAACCCTAAACCCTAAACCCTAAACCCTAAACCCTAAACCCTAAACCCTAAACCCTAAACCCTAAACCCTAAACCCTAAACCCTAAACCCTAAACCCTAAACCCTAAACCCTAAACCCTAAACCCTAAACCCTAAACCCTAAACCCTAAACCCTAAACCCTAAACCCTAAACCCTAAACCCTAAACCCTAAACCCTAAACCCTAAACCCTAAACCCTAAACCCTAAACCCTAAACCCTAAACCCTAAACCCTAAACCCTAAACCCTAAACCCTAAACCCTAAACCCTAAACCCTAAACCCTAAACCCTAAACCCTAAACCCTAAACCCTAAACCCTAAACCCTAAACCCTAAACCCTAAACCCTAAACCCTAAACCCTAAACCCTAAACCCTAAACCCTAAACCCTAAACCCTAAACCCTAAACCCTAAACCCTAAACCCTAAACCCTAAACCCTAAACCCTAAACCCTAAACCCTAAACCCTAAACCCTAAACCCTAAACCCTAAACCCTAAACCCTAAACCCTAAACCCTAAACCCTAAACCCTAAACCCTAAACCCTAAACCCTAAACCCTAAACCCTAAACCCTAAACCCTAAACCCTAAACCCTAAACCCTAAACCCTAAACCCTAAACCCTAAACCCTAAACCCTAAACCCTAAACCCTAAACCCTAAACCCTAAACCCTAAACCCTAAACCCTAAACCCTAAACCCTAAACCCTAAACCCTAAACCCTAAACCCTAAACCCTAAACCCTAAACCCTAAACCCTAAACCCTAAACCCTAAACCCTAAACCCTAAACCCTAAACCCTAAACCCTAAACCCTAAACCCTAAACCCTAAACCCTAAACCCTAAACCCTAAACCCTAAACCCTAAACCCTAAACCCTAAACCCTAAACCCTAAACCCTAAACCCTAAACCCTAAACCCTAAACCCTAAACCCTAAACCCTAAACCCTAAACCCTAAACCCTAAACCCTAAACCCTAAACCCTAAACCCTAAACCCTAAACCCTAAAACCCTAAACCCTAAACCCTAAACCCTAAACCCTAAACCCTAAACCCTAAACCCTAAACCCTAAACCCTAAACCCTAAACCCTAAACCCTAAAACCCTAAACCCTAAACCCTAAACCCTAAACCCTAAACCCCTAAACCCTAAACCCTAAACCCTAAACCCTAAACCTAAACCCTAAACCCTAAACCTCGGCTAAACCCTAAACCCTAAACCTAAACCCTAAAAAACCCTAAAAAAACCCTAAAAAACCCAACCCTAAACCTAAACCCTAAACCCTAAAAACCCTAAACCCTAAACCTCGGCGCCATTCCTGGACTGCAACCACAAGAGGATCCAAACCAATGATCCCAAGTGTGGTCAGTTTTTAGAAAGGAGATTCCTTCCAGTAGCCACTTCCTTCCGATTCCATTCACATGTTTGCAAGACACAAATGATGCAACAATACCTTCACCTCTGTGGGACCTACTTCTTTGGAAGCAATTATGTGTAGCATCTAGTCAGCCATAAGTGGAACTTGTACATGTATCAGAATTCAGCATGTCGTAGTACGCTTGTGGGGTATGCAACCAATGTTGATAAGGGACGCAAAGTATTTCAAGGTCAATGGAAAGTCGCGACTGACCTGAAGCCTGAAATGATCATGGTACAAAAAAGAAATGCAGGCAAGGAAGCTGGCCTGCAAATAGAATTTGTCGGTGATGTATAGGAAAAGTCAACCAGGAACTGCACAAGTCAAACCCCCCTATATCTTCCAAATGGTGATAGATTAGGGAAATGTTTTTGCACCATCTTATTTAAAACACTTGAAAATGGGGGGGTAGGTCACCTCCAAATCCCTAAAAAAAAACCATAATTAGGTCAAAATGCCCATGTAACCCAAAAACCCCAAATCTTCTATATCTTGCAAACCCGACACTTTTTGGCAAAACTAACTTCACCATTAGCTTCAAAACACTTGAAAATGGGGGGGTAGGTCACCTTGAAACTTTCAAATTCTTTAATAATTAACCCTTCATGCCCTCATCTATCCGGCCCCCCTGAAATTTCATACCCCCCATATCGTTCAAATGGTGATAGATTAGGGAAATTTTATTGCACCATTGGCTTCAGAACACTTGAAAATGGGGGGGTAGGTCACATCAAAACCCCAAAAAAAAAACCCAATTTTGGTGGGAACACCCATGTAACCCTAAACCCTAAACCCTAAAGCCGCTCCCTAGCTCACAACACTTGGAGGGGTAGAGGGGCGTGTTGGAGCTCCGGGATGGGACTAGGAAGAATTGACAAGCTTATTCACTCACACGGGCCTGCACACAACCCACACAAAGTGGTTAGTGCATAGTTAGAGCACCTTTGGTGCTAGGACGAGCCACGGGCAACACGGACACACAAGACTCAACACGGCCCGGACTTGGGGGAAGCCACCACCTTCCCCTTATAGTATACTCTGCAGCTCTCCACGGAGGTGGCATCCAAATGGCCATTTTTCCCGGGACTCCCGCGTGGGAGTCTCGAAATTGTCCTGGGTTGGAGTCCCGGGACTTTGGACGCCGATATCTCCCGACTAAAGAGTCCGATCGCGACGCGGTCTGAAGCAAAGTTGTAGCCCTAGTCGAGAGCTTTCTAACGCCGTGTCGCACTTTCAAATCGGATCTCGGGAAGACCTTGATTCCCGACTTTTAGTGGTCAGGAGTCAAACTACCAGTTTGACTCCCGGCCCTTCTTTTGCCCATAACTTGCCTTTTAGATGTCCAAATGAGCAATGCGAGCCCATTTTAGACATCTAAGTTTTAAGAGCTTTCCAATGGTACCAAGAGCGCAACAATCCATTGAGATTTGACCATTCAACTCGCACTCTGAAGTTTCGGGAGTCCACTGGGACTCTCTCTCCCAACTTGGGAGTTGCCTTGGGAGTGTGAGTGCTCACTCCCTCACACTCCCTTGCGCTTCCTTAGACTCCCGGGAGTATGTGATGACTCCCGGGCTTCCTCTTGGCCCGCACCCCTCCAATGCCTTTGCCTTTGCTCCCGAGCTTCCTTCCTTTTGACTCCTGGGCTTCTTTCCTCTTGACTCCCGCAACCTTGTAACCCCTTGCCTTGGTCGCGAGCCCAAAGCTAGAGTTGCGACATGGGGCAACTTGCACATCGCTACATGCTTGCGACTTCATGCCCATGCGTTCGTTTTTTAACGTTAAAATTCTGGAGCCATCTATTCATCGGACAGACTTGTCATTAATGTTTGTCAATCCGTGTGGATTTTGTATGTATACGTCCATAAAATGCCCAAAAGCGCTTCATATATTCCGTTTGATTCTTTGAACGCCCCGTTCGAACATTTTTTATGTTTCCTCTTTGTGTGAAAATTTTGGACAGACGTAAATTCTTTAACTTGCAATGACAGGAGTACTTCGATTTCTTTCCGTCCTCATGAACATTATGTGGACCCCGACTTTTGTGTGAACTTCACCTGTGCTATCTATTTGTACCTTCGATGGTGGCACACTATTTTTTCTGTTAAACGTTCTTCATGCGTGGAATCAAAACCATCGTTCCGCTTTTTATCAGGCTGGTTTAAGATTTCCCTTCATCATCAATGCTTCTAATCAGATGTTCGTTATTTTTTTTTTAACCTTCTTTGTGTGTTTGTTATGATCGCCTCTGGCCACACCACCTCCTCTACTGTCTTAAGATGTTGTCACACCAATCCTTGTGATGCAAATTATGAAATTCATGCATTCTTTTCAAACATCCCCCTCTAAAGAAAACTATTTTGCTCGAGTAAATTATTTCCAGCGATGCGCAATCTACATAGAAGAGACTCGATGTCAAGTTTCATTCATTTTTCCCTTCCCCATTCTATCCCCCTTGGAGCAAGCACTCTTCATACAACCACAATTCAAATGCACGAGAGCTGAAGTTCGATCATTTCACGGAGATCAAGGTTTAATTTTAATCGGTGATGTGTTTTTCTTAGTTATGTGATGGACACCTCGAGAATGCAAACTGGCTCGGACACAGAAAGACCGGGATCGATCAATTGTTGTAGAACATTTTACAATTCGTCATGAGGTATCTGCCGAAGCCTGAAACAAAACAGCGCAAGAACATTATGGACGAAACATGACGATGGTTTTAGGGCGAACCACAAAATTGTTCGACCCCAAAAACATAACGAGCTGATTACAAGAACTTGAAAGAATCAACATCTGCTTCTCACACAGAAACAATTGGTGCTTTCAACAATGACACGAAGGGATCTTGCACAATTAGCAAATTGGGGGTGGACGCCTCGAGAATGTTAATTCGGCTCGTACACACCAATCGATCGGGATCGATCGATCCGTCTATAATGCCATAAAGCTCAGCTCGTCCCGAGGCATCCACCAATGCTCCAAACAAGACATCAGATGACGCGCTCCTTGGTCCCGGGGTGAACCCACTTGAGGGTTCACCAATGTGAAGTTGCGGAAAGTTGGGACCAAAAGGCACGCTCCCGACTTCCAACTCTAGAAAGGGGTAGAGGGTTGAGTTGGAAGCCCCAGGATTAGACTAGGAAGAGGGACTAGAAGATCAAGCTTGAATCTACACCCAAAAACCAACCACGGGAGGTTAGTTTAGCATTCGGGACACCCTTGGGTGTTGGGACTTGCCACGGGCACTTGGACACACAAGACTCACCACGGCCCGGACTTGGGGAGTAAGCCACCACCTTACTCCCTATAGTATTCTTTGCAGCTCGTCATGGAGGGGGCATCCAAATGGCACAAATTCCCGGGACTCCCGAAATGGAGTCCCGATTTTGTCCCGGCGGTACTCCCGGAACTTTGAACCGCCATAACTCCCGACTGCAGAGTTGGATCGCGACGAGGTCTGAACCGAAGTTGTAGCCCTCGTCGAGATCTTTCCAACGCCATGTCGCACTCCCGATTCGGATGTCGGGAAGGCATCGATTCCCGACTTTTAGTGGTCGGGAGTCAAACTGCCAGTTTGACTCCCGGTCCTTCTTTTGCCCATAACTTGGGCTGCAGATGTCCGAATTGCTAATGCGAGGGCATTTTCGATATCTAGGTTTCAAGACCTTTCCAATGACACAAAGAACACCCCAATGTGAGGTGTTTTTCCCCTTGCTGTCGAGCTCTAAACATTCGGGAGTCCCGGAGGACTCCAAATCCCCAACTTTTCGAAGTGTTGGGCTTCACCCCCACACTTGGCCAAAGTAGGGTTGCGACAGAATGTGTGGTCTAGATTTGATACCACCAACAATAGTAATTGGTGTTGACACAAATGGAACTTCAGTAACTGCAATTATAGACTAAGGCAATGCCACAAAATATAATGGCATGGATCTTACTAATTCCATTCTAAAATTTGAAATTTTTGCATAAGTAACTCCAATATTGTTTTGCTGTAATAGACTTTGTACATGAGCTATAGAGATAGGTACTATATCTGCCATAGTTTAAGATCTCATTTTGACTATGTTATTTCTCCACATCTATTTTCTAAATTTATCTAGAATTTTGTCCCTCTCATGGTATAGATCCTTTAACTCAATATGTCCATGATTCCCTACTTTTGCAAGTTTTGGATTTGGATTCTGGAAATGCTTAGCAAATCCTTACCTCACATTATTTTTAATACATGGACATTCATTGATCTAATGTCCAATCTGATGACAATATGTGCAACATGGAGAATTTGGTCTTCGAACTATGTTGACACTATGAATTCCTCTACTTTAATCCCTTGGAACTCCATTATTAATGTTGCCATTCTACTAGTTAACTTTAGGTTCATTGTACCTCACTTTTACAACCATAAGAACACCTTTGGCTACTATTGGTTTTGTTTTTGGTAAGACTACAATTTTTTGTTTAGTTACAAGTACTAGCTCAACTTTTTTGGATATTCTAATACCCTAGGTTGCGGTTTCTTGTTCAACAATATAATGAATCAAAGGTTCAAAATTATAAGTTATTTGTTCAAACTCTTCATTTTCCTAGCCTTCTCGATAATAAAGAGGTGCAATAGATATATACTTTAATACCACTTCCTCCTTTTCTAACATGTTGAGTCTCTATTGTTCAAAGCATTAAAGTCATGTTGCTACATCAAATCTATTGATTCCAACACAACTATTTGTCAAGGTTTAGATTCCCAACTCCTTTGTATAAACTCAACCTATGAGTCTGTATTTTCAATTTAACATTTTTCTCTCATGGAGTTTTATTATAAATTGTTGGTGCACCTTTGTGCTTCACCACTTTGCACTTCATGAGGAATAATCAATGTTGCCTGAGGCGTTCCATGGCCTACACGTCTCTTTTCTATCCACGAATTTTTATGTTTTATCTAAAAAACTCTTATAGGTGTTTCAAACTACTGATCTACTTGATCTGCATTCAAATTGTTGCTAATGGCAATCCATGTAATGCAACTTGATCTAATTGTCTCCTTAGACTTCTAGTTACAATTCTATTTTCCATCTCTCCACATCCTAATTCAAATCTAAACAAACTTTTGGATTAGAACAAAATCCTCACAGTTAGCTACTCTAATAGTTACTTTGCTTAGATATATTTCTTGAACAAAATTTATGATCAAGATTTGAAAAAAAATTGCAAAAAAGAAAATTGAAGTTCACTATCTATCTTTAGACACAAAAAATTTAACAACAAGACAAACAATATCTTGAAATTCACTTTGAATTCAAACCTTGGGATGGTTGCCAAATGGTAAATATAAAATATCTAATCCTATATTCTAGTGTGAAATACGGATTTAAATATAATAAAACTAATACTAACAAAATTTGTTCATTTAGATCTTCTTAGAACTAGTTTCAAAATTAAAATCCAGTAATGAAAGTATGATAAAAAAACATCAAAATAACAACTCTAACTATGGAAACAAAGTCCAAAAATCGAAACATTTTTCTTTTATACTCCATTAAAGTTCCATGTTCTACAATGACATAATGGTCTTTTATCTCTTCCTCTTTTCCAGAAAATATACCTCCAAAAAAAATAAAAATAGTCCTATGTTTTATTCAAATTCAAATATGTTATATTCGAATTCAAATGGTGATAAAAACTATGTGATCTAGCTAGTAATTCCTAAAATAGTAATTAAGTAAATAGAAATATACTAACTAATAATTATTGCAAGTAATTATTCCCTTAATAGTGGACTTGGATGACATTTGTTTTCATCCAACGCAAAATGGCAACAAGAGGCATAACATTTCAAAAGAGGAAACCCTAAAAGGTAAAGTGATAAATCATGGGATGTGAAAGTTAGTGGCATTGATTTATCATGATAATGTTCGTGAGTAATCATTTTCACTTGTTTATACCACTTTCCATCGTTTTTTGCTCTTCAAAATGAACGAAGAGTTTAGTTGAGAAGATCAAAAAAAAAAAAAAAAAAAAAAAAAGAAGCTTGCATTGTTCATGAGTAAAAGAGAGAATTACAACATTAGGAAATGATTATTGTAGGAAACAAATAGTTGGGAGCATGTCAAGCTTCACATTCAAGATTTGCAAATTTGTATCCTCTCCAAGTTTGTTCTCCACCTTCTTTAGGTGAATCCATGCTTGGGTGGTACCACTAAAAATCATTTCAAGGAATGTTCAAGGAACCAAAAGTGGCCAAATCATTTTCTTGGGTCCTTTTCTTTAAATGTTTTCACAATTATAATTTTTTTTCTCATGTTTATCCATTGCATGCCTTAATATATGTCTTGAAGTTTATTTTGGAATAAAAAAGTGTAAATTGTTAAAATTTTATATTCCTAATTCAAGTGGCCCCTTAAAAAACTGATAGCTTTAATTTTGGAAACTCATTTGATCAAACATTTTGGCTAAGTGGTTGTGTTTTTAAACATCAAAAGGTACAATGACTATTTCCACTAGTTCTACATGTGGTTGAGAACTAAATGAGTGTGAAGGTTTTCATTCCAAGTTGCATAGATATTTCAATCAATTTAGTAGTTGGTTGCACTCTAATTTTGAATATATTGTGGTTGGATTCAAAATAGGAATTGGTTTTAAAATATAATACCCAACAATGAGTGCTAATCGTGATGGTATAATAGCTTTGGGAATGTAGTACCTAGGTGTTATAGATTGCCATTGTTGACCTACAAAGGTTATTTCATTAGCATTTGGAACATGTGTGGTGTGATGCCCACTTAGTTGTGCATTTAGCCTTGGTTGTTGGGACATATACTGGGGTTTTAAAAAGTGATTGGTTGAAGGTACTTGTGGTTCCCTCCCTTCCTCATATTTTGCTGGTATCTAATGAAGAGGTATGTATTTTATTACCAACTATTGAGACTTAATGTTTGGAACATCAACCAGTTGAATTCTTTTGACTTGAAAACATTGTTGTTCTTATGGTAGTATTATTTTAGGCATAGATTGTTGTGGTGCAACCATGTTTAGTTGCTTTCTAACGCCTCATGTAATTATTCTTGACATGTTTTAACAGGTCTGAACATTAAATTCCTCAAATTCTATTGATCAATAGGTTGAAGTTATTTTTAGAAATCAATTAGGTTTCTTCAAAAATAACCTAATTAATCAAATTTATTTAAGCATAAATAATATTCAACAACACGACAACGTAAAAAGTAAACAAGATTCTAAGTAAACTACTTCAAAGAAAATCATAAAATTAATCTCAAAAAATTGTTTAGTAAGTTTCTACCTACAAATTTCATTTAAAACCAAAGATTACAAGTGCAATTATTCATAATTTTGATCCATTGCGTGGTTGCCAAATGTTAAAGGTGTTTTCTATTACTTTAAAATAAAACAAAATTATTTTTTTGTAAATTCACACTTATACACAAACATCAACAAGTGTGTGTGTGTTTTTTTTTTAATTTGAAAATAAGAAAAGCAAATAAAATGAAGATGTTCGAAAGAAAAAGTCCATAATATATTCAAAAATTAGATTAAAAAAAAAATCTTGTTCATCATCTTCAAATCTTCCTATTTATACCAAAACATAGTGTTATTTAAAATTAAACAACCACTAGCTTGTATAGCTATTAAGTAATTCATAATTTAAATTGTAGGAGCTACTAGCTATAGCTTAATCTTAGACCTATTCTATCAATGGAACGATCACCTTAACAGCCATGTTATTAGTTAACTTAACAAACCAATTACCTATTGCTTAATAACAATTTAACAATTTTTTAAAATAACAATGCTTAATTGGTTACCAATTGGCAATAATTAGAAACTATATACATAAAGTGAAAATTTGAGTTAATAATATGTTTATGCCAAAAGTGCTTTTCTACATGGATGGGTGAAAATCTTTTAAGGTGTACCATTCAAAATGAAAAGGACTTAATTTTTATTAAGGTCATTTTTTTCCTTATATTTTGATCCCCATCAAAACTAATGAATTAAAGAGTGTGAAATATCTCATAAGTATCATACTTTAAACCATCTTAATTTTAGATTCCATCATAATCATTTATAAATGTGTTTTTGCATGGTAAAAAATAAATAAATAAAAAACACAAAAAAGGTGACGTTGTGTCATGATTTTGGTACACCTTAAAAAAAATGGACCTAGATGGACCTGATAGCTTGCTTAAGTTTGCAAAGTAAAGGTTACTTAAAAATGGACATGACATGGTGATTTTATTGACAAAAGGTGTTAGGGCCAAGGCCAAGAGTTGATGGTACAAAACATGGATAGCCATACTAAGTGAAATTGACTATGGGGTTGTGCTTAGAGTCTCCCATTAGTTTGCTTGGAAGTGCTACTAGTTAATGGCAACAAATTCTACCTTGGTTTTGTACAATAGCTCAAGAACTTGAAATACAGTTGTGACCTAAAACAGTGTCAAACATATTGTGGATGGGCATGGATGAAAGTGGGAACCCTAAGTCACATAGGTGGCAGATGACGCCAAATTATGAAGCAATTATGTTTCGTTAGGAATTGAGGACACTAAAAGTCCAATTTCTTGTTTTGTTTTTTGTTTTTGGTTTTGTTTTGCAGGTTACTATGTTTAATGTTGTTATTCAATGGAGTAGTTATGGTGAGCTAGTTTCGATGGTGGAGCAAAATCCTTGTTGCTTAATTGACAATCTTTATGATGAGTGTGAGTCACGATTTTTAGAAATGATTAATATTGTGGTTTCAAGGGAGCAGGAGGATGGGGACTAGGAGAAACTATATGAAGTTGGTTGAGGAGGGGGAAAGACAAACATTTTTGGGTGGAAGAAGCTAAGTTTTGATTCTTCAAATTGTGAGGTTGTTGAGTTTGTTTGGATTTTACATAATGAATAGCTAGGGATGAACGCCCCTTTGGAATTCTTCTTCTCTTTAACCTAGCGCATGTTTTTTGTTGTGCCATGAATGTTAGAAGGAGAGTAGGAGGTCTAGAGTTTGTATTTAAGGACTGATTTAAGGGAAGTGATGAAGAATCTAATAATTTCAAGAACAGTTGCGGTGGCAGTCATCATATGTCTTAGGTTTTGGGGAACTTAGTGGGAATGTGTAATGTGGTTTATTTTGAGAAGAAAATACCTATGATATAATGGGAGTTCTAGGGATTTTGGAATGTGAAGAAACTGTGAAGTTTTGATTTTCATAATTATTAGTTTGTTTTGAGTCATTGTCCAACTTTTGAATAAAATTACATGATCATGATGATGGGGTAGCATTTGTGGGCTTTTGTTGTTGAATGATGAAGTTCCACACTCATTAACAACCAATTGGCTCCTTGAGAGGAAATCAAGATAGGCGTAATCCCTTGTGGTCCATAGTTTTAAAATTGTAAGAATTATTTGGCTAGAAGGATTAGTGGTTTCAGAATAATATTTGTTGTAACCTCCTTTCTACTCCTTGGAAATAGTTAGTAAGCCTTGGTGAGCTTGCATTCAAAATGTTAGAAATCGTCATGGCAGAATCACATCCCCTTCTTTTTTAGGTGACACGATAATCAAGGAATGTATAATAACTCCAAGCTCTTGAACTATTATACAAAAACCAAGGCCAAATTTATCTCCATAAAAATAAGGAGAAAAGCTTTGGGGATTCATGAATCAAATGAAACTTGAATATATGATCATCTTTGTTTTTGCAATAATTTGGTTGTCATAAGTTTAAGGTAAGATTACCCCTATTTTTGTACTTTCCTTCATGATCATTCTTTGAAGGAATTCAAAAAGCTAAGGTAAGTAAGGTAAAGCTAACACCATATCTTGGTTGCAACAATTTTTCAACAAGTTGTAGAAAGTAATTGAGGATAACACAGTTGATGATTGTTCTTGTGTAACCAAAAAAATGGGGCTTGGTCAATTCCTAGAGATCATACTGGATTTACATCAATAAACCATACTCATAATACACATAATCTACATATCTATTATTTGATCCAACAACTTTCAATGTTCTATTCCCACAAGATCTATATGTCCAAAGATCATCATGGGTCAAGTCTCTTCAATTTCTTTCTCTCGAGCTTCAACTAACCAATTTGGCATGTCTACAGCTTCCCTCAATGTTAACACAACCCAACAACAACCTCAGAATAGGAGAACCCAATTCACCCACATAAATTCCATCACAATCATTAATAACAATACAATTTTGGCACCCAACTATACCTCCAAAAGACATAGGAACCCAACCACAAAACATTGACTTCCCACTTGCTTTATAGCATTGATTAAAGAAGTTTGACAAATGTTGCCATACTCTCACTAAAATAAAACTTGACAACCCAATTGAGTATTGTAAGCACACATTCGGAGGTCCCAACTTAATGGGTATTCTCTTCCTTCACACAAAACAATCAACAACCCCAACACAACAATCACTCACATGTTCCCTTGCCAATGGTTGCTCACGAAACCCTTGAAATTTTCATCATCCCCTTAATCATTGATCTATCTATGTAATGCATTATTTCTGAAAAAACAAATGTGCAGTGGAAAGAATAAGATTTACCCTTCAGAAAGTCAATCACCATCTACTATTGGGCATTCTTCCTTTCAAAGCAAATTTGCGAAAAAACTACACACACACACAAAACAAGAGTGGATACTTAGCTTCCAAAATCAATGCCTCATAGTTGAGCCACTCCCATGCTCCACAGCTTGCATTGTTTTCCTCCACTCAACAAAAAAACAACAAACATTATACTAAACTTTCACATAGAATTAATAGTGAGCTTATCACCACCTCAACGTTTCCTTTCAAAAACCTTTTTGTGAATGACAAGTTGACCAAAAAAACAAACGATTTTCGGCAATATGAATCAGATGAGCACATCTAAACCTAACATCTCTCATCCATAATTTTCAGTCACACCTGTTCATTTGGCAGAAAGGAACATTCAGATGGTTTAGATGGTTCTGACACTTCTTCAATAAAAAATTGGAATAAGTCTACGGTTTAGGTTTTAGGGTAAATGCTAGGTTCTAGGTTGCGCCTCGACTATATTCGGTAGTCCGGCTCTTCTCCCCTACCTAATACGTAACTTGCCCTCCACTTATGTTAAAAACTCAGGAGCAGGTCTTTGTGGCGGTGAGAGAGTGTCCAAACCCAACAGCAGCCCTAAAAGTGGCGAGGACACTGGAAATTTTTCATTGTGTGAGTTCTTTTTCGCATCTTATGTCTCCTCATTCTCTCGCGTGCTTTTTTAAATTCGTACTTCTTTCTGTGTGCATGCTCTCCAATTTGGTGCGAAGGCCACGGTTATGGTATCAATCGACTTTTTTTATCTAGTCTGCTGTAGTTGTTCCGTTCTTTTCGTGACTGTTGTGTCCCCGCAATCTTCCTTGCTTCTTTAGATTCACCGCATGTTCTTTTTTTGGCGTGCTTACTGTATTGTGACGCTCTCCTATTGATCCGTCTCACTAGGAGCTGTGGCGAGCTCTTTGAACTTTGAACCAGTCTGTTCAAGCTATTTTCGGTTGCGATATTGGTGCCGTTGTCACAAACAACTCGATTTCAAGCATAAACATACACAGGACGCACTCTGGCTTGTGCACCGGAAAAACCCCACGTGGGTGAGAGCACAGCTTGCTGCAATGGCACCGGGGACTGTACAATTGGACATGTTTTCCTGGAACAGAAGGCTTGCAAGATATGTGAAGGCTGGGCAACATGAGAAGACAATTGAGCTTTACCAAGAAATGCAACAAAAAGGCATGAGTCCTGACAATTTCACTTTTGTTCCGGTGCTCAATGCATGCGCTAGTTTACGAGCACTTGAAGCGGGCAGGAAAGTTCATGAAGAAATAATTCAAAGCGGTTGTGAGGCTGATGTCTTTGTGGGGAGTAGCTTGGTTGACATGTATTCCAAATGTGGGAGCATCGAAGATGCTTGCAAAGTGTTTAACAACATGCCATCTCGAGATGTGGTCACTTGGAATGCAATGTTATTGGGACATGTGAAGTGTGGACAAGGGCAGAAGGCACTGGATCTATTTCACCAAATGCAACAGAAAGGTGTGCAGCCAACCCCTGTGACTCTCATGGGAGTTCTGAATGCATGTGCCAGTATGTTTGCACTTCAGGAGGGCAGGTGCACCCATGAACAGATTATTATGGTTGGGAGTCGGATGTCTTTGTGGGGAGTAGCCTGGTTGACATGTATGCCAAGTGTGGGAGCATGGAGGATGCTGAGAGAGTGTTCAACAAGATGTTGTCCCGAGATGTGGTCACCTGGACCACCATGATATTAGGATATGTGAAATGTGGACAAGGGTCAAAAGCACTGGAACTATTTCAACAAATGCAACAGGAAGGTGTGCATTCAGACCCTGTCACGTTTGTTGGGGTACTGAATGCATGTGCCAGCATGGTTGCATTTGAAGAAGGCAAGCACACTCATGAACAGATCGTTCAAAGTGGTTATGAATCAGTTGCTGTTGTGGGGAACATCTTGATTGACATGTATGCAAAATGTGGGAGCATAGAGGATGCTAAAAGAGTGTTCAACAAGCTACCATCACGTGATGTGGTCTCTTGGAATGTGATGATATTTGGGCATGTGAAATATGGGCAAGGGCAGAAGGCACTGGAATTATTTTGACAAATGCAAGAGGAAGGTGTGCAGCCAGCTCCTTTGACTTTAGTGGGAGTGCTGAATGCATGTGCAAGTGTAGTTGCACTTGAAGAGGGCAGGCGTGCTCGTGACTGGGTTATTAAAAGTGGGTGGGATTCAAATGTCTTTGTAGGGAATAGCTTGATTGACATGTACGCAAAATGTGGGAGCTTGGAAGATGCTCTGAAAGTGTTCAACAAGATGCCATCTCGAGATGTGGTCACTTGGAATGCCATGATTGGAGGATATGCCATCCATGGGCATGGTAAGGAAGCACTTAAACAGTTTGAACAGATGCGTGAAAGAGGCACAGCCAGATGATACCACTTTTGTTTGTCTGCTGTCAGCTTGTAGCCATTCAGGTTTGGTGGATGAAGGCCTGCGCTTTTATTCTTCAATGAGTACAGTCTACATGATTTCTGCGAACTTCCAACATTACACATGCATGGTTGACCTTCTTGGCCGTGCTAGCCGTCTACATGAGGCAGACAATATGGTATCGGCAATGCCCTACAAACCACAGGTCGCTGCTTGGATGGCTTTGCTTGGTGCTTGTAGAATTCATGGCAATGTGGAGATGGGAGAACGAGTTGCCAAACAAGTTCTTGAACTGGAACCTGAAAATGCTGCAGGCTATGTGCTGCTATCAAATTTATATACTGCCACTGGTAACAGGGATCTCAGCGAAAATATTGAACGGCAGAGAAAGGAAAGAAGTGTGAAGAAACACCCAGGTCGCACTTGGATTGAAGTGGATAATGAGGTGCATACATTTGTAGTAGATGATCAACACCACCCTCAGATGATAGAAATCCATGCAGAATTGAAGAGGTTGTCAGGGCTGATGCATGATGCTGGATATGTGCCAGATACTAATTTTGTGCTACATGATGTGGAGGAAGAAGAAAAGGTGTTTAATTTGTGTCATCATAGTGAGAAACTGGCTATTGCATTTGGGCTTATCAACTCAGCACCTGGTACTCCACTCTGCATAAGAAAGAATCTGCGGGTTTGTCGTGATTGCCACACATCCACAAAATTCATTTCAAAAGTAGTTGGTAGAGCTATCATGGTGAGGGATGCAAATCGCTTTCATCACTTTCAGGATGGTGAGTGTTCTTGCAGAGACTACTGGTGATGCCAGTAGTCTGTCTTGCCAATCACTAGATTAAGTTCATTTTGTTAGTAGCATGTCTATTGCTTTTATTACACCACCGTAGTTGAGAAGACAGTTCAGGGTTTGCCTGTTGTGACAACTGTGTACATAGGAAAGAGGCCAAAATACAGTTGACACATTTTTTTGGACATATTTGTTTGTAACTATCTGCTCAACATACAAGTCCTGATAAGGTGAATTGAGCAGTCTCTCAAGGATCACCAATTTTTCTTTTGGTGTCAACTGCACTTTGCATTGAACAATTTGCTGCTGAAACGAACACACTTGAACTATGTTAGTCTGTTATGGGACTAGGTGACAATCTTGTGGAGAGATTTAACTTTTTGTGAGAAAGAGTGTTACCACTGTTTTGAAATGTTCATACATTTGCAATTGAGTCGTTTGATGGCTACTGCAGGTGGAGTGTAAGTGTAGTATTTTGTAAAGACACCATCTTGGAAGCTTGAAATGTGTTGAGCTGTAAACATGCACCCATAACTTCATAATGCAGACTTCAATAGTGCCATTGCTACTAGATTTAGGAATTTTACTTGTTGAGGAAGTACAACTAGATGTGCAATGGAGAAACTCTGCTAGTTGTATCCTGAGATGTCACTAATGCCAAGAGCTTGATGAGAAGAGAATCATCAATTGATATTACAAATTCTATTTAATGTTAAATGTGTTTTTTTCAAAATGACTTCAAAGCAAATAAATATATAAAAATGTAATTCTTCAGCTTCTTCATGCCATTCATGTGTACAGGTGCAAATTCCTTTTTTTGCAATTGTGTTACAAGCATCAATGTCAATGCTTGGGAAAACTTTTCTCTCCATCTTTTCAGTTTTAGTAGCAACAATACAAAAATATTATTTGCTAATTACACAAAAATTGCTGATATTTATTATTCACCATTTACAGTTTAAGGGGAATAATTTGCTATTGTTCATACATTTTTAACATTTACAAAATAGTATCATATTTGAATATTTGGCGTTGGTATAAAGAGAAAGGTTATGAAATTTTCATTTGAGATGTAGAATATCTTTCGAAATAAATCAAGTCCTACTTTTGGATGTCTAAATAAACATAAATTAGAAAGTTTTTGAAAGAAATGTGCATTCAAATTTCACGTTATTTATGCTTTTCATAGATAGAGAAGAGACTCCATTTGTTGTTATGCTCCATTCCTATTTGTGCACATCAATTCGAAATACTCAATACTCTCTCTTCTTTGTTTCTTGTTCTGGAGGCAGCATATAAACATGGACAAATTTTCTGGCTCCATAAGTGGCCTCATTGTCTTGTGATTGAGGTCCAAAATGAGGTCTTGTATAAGCTTTTTTGTCTTTCAATATTTGCAAACAACTATGTTTTCATGTATTGTTCCAAAAACCTCCAGAAAATTAATTGCAATAAAAGCAGCAATAGTTTCAACTAGGTTGCAACTAAATGTCGATATCAAATCTGACAACATACCATACAGCATACTGTGCATGTTCATAGACATGAAATTATGACGTATGTTCATAGCAAGGGGATTAAGAACTATCTGCTGTGACATAAACTGGTTTTTAACACAAAGATTCAAGGCAATCAAGGCCTCATATGTAGGAGAGAAATTGATGGTGGCAATAGGCTAGGGTTGGATAGTGTCTGGAGCAGCACATGTTCTTGCAAATTTTGGTATTTCTACAACATTAGTGGATGCATCTCTGATCTAGTGATTTTTTTTTCAAGTATGCCTAGTTGCCAATTTGGTTACAGAGTTCAGCTATTGATCAGCCCAACTGGCTAAATTTTTATGTGAAGTGGAGCTTAATGGGCAAAAAATTTCAATGGAGGGTGGATATGGTGGTGAGTTTTTTTTGGCAACTGTCTGCAAATTGGCGACAATAATAATACTTGTCATCTAAAGTGCCCAGTGGCAAAGGGAGTTAATTTGGCTACATAGAGCCAATAAATCTCCAATATAGTAGCATAACTTATGTGATTGCAGAATAAACTCCCCAAAAAGACATTCATGATAAAATAACAATGCATGTGAGGTTTTGATTCTTAACCTTATGAAGGTCATTTGCAAATTGTCAAACCAACTTCAACACAAAGAGCTAGCCAAGAAGAAACATCAACAATATTTTCATTCAACCTACAACAAAAAAAATTCAATGTTAAAAAAATGACAACCGTACCCTTTAGTCTTATTGTAACTTTACTCACAAATTCAAACATAAATGATCGTTAGTCCAATGTCCCATTCTGATTGCAAATGACATTCAAAAATCACATCATGGCAACCATACCCTTGCTACCACCACATAACAAATTCAAAAATGCATAATTGATTTCCATTCCTATTATGTAAATATATGACATATTGAAGAAACGAAAAGTGACTAGTGTGTGTTTAGTTCAAGTTCAAATATTATCAATGGTCACTAGCTACATCAAAATCATGGCATCATCAAAATTCAATGTGCCAACTAGGGGTTAGGATTTAGGAACTTGGGGATGTTGTCAACCTTCAACTAGCCATTTGCATAGTAGTGATGTTTGGCTTGCTAGTTAGCAATGGTTTGGTCACAGGGAAAAGTTTGTAATGTAACAAAACATGGACTATGGAATTTGGTGCATAGGTCCAAGTGTGTGCTTAGCCAATTCTATAATTTTTTTTCTTCATGAAGTTGGCAGTGTTGAAAATGTGTTCATTTTCTACAGAACCAAAAACCTGGACAGCTGCAATTTCAATAATTTTAATGAATTCTAAAAGCTTGTGGTTGAGAATTGGAGATATGGATCTTTATGTCAGAATTTGGTAAGTGGATTAAAATCACTTTCCTCTCATAAAAATTGCTTAGAGTTATGTACCATCATCATTTTGAAATAAAAGACCTACAAATCCAAGGTGTGAGTTGAGAATAATGCACGAATTAATTCCCTGAACTCACCCACCTTACAAGGGGCACAAAAAGTGGCCTTTAACATAGTCAATTATTTGTGAAATTACTTTTATGCATCCTTTGGATTTCTTGCCGAAAATTGGAAATAAACCACACCTAGTGCCGTCATAACTTGATATTATAGGAAGCATCATTCAAGTTCATTAATAAAACCTTGAGCTACCCCCACACTATTGTTTCACTTTGTCCACAATTAGTTTGAAAGATCCTTTCATGATAAGCTAAAATTTTGTAACACCAAATAGGTCATGGTACTTATGTTCAGCAAATGAGAATGCCAAATACACACATTTTCCCACCATTGAGATAAAAAAAACCAACTCATGGGAAAGGTATTGTTAATTATTTTTTTATGGCATTGAAGTCATCAAATGTTGGATCATCAACTATAGTGTCAGGATCACAATATAACATGTAAAACTCATGTTGTGCTAACTTGATGTTCTCCATTGAGTCACACACGAAAAATATTTTTACCTTCAAGTAATGGTACAATGTCATGTAGCCCCAAAATCAGTTCAACCTCACACATTGCATTCAAATTCCTCAAAGCATGATCACTCATGGAACTTTAACATGCATCTTGACAATGAAAGGACAATATTCAACATATACCCATTTTGTTGGAAAAAACGTGGAGATTCATCAAGTTTTGAATTTTCATAAACATTTCATAAGTTTGATATTTGGAATAAACTTCACATGTGTTCATAATTTATCATGGGATGTCCATGGGTTAATAGGTGATAAATGGAAAGAAACTACACATACTTCTGTTTTATTTTGAGAGGACATCAATTTGGAGTTGGTCCAATATAGAAAGGCACTTACCAACAACAAAATCACACTCATTGTTGCCATGAACTGAGTTTTTATTAGAGTAATGAGAACTAGCATCCACACCTAGCATAAAAACCATACCTTTTGGACAGCCAACATGCTTAAGTAAGCTATCCAACTTTGGTGCAAACAATTTTTCTTTCCTTTTAATAGATGTGCAAATCTTGCATGTAATGTGTTGCACCAACCCCTTCTCATCAACAATAGATTTTGCCCATTCAAACGGGTAGTCCAAGCATCTTGAAACTTTCATGAGCTATCATACAACTTTCGTTTTTCGATGGAATTTGATTGCACATATCTTCACAACTAAATAAGAAACAACAATACTTGGTGATCTTTCCATGGATGAAACATCGCCAAGTTGGGCAAAAAACAATGGATTGTTTTTATCTTTAAAGGCTAATGAAACAAGGAACAAAAGTCGAATTAAAAATTCTTGGTAATTTGCAAAGGGGCCATGGTGTCTTAACCCTACAACTAACACAAGATTAGGATTAACAAAACAAAAGCCCATAGTTGAAACCTAACCACATTGCAAATTGTACATAAAAGTTGATCAACATATTATTTAAAAATGGACTTGGATTATAAGTTTGCAACCCTAATGTGAAAGTAACAGGCAATGGGCATTGAACAAATTCCAATTTAATTCAATGCAAGTGGCAAATAGTTATAACCTCATGCAAATTCAATTCATTGTTTGTAACATTAATATGAAAGTAACATGCAAGGCATCTAACAAATTCAATGCAATGCAATTGCTAAACAATCATAAGTCATAATTTTGTGCAAATTCAGTTCATTGTAATTGACAAACATTATATATACAATGTGCATGTTGCAATGTAAAGTGGTGATTTTGCCATACGAGCACAATAAGATTCAAAAACAAATAAACTTTAATTGTTTGTATTGTGGCTTTATAACTTACAAGTTGGACTTGCAATTTTTTTTGATAAGTTAATTACACTTACAAAGGTTTATAAAAGTTGTAATCATGTAACAAGGAAACAATAGTTAGAATTGCAACGTACCAAACAAATTTGCTAGTCTATGACATGTGATGAATTATAAACATTTTTTCATGGGCCTAAACTGTGTAAACAATTACTAGTAATCTTGCTTGTCACAACCTTAGCCTTGGGCTTGCAACCAAGGCAAAAACATGGAAAGATGTGGGTTGAGAGTGCAACATGGGAATCACATTTTCATTCCCGGGAGTGTGAGGGAATTAATCCATACATTCCCAAATGGATTCTCCTTTTTGAAATTAGAATCCCTATGGAGTCTTAAATCTTCAAAGAGATATTTCAGGGGGTCAAAATTCGTTAGATTAAAAATTTCCTTATACCAATTGAAAGTTCTTGAAATGTCTAAAATGAACTTGCATGACTCATCTGAGTACTTAAAAAACAAGTTATGGCCAAAAAAAAGGTCGGGAATCATTTTGCCAATTTTACTCCCACCCACTAAAAGTCGCGAATCGCTCTAAAATATGTATGTGCAGGTGGTGTGCCACATATTATTGAAAAGCTCTTGACAAGGATTACATTTTTGCTTTAGACCTCACCTCAATTAGAAGTCTGCACAAGAAATTATAGCTTTCCAAAATATCAAAAGTCCCAATTTTGAGAATTTCGGGAATCCCAAGTAATCATAGAGAATACTATAAAGGGGAAGGTGGTGGCTTCCTTCAAGTTCAAACTGTGATGAATCTTGTGAGTCCATGTATGTTCGTGTTTTGTTCATGCACCAAAAGTCCTCCAACAACGCACTAACCAACTTGTTGTTTGATTTATGTAGGTCCATGTGAATAATTGACCTACTTATCATTCATCCCCATTTTGGAGCTCTAACACGCCCCTTTACCCCTTGAAATGTTGCGAGCCAAAGAACATAACCCAACTCCTTCTTCTTCCATTATTTTCACTTTCAAACTAGCATTTGAATCTTTCAAGGAGTGTGGGGGTGCATCATTGTTCCATACTTAGTCATTAATTAAACAATTGAGGCTCACTATTATAAGCAAGCATGGGAAGGCTATTGCCTTTCACCTCAAAGTTTTCACAATTTAATAAGCATAAATCAAAGAGGGTTCATCCCAAAAGTGTGTGCTACTCTTGAGATGTCAGCTTTTGAAACTCATTCCTCATTTAATATCCATATTTCATAAAACAGTCAAAAAATAATAACTAATAACTAATAAGTCATAATCATAATCCAATTTTATAACACTCATATAATAATAATTAATTTTACAACATTCAATTCATAGTTGATTTTTTGATGTAATTCTATTCTTTTTTATGCTTTTGTTTTAAATGAACATTACATCAAAAAGTTTGTTCATGTGATGGAACAAGAACTATAATTATTTTATTGATTATCCTCATGATCCATCATGTAAGGTTCTTTTACAAATTTCCAATTCACAAATACATCCATGTTTTAATACTTGAATCATTGAAAGATCCATCTATCAAAGCTTGAAAACACAAAAGTCAACACTAAAACAAAACAAAAGAACCCATGAATTTGCAAAATAAATTCTAGAAAAAAATACATACAAAAAGTAGATGATAAAATGTGAATATAATTTATTGAGCAAAGGAGGCCAAAATACTAACCACAAATCCTAAGAAAAACCCCATGTCACATTGTTGAAACAATAAACTCTGCTCCAATTGGGCTCATCAGGTTCACCCCACAAAGAAGTGCCATTATAAACAAATTTGAAATGAGCTCAAAGAGCATGGAAAAACCCTAGGGTTTAAGAACCTTATCATAAACAATGCTTGCAAAGCTACTTTCCCAATGTTGTGATTTGTAATTGTTCTCTTGCAAGCCATCACATCAATCAAGAGGTGAACAAAAATGCAACAACATACCTATGGAAAAGGGAGTTTCTATGTTTATTGCAACAAATACAAGTTCCCTTTTTTACCAAGACCCATCATGATCCATCAACTACCTCCGTTGGTATGTTTGTGCACATGTATATGTATCTTCTTAACATCTTTATATTTTCCACTAGTATTGAGATATCTATATGAATGAAGGTTGTATGTATCTATAAAATTCTAGAAAGCATTCCACTTTACCACGTGGAATGTTCCCACAAGAAAACTCTAGTGTAGTCCCTATGCCCACATATATCCGTTGTAGTGCACCTAACACCTCCTACCTAATAGAGCACTACGACTCATATTGCATATCCATACATGCTTCTAACATGTGCCACATTTCACTTATGCCTTAGTTTAGGCATACCACATCCTCCCTCAAGCTATATACTAATTTATATGTTGTATTTTGAATGAACATAAAAATTGGCCATGAAATTAGGAGAAAAAGGCCATTTCCTAACCAATTAGTTTTCAGCTACATGTCATCCTTGACTTTGTTTTGACTACATAATAATATTTATTTTAAAAAATTCCACATGGATGGGATGGCATCTCAAATGAGTTGACGTGTTAACTAGTTTGGTAAATGTACAACAGTGACCACTAATGTGCGTTGATCGTCATAATATTTTTAAAAATACATATATAACCTAGTTGAAGAGTAGTTGAGAATCCCACTTTGCCATGACATTATGCCATGTCAAGTCAATTGCTTAACTATTTTGGTGGACCTTGTTTTTGAATGGATGAATGAAGGTTATTGATGGATGAAATATTGCATGCGTTTTCAACTATACTTCAAATTTAATTATCATTATCTATACCCTACCCACATATTACCTACCCACCTACCTACTTATCATTACTGACACCCTATGTACATGTTACCTACTTACCATTGTAACTTATACCTACATATTACATACCTATTTACCTAGGTACCTATCGATTATTGACCTACATAACTTAACTTACACCCTACTTTAAATCACCTATGTTATAATTTAAATCTATTTTAACCTACAATTTATCACCTACCTATAATTACTTTGATAATATATGTAATAAGTACCTACCTAACCTACAAAATATTACCTACCTACCTACAAGTACCTAGAAGTAATTTGCAACAAGTGTATTTGCTTAACCTACAACCTACCTAGGTAGTTAATGAAGCATGTAAACATGTAGGCTACCTAAGTAATTAGGTTGGATAATTAGTGAAGCTAGATTTAAATGGGGTGGCAAGGCAAGGTAAGTTGTGATTACCTACCTACTTGTTGTCTACCTAGATGCAATAGGAGGTCCCTAGGTAAGTAATAGGTAGATATAGGTTAGGTCAAATGTAAGTAAGTAGGTTACTTAAATTAATTAGGTATAAGTAGATAGGTATTAAGTAACTAAGTAATTAGGCAAGGCTTTTAGGTAGGTACCTATTTGATTTTTGTTTAATTATGGTGTCATGACTCATAACCTACCTACTTATACCTACCTAAGTGACTCACAACCTATTTATACTTAACCTATTACTACCTACCCAAGTCTATGTAGGCTTTAAGTTAGGTAAGGAAGCTAATTAAACCTAGGCTAGGATAGCTAACTAGGCTAGGCAAATTACTTTAACTTAGTAAAGGTTCAATTTTGTGGTATAAAATAATTAGTATATAATTTTATGACATCTTACATATTCATTAAAATGTTGCAAAATTAAGATTAGACCATTTATAGTGTTTGAAATTATATCATAAAATATCATTCATTTATAAATGATTCCATTTATGCCATTAAATGTCATATAATATATATAATGCCATAATTAATTGTGAATGGATGGTATGACATATAACAATGGTGACATATTTAATGTGGCAAATATTATGAATGAACGAATGAATGATTTAATGTGCCAAATAATATGGATGAATGGATGGTATGACATATAACAATGGTGACAATGTGTGTGACGGGAAATTCAAAATTTGAATTATGGTTGAAAACTACTTGACACGATGTCAACTTGGATAGTTGAAAGTTAGTTGACATCCCAAGTATAACCACATACTTCATCCATCCATGGATAAACGGATTGCCCTCATATAACATTGTCATTCAGTTTGAGATTTTTTTGTGCTTTAAATTGATTTTCTTTTTCTTTTTTTACAATTTGTTTTGTTTTATTTTGTTTTTTTTAGGCCCAACTTGTGTGTAGAAATTTAAATCATGTATTTTAATATCAATTCATGGATTTTTTCAAGTGAGTGAATCATGTCTTTTACATGTGAGGAATTTTAAGTTTTTCATTTTGGGATTATTGTTAAGTTGTTTTCTTTTTTATCATGTTCAAGTTTTTTTTTCTTCTTTTCATTACATTTAAAAATATATATTATTAAGCACCTTAAGGTCATATGGTGTCAAGGAAAACGAACATGAATAACATGAGGAGACAAGTTTATGGAGTTTGGAAGCCACCACCACATGCCTCTTACAATTGTAGGTGCCTAGAAACTATTTTCCTCTTTTTCGTTTACTAAGTTTTTTTTTGAATTTTCATTAAAATAACTAGTCTGATTTTAGTACATTTAAGTGCTTACGGAAGTCCAAATCCAAAAGGTGGGCTCTTTTGTTTTTGGTGTCCAAGTAGATGTTGAACCCCTCCTTTTGGCATATCTGAGGCACTAAAAATTGTCAAAAACAGATTAGAAATTAGAAAGATATGGCCCCCCAAAGTAGGGGGGTCAAGAATTCAAAACAACAAACCATAATCAGTTCTTGAAAACCCAAAAACTTTCTTTTATGTTGTTTTATTATTATTATAATTTCAAGATTATTTGTAAAACTGAAAATGGCACTCCTATAACACTTTAAATCATTTAAATGAAGAAGAATGAGAAAGTTGTGAGCTTTGAAAGTAAGAAGGGTCCAAATAGAAAAAAAAAGATAAACGTGTTTTGTAAATATGAAAGTTTTTTTCTTCAACTAATTATTTTTCTTTTCCAAGAGGAGTGTGTTGGAGCTCCGGGATGAAACTAGGAAGAGTTGACAAGCTTCACTCACTCACACGGGCTTACACACTACCCACACAAGGTGGTTAGTGCATAGTTGAAGTACCCTTGGTGCTAGGACGAGCCACGGGCAACACGGACACACTAGACTCACCACGGCCTGGACTTGGGGGGCATCACCTTCGCCCTTATAATATACTTTGTGCTTCTCCATGGGGCTCACATCCAAATGGCTTTTTCTCCCGGGACTCCCAAGTGGGAGTCCCGCAACTTTGGAGCCCCATAACTTTGCGAGTAGACCTTGGATTGAGATGCAATTTGAAGCAAAGTTGTAGCTCTTATCGAGAGCTTTCCACGCCACCTGCACGCAAGAAATCGAGCTGATTCCCAGCTTTTAGTGGTCGGGAGTCAAATTGGCAATTTGATTCCCGACCTTTCTTTTGGCCATAATTTATGTTTCAAAGGTCCAAATGAGCAATGTGAGCCCATTTTAGACATGTAAGTTTCAAGAGATTTCCAATGATATAAAGAACACCACAAGCCATTGAGTTTTGACCCCTGAAATCCCTCTCTGACGTTTTCGGAGTCCATTGGGACTCCGTCTCCCAAAGTGGGAGTTGCCTTGGGAGTGTGAAGGTTCACTCCCTCACACTTTCCTACACTCATGGGAGTATGTGATGTGACTCCCAGGGTCCTTCTTGGCCTTTCACCCTTGTGGCCTCTTTGCCTTAACTCCCGGGCTTCCTCTTCGCCCACAACCTTGTAACCCTTTTTGCTTTGGTTGTGAACCCAAGCTATGGTGTCGCAACCCTAACTTGGCCAAGTGTGGGGGTGAAGCCCAACACTTGGAAAAGTTGGGGATTTGGAGTCCTCCGGGACTCTCGAATGTTCAAAGCTCAACAGCAAGGGGCAAAACATCTCACATTGGAGTGTTCTTGGTGTCATTGGAAAGGTCTTGAAACGTAGATATCGAAAATGCCCTCGCATTGGAAATTAAGAAATTTGCAGCCCAAGTTATGGACAAAAGAAGGGCCGGGAGTCAAACTGGCAGTTTGACTCCCGACCATTAAAAGTCGGGAATCGACCTCTTCCCGACGTCCGATTTGAGTGTGCGACATGGCGTTGGAAAGATCTCGACGAGGGCTATAACTTTGGTTCAGACCTCGTTGCGATCGGACTCTGCAGTCGGGAGTTATGGTGGTTCAAAGTTTCGGGAGTCCCGTCGGGACAATTTCGGGACTCCATTTCGGGATCTTCTAGTCCCTCTTCCTAGTCTAATCCCAAGGCTCCCAACTCGACCTCTTTACCCCTTTCTAAAGTTGGAGGCCACGAGCGTGCCCTCGGTCCCAACTTTCCGCAACTTGACATTTGGTGAACCTTCAAGTGGGTTCCCCCCGGGACCAAGGAGCGCGTCACGTGGTTACGACAGTTGCAAATTTGAGGACGTGATTTGGGGACCTGGATACTGAGACAAAACGGGTGGCTAAACCCCGTGGGGTCTGTTTTTTCTCTCTCTTTTGTTCCTTCATTCCTTTCCTTCCGTCGTTGTTGCGGGGCTGCTCTTGTTATATCATTGCACTATGGATGACAGGAATGCAACACACAAATGCTTAAATAACCACTCTGAGGAAGTCAGTTATTGCCATGGATGTCAAGCTTTGACAACAATTGGCGTTCGGCGAGCGGGAAAAAGTCACTGCCTAGGAGAATCCGAGAGGATTTGAATGACGCGTCCCCAAGTTCCTTGTTAGTCCCAAAAAGGGTCCAATCTTATATATTAAAGCAACAATGTCATGTCTGTCTGTTACAGGGTTGTGTGTTCTGCACAACCCTGTCACAGATTCTGCCATGTGTAACTTCCTCCTCCTGTCCCTGGCAGCAAAAGGAAAAAAAGGGGGGGAGAGGGGGGGAGCAGGGGTGGGGGGAGGGGGGGACGGGCGGGGAAGGGGTGGGGGAAGGCCAGGGAGGTGTTTTTTTTTCTTTCGTTTAGAGCCAGCAAGGGTGGGGGTGGGAGGGGGGGCGGGCGGGGAAGGGGGGGGGCCAGGGAAGGTTTTTTTTTTTTTTTTTTTCGACCTGGATTTCACACATGGGCTTCAGAGTGGCCTTCGGCCACGGGCACCCACTAATTATGTTAAAGAGCGGAATTAGTTGGAACTTGGTGCCACTCCCAGCTTCCAGCACTAAAAGGGGTAAGAGGGGCATGCTGAAAGCTTCGGGATTAGACTAGGAAGAGGGACAAGCTACTTAGTTACTCGGTCCTGCATCCAAAACCAACCAACAAGTGAGTTAGTTCACATTCGGAACACTCTCGGTGTTGGGACAAGCCACGGGCAACATTAGACTCACTTGACTCACCATGGTCCGGACTCGGGGGAAGCCACCACCTTCTCCCATATAGTATTTTTTGCGCCTCTCCGCCGCACTTGCATCCGAATGGTACTTTTTCCCGAGACTCCCAAAGTGGAGTCCCGAAATTGTCCCAGTTTAGACTCTTGGAAATTTGGGCGTTCATAACTTCTCGCCCCGACCTCCGATTGGGATGAGATCTGAAGCAAACTTATAGATCTCCTTGAGAGCTTTCCAACAGTGTGTCGCACTCCACCTGCACACACCGTGGTCGGGTCGATTCCTGACTTTTAGTGGTCGGGAGTCAAATTGCCAGTTTGACTCCCGGCCCTTCTTTTGACCATAATTTGTATTGCAAATGTTCAAATGGCTAATGAGAGGCCATTTTGGACATCTAAAATTCAAGACCTTTCAAATGGTATGAAAAACACCTCAAACCAAGGTGTTTTGACCCCTGCAATTGAGTTCTGAATTTTTGAGAGTCCCGGAGGACTCCCAAGTCCCATTTTTGGGAGTGTGAGTGGCGACCTCACACTTCCCTCAAAGTGGGGTTGCGACATTGAAACTCCCAATGTCTCCGTCCAAGGAATTCATATCCAGAGCCCAGATGTCTTCAAGAAAGCAAGCAAGTACTGTAAATTTTTGAATCTCTCTCGATCTCTGTGTGTTTTTTTCTACGTGGTTTCTTTTTTTTGTTTTTTCGCTTCTACGTGTGCAGATATTTCGTATCTATCCTTTAATCTTCCCCATCTAAGGGCGTAGTATGGAAGCTCGACTAGATATTTGTTCGTTTCTTGTAAAATGGATGCATTGTGTTGCCATTGCTCATTGAATTCAAATAATAAGAGGGCTATTTTTTTGCTTTTGGATATTAAAAAAAATTCAGTAATAGAACTGCGAAAGGATGTGTCAATGTCGACAATGGCTCAATCACGATCAAGCAAGTGATTTGGAATTTTGTTGTAGCTTTCTAATAAGTTTATAGGCAAGCTATATTTTTCGTGCAAGAAGTGATGGCAAAGCGTTGATGTGGGACGTCAAAAAGTTGTTCGTAATTGAGCAATTACATGCATTCTTTTAGTACACATGCGTACATGTGTGATTTTCTTGTTTGCGGACGCATTTCATTGCACCAATCCTGTATTGAAATCGCGAATTCTAGAACGGAGATGAGTAAAGCAACTAGCTACATTTGTAGGTTCTCAACTTCCTTGTGTCACTTGAGAAAAGACATTGTGTAATCTTCTAGCATGGTTCTTAGGTTTCTTGTGCCTTACTCCTGCATAGCGATGAATTTCTTTTTGCTTCTGGTTACTTTCTAGTCACATGTGCTAGTCAGCTCTAATCCGGGTGAAGAAGGTTAATATCTAGCTGGTGCTGGAATCCACTTCTCATTATGCATTGCCACGACGCACGAAACACATTAACCTGATAGGGCGATGTAATAGAGAAGAAGACTTGAAGAAAGCAATTTTGATCCAGTCTAGTTTAACTAGTTCAATTCTTTCATTGTAATTCTTTTACAACAAAGGAATTGAAAGGAAGATTTATTAGGATCTTTGGACTCATCAAGAATGTATTGCTAGTATGTTGAACATCAGTACCACTCTGTGCTTGAGTTTGCTTCAAAAGTCAATGAAGTGAATCTAGTAGTAGATTGCCAATTTTTGTTGTTGAAGCTCCAAGGTTAGATAATCGACATGCTAATACTATGATTCTTTTCTTTCTAGACTAAGATTTGTTCCTTGGGGAATCATGGACCAAAATGTGATAGTGAATTTCGGTAAGGTTGTGGAGCTCATTTTTAAAGGCTTTTGATCCATCTTGCTCATTTCTGCCAATTTATAAACAAGTTTGCATTATGCCAAAACATGGCATCCATGACTAGGCCCATACAACTAGAAATGGCATAAGCAACTAACACAATAAAAATTCTATAGTAGTGCTCTTAGTAACAAAATAAGATAAAAGGGTCATGTTTTTGTTGACATAAACTTCCAATTCTGAAATAGATTCACTCTTTGCAACAAAAGATGATGAATAGAAATTATTTGACAAATGTACATTATGGGGTTGTCCTTGCTACTTACTTTCATGAAAGATAACTCTTGTATAACTTAATCAGTATTCTGAGATGCTTACCTTTCTTTCTTGGTTCCCAACTGAGGTTTACTCCTGCCCTGCATTTGGTGTATTTTCCATGGCTATGTATATAGTGGTTTAAAGGAGGATACACAAACATCTGCTACAATGCACTAGATAAGCATGTCTTGGAAGGACGTGGCAATTGTACATCATTATTATGGGAGGGAAATGATATTGGCAGTCAAAAATGCATCACCTATAGTGATATGCTCAAGCAAACTTGTCAGGTGAAAACTATAGTGCAATAATATTTGATAGATTTAGAGAAGTGTTGATTAGCAATTGGTTTGTTTATGTGGGATTGCAATGTAAAGAATCTAATACATTTGAGAAAGCATTTGAGCTTAAAAGTTGTGTGTTTGGTGAACCAAGGGGAAATCTTATGGGTTCAAACTTGTTAAGTCAAATAGTGTTTACTTGCAGCTGGCAAACTATTTGCAACAAAAGGGGGTGAAAAAAGGTGACAAATGCTGTATCTACATGCCAATGGTGCCAGAGCTTCCAATTACAATGCTTGCACGTGCTAGGGTTGGGGCTATTCACTTGGTATGCCCCTCACTCTGTATTTCGTACAATCCCCTTGATTCCGAATTTTTATGGTGTCATATTGCAAATGAAGTTCCAGGAGTTTTTGTCAAATACAACAATCTTGATAAAGCAAGGCTGGAATTTCAAAAGCTTTGGTACAAAGGAGTTTTTAAAAACCTGTGAAATAGCTTGCCTTGAGAAAAAAATTAGGTTACAAACTGACACAGGTTTTTTCGTGAATTGAGTTTTCTAGGTGGTGTTTGCAGGATATAGTGCAGAGTCATTAGCAGGTCGCATTTTGGATTGCTAGTCAGAAGTAATTTTTTCATGCTTAGGAGTGCAGCGTGGCAACAAACTTTTGCCTCTGAAAAAAATTGTTGATGATGCTCTCCAACTTTGCATTCATCATGGAAACTTCTGACTTGGTATTCTTGGTTTTTGCCTCGGTCAAGCAAAATTACTCTTAGAAAAACTTATGGTTAGCAACAAAAAAGGTATGGGGTATGTGGTGGGACACTTGTCTTGCTTTGTATGCTTCAACAAGGAATCTTTTGCTGGTGATGTACTGATTATTAAAGGAATTTCTTGTTGTAGGAACATGATTGATTTTGGACAATAATGGAGCACTTCCACAGAACAAGGTTTCATGGGTTCCAGGTCGTGACCTATGGTGGCAGGTGAAACACATAAATCATCTTCATTTATTTTTTTATTGTCTGTTATGAAGTATGTATTCATTGTACTTCATGGAAAATGTACAATGAATCTCGACCTTATTGTTGGTGTTTTGACTACATAGAGTGGATAATCAGCTTGAAATCAGCAAGGAGTTGGAAGGGCAGATCACAAGGGCAGAAAAGTTGAGTCTATGGCGGTTGTTTGGCATTCAATTCATTCTCCTTCCTTATACCCTTGGGAAGGTTTGCTCCTTGTGACTCACATGCAGTACTTTCACCTATTGACAGTTAGTCAAAGTAGCTAACCAACATGTGACATATTTTGTGTGTCATGCTAACTAGTTTCTTCTGAACAATTTTGCTGAATGATTCATTCATGATGCAGTTTGTAACCTGGCAAAGTTGGTGGATCTGGCAGTATTGGATAAATCAGAAATCCTATACTCAGGATGATGTTAAATTCATTATAGGCAACTGTATCAAGATCCAGAGCAAAAGTCGTGATCATGGTGAGTATATTTGTCCGAGTAGACAACGTAGTCATTAGATTGATGTTTTGGAACTTCATTGGCATGCTTCTTAACATGTTCCTTAGATATTTGGAACTTGCTACAAAAATAATGCAATATAAGTTGGTTCTTTTTATTGTGACTCTACACAGATGTTGAAATTTTGTGAATTAAACCAAATTTCATTTTTGGATGAAGTGGTAGCTGGTGCATGAACCATGCAGCTTGTCGAGCAAGTTACACCTGAGGTTTGAACCAAGGTGGAATATGTTCTAAACCATCATAGATGTACCCTATAGGTACAGGAAGTTGTCTACATGAAGTTTTGTAATTCCATAACTGGAGTTGTATTTTTGTTTGACCATATTACGTGCGCCTTGTGAATTGGGTCAGTGGAACATTTTCTAGTACCACTGTTTATCAATACTGTCCAATATTGATTATCATTTACTAAACCCAATACCAATACAAAGTTTGTAAACATGTTGTTGCAATATTGTATCTCTTGCAACTAATGGTGCATATGCAATTTCTAAATGCTTTTGTTATGGTGTGCCTATAACACATTTACAACACCATAATAAACATTAATACAACATTGATTCACTATTGAATATCCAATTTGCAATTGTGTTGTTGCAACATTACATCACCTACCTTCAATAACACAAAAGCAATACAAATACAACGTTGGGAAAGTGTGATTATAACATATATACAGTAACATAAGCAACAAGAATAAAACATTGAGTCAATATTGAATATCTAGTTTGTAGCTATGTTGTTGCAACATTGCATCCCCTACGTTCAACAATGCATGTGCAATGCAAATATGATGTTGAAAAAAAATGAGTACAACATAAATTCAAAATACAGACAACATGAATATAATATAGAATCAATACAATAATAGAGTTTGTAACCATATTGTAACAACATTGTATCATTTATAACTAAAAGTTCATATCCAATACAATCACAATACTAATGCAATATCATTACAATGTGGACATAATGTGAATACAACATGTCAAACAACAAAAACCCAAAGCAAATACGGTGCTACGTCATTTATCATTTAAACAATACCAAAATTAAGTCAATACGATCTAAATTATTTCAATGCCTATTTCACACGAACAAAGCACTAAACCTTGGACATCTTGAAAAGTATTATGAAAGTATTTAAATAGCATTAATACAAAGGGGTCCCCACTTTGTGATGGACTTGAGACAGAAGACATCTGCAGGAGAAAAAAATCGTAGACCGCCATAAAAAAAAACAAGAAATGGAGACAAATCCAAGAAGCTTACAATCTAACCTTAAACCCCTTAAACCTTACCCTTCTTGGTTTTTTCACAATCGGCATTCTTGTTTATTAAAAAACAAAAATCTAGGAGCCCCCCACCCCCCCCCCCCAAACAAACTTGGGGTTCTTCCCTTCTTCTTGTTGGTCCATTGGCCTCCAGTACTCAAGTACCTCAATGTTTCATACACAAAATCTAGCTCCAAATGCATTTGGTCTAAAAATATGGTCAATCCAACATTAATTAAAGTGTTCGTCTAAGAGGACTTCACAATCTATTTGGTAGATGGTAATGATGACATCCGGGAAAAAAGAAAAAACACTAATGGATTAAGGCCCATGACTGCCATTTATTTTGAAAATGGCTACTTTCAACAATTTTTATCAGCCTATAACCCATGTAATTAATTTATTTTTAAATTTTAATAAAATTTCACATTAAATTAAATAATTAAAAATATTTTGAAATTTGATTTGTGAGAACCAGCATTGAAAACCAAGGCTGATAATTTTCATGAAAACCAGCATGGTTGAAAATCAATGGGAATTATTTTTTTCAAAAATTGGAAACCTTTAAAGGTTATCAAAATCTTTTTTTTTAAATCATTAATGAAAACCTTAAAGGTTCTTTAAAATGATTATGATAATTGGAATTGGAAGTTTTCACAAAAAATGAGAACCACCCAACATTGGTATGTACCACTGGGCCAAATAGATTCACTTCTCGAATCTCTTGTTGCAAGGGTCTTATTGTTGTAATGTTTATTACATCAACTATTATATTAGACGATGTTGTTTCCATTCATGGTCATTTATGGACTCCTCCAAATGGTCTTAACTCAAACCTTGATTCTTCCAACTTAGGGAACTTAAGAGCCTTTGCCGATGGTTAGTCAATTTCTTTTCCATCAACAATTCTAGTTAGAATTGCCACTATTTCTGCAAGTATGATTAGTTTTCCAAAGTCGACTACCACAACCAACAAGTCCACTGAGCTAAAGGAAAATGTACTTAGCATTGATTATTTTTTATTTGAGAAATCAAAACTTCTAATTAGAAAAAAGGTTATTCAAGATATAATCATGTAAACTTGGGAATTTTGGAATTGAATCAATACATGATAGTTGAATATGATAAATAAATACTATTATAATGAAAGCACAATGAGTGACTCATTCTATCATCTTCATGAACATAAAAGAACAAGTTGCAACTTGAATGCTTCAAGTAGAGCGGTGTCTTTATATATACTTAGTGATGTTCTTGTGTTGCACAAAGTATAAAACACATTTGAAACCAATTTTGTTTAAAATCAAGTTCCTTATGTTACAACAAAATTTTCCAACTAATCTAATTTCAATGCAAGGAGATTGATTGTTGTCGTTATGATGGCTATGATTTCACAAAATCTAACAGGTCGTTTTACACATGGTCAAAATGTTTTTACAAAATGTTTCTTCAACGAAGTCACCAATATTTGGCATCCAAGGTCAATTTGCCTCACAAGGTGTTGTATTCACAAGGTCGATCCCATGTTTTGTAATGTGTTTATGTGTTTTCATTCCTACCTTTCAACTTGATACTTACGAAAAGAACTAAAAATATATTTAAATTGAACTATTGTTCAAAGCAATGAAAACAAGAGATATCATATACTACATTAAATGTGGTGGTTTGATGTGATGTTGATGAAATCTATGAATAAGGTTGACATTATGTTCGAGTAAACTTTGTTGATGGGTATGCACATGATTTCATATAGGTGATTTTGCCGATGTTCTATTAATGTTGTTTTGTTTTTTGCCCAATCAATCTTGTTGCTGTTGTGTTTGTGTAAGGAATGTCAACAATCCCGGCACCTAGAACATCAATTTTCTTCATTGATTGTTGGATATTATTTTGCAAGTTGGCAACAAATCTTTAGCTTGATGAAGGAAAGGTTCTACCATATAGAAATGTCCACAATTTTGAACTCGAGGAGAAAGCATGCCATTTGATATGACACTAAATTGTCAAGAACAAGTTTGCAGTTTAAACATGTGGCGATGTATGTTAACAAGTCATCTTCAAAGTTGAGATATGGGATGCTCAAAATGTCTATGAGAAGTTTCATGTGTCCTACAAAAAAAATGGAACAACATGAACACTAGTGTCATGATAAGGTGTGATAAGGTTTAATAAAAGTTTTTTTGACAAGTGAGAATATGATACATGGCATAGGCATTTTGCTATGTTGCTCAAAGAATTTAGTTTTTTTCATGATGTAAGTGTCAATGAAATAGTTCACTTCCATTGACAATGCAAACCTTGGAGGTTCATTGTATCTTTTATATTCGCAAACATCAAGTACTTAAACAAAGCTAACTAGCAATTGGGTAGAAAGTTTGCACATATTTATGGGGTTTTTTGTCAATTGGAGGTGGAAAGGAATGATGAGTTCATGATTTAGTTTTTTCAATAGAGCCACATAATTTGTGACTTGAATGCTCATTTTGGAATTGCAGTAGTTACAACTATGAAATGGCTATGAAAAAAACATGGTTCACTATTGTGAAATCACATCATGAAGAAAAAAATAGACAAGAAAAATTTGTGACAAGAATGAGAGTTGTGGAATTTTTTAATTGGTTTTCATTTAGACTAGTTACATTTATTAGTGCATACGTAGTGGCAAAAATTTGGTATGAAAATGTGAGTGCATACAGACAACATGAGTGCATATGGACAACATAGCAAAAATTATGTATGGGCAATGCAACAAGAATTATAGTGATAGTAAAGGAAGGCGGTGAAAGCGATGGAAGAAGGTGGCAAAATCAACAAAACGATGAAGGAAAAACATGCCTAGCATAATTGGACGATGTTTATGATGTAAATGTCTTGTATTTGAGGTATTTGACAAATTACAATTACGATCGTAAGACTTATTAAAATTAGATTATGGGGATAATACACTTAACTAAAGAAAATAAAAGCATAATAAAAGCGTATTCTACCTATACATTATTAACTAGAAATGCAAAACCTATTATAATCTAAAAATTATGCAAGAAAACATTATTCCCATGTAGGAAATGGTCCCATCTACATCCCAAAGATGCTAATGTTATTAATCAAACATTTATTAGAACAATGAAATGATTATCTTATAAGGTGACTGTCCTATGTTTATGCATTAATGATGTGAACTCATTGTTGACATGCTTAATTGGATTGTTGCCTTGTTGGACCACATATTTTGACTTGTTCAAAGCTACACCTTACATTTTTGAATTAAAAAAAATGAAAGTTGTTAGAAATAAGAAAACTTAATAGAATTTAAGTTATAATGCATCAAGAAAAAAATTCTACATTAGTTGCACACATTAAAAATCAATAAAAACATCATCATTTACTACTCAAAAATAATGAAGTTTGATAATAAAAAAAACACTTTGACATCTAGAAAAATTAAAATTAAATAAAAAATAAAAATGGCACACATCATGGGCCTACTTTATACATAGACAATAAACATGATTGAAACATAGTTGAAATCTAATTGAACCCAATCAAAATATAGGAGAAATTATATAGTTGAAAGTAGTTCACTAAAACAAACATAATCAGAACCTTACTTGCATTGATGGTTCAAAAGGTGCAAAAGTTTTACTCTCATTGCCCAAGTGTTTGTTTTGTATATTTTTTTGTAAAAGTAACAAGAGGAGCTTTGAGAATATTTGAAGAATATTTTATTTAGTGCACGGAATCTTCAAAATTAATTAATTAATTAATGTGATCTCATCCAAAGTTTCATGTAACCTAGTTTTAAAAACGATTCTAAAATAGTTTCATCCAAAGCCTATACATATGATTTGGGCATTACACCCATAAGGTCATAGGCTGGAGGTTGTTTGACCACCAAAAACCCAATTTAATGCTAGGTTATTTTAGTGTAATGCCAAGCTTCTTTTTTTTTGACTTTTTTGACTTTTTGTTATTTTTGTTAATTTTTTACTGCTTGTAACTTCTATAAATTACCTTTTTTACTATTGAAAGGGGCTAGGGGAATTGTTGTGTTATATTTATTCATTGTTCAAGGGGAGGGGGCGCGCCTTGATTTTTTTTTAGGGTTGATTTAATTCATTTTATATTAATTAAAATAAACTAAAATTAGTTAAACTAACTTAATTAAATTCAACCCGACTAAGTTAATTTAAACTTGGTTAAACTAACCTAAAATAAAGGGGGGGGGGATCTTATGAAAAAAAAATTAATTTCTTGTTCAAGGTAGGTTTAGGGTTAGGTTGTAATTTATTTTTATTTGTTTCCTCTCTCCATCCTATTGGCCCCTTAAGCAAGATTTAATTTCAGTTTTAAAGTTTCTAATGTTTAGGCTATTTGATTAGAAGGGAGTGAAGGTATGCAAGGATTTTTTTTTTGGGTCTTCAAAGGAGGTGCACAAGAGGTGAAAGTTATTTTACGAAAATGTAAAGGTGGAGGTGTTGAAATTGTATATATATATATATATATATATATATTCCATAGATTGTGAAAGGTCAACGATATATATACATTTTTCTTCAAAGGGACTTTTAATTTACAAATATTTTTTGTTTTATTTTGTAAATCTTCCAAAGGAAAATGTTTTTCTTTTGGTTATCAGGGGATTATAGGCTACCCCACTTTCCATCTTTTCTTTTTTCTTGTTTGTCTTGTTTGTCTTTCCTTTAAAAAAAAAAAAAAAAAAAAACATTTTCCCCCCTTATTTCCGTCTTGCCCTCTTTTTCCCTAGTCTTCATTTTTTATTTTCCTTTTTTTCTCCTTGTTAATATTCTTTTTTTCCTCTTCTTACTCAATGTTTTTTTTTTTTGGCCATATTTCCTAATTTTACCTTTTCTTTTCTATGTTTCTTTTTTCTATCATTTTTTTTCCCTATTTTTCTCAAATTGTGCTAATGTATTTTCTTTTTATTCTTCTATCATTTTCTTGGTTTTGTAAGAGGCATTGAATGAATAATAGTGAACAAGTACATGCAAGCTTGGAAAAAAAAGTCTTTTCAAAACCATCCTTACATTTTTTATTGGGTAAGTTGAAGTTTATAATAAAAAACACAAGAAAATGCAAGCAAGGAAGAAAGAAAACAAAATGCAAGAACCATCAAATTTTTAAAGCAAAGATAGTTGCAAGTTCTTTAATGCCAATTGGTTCGCAAAAGATGTTGATCATCAACGGTGATCAAAATTTTTAATGCCATACTGCTGGTAAAAAACAATTAACTCAATCAATGCTACATTTGCCCTCAATCGTTGCTCTTCCACATCATGAAACCTTCCATGAAGTTTTAATGTCCACTAAAATTTGATAAATCCATTTCACTTGAACATCAATTTAATGAAATTAAATTACATGGATGATGTCACAAGATAAGGGTTGGCCATCAAGTTCAGTGACCAATGAATTAATTAAATTATCAACAAGCACTAGGTAAAACCTAGCCCCCAAAAACATCGTCTAACAAATCAACTAAAAAACAATGTTCATGGGGCCTCATCTAATGACATAAAAAATTATACATGTAAGTAAACTCATATTGAAATGAATTTCTAAAATTATTCCTTACAAATTTTTTTAACGACAAACATTACAACAAACCAATAAATTTAATAACATAGTTTTAAAATGAGAAACAAATTAAGAATTACAAACCAATAAATCCAATAACATAAGTCTAAAAGAGAAATAAACTAAGAATAGTGAGCAAGTACATGCAAACTTGGAAAAAAAAGTTTATAAAATAAACTTTTTAAAACCATCCTTACACTTTTTATTGGGTAAGTTGGAGTTTTTAATAAAACACAAGAAAATGCAAACAAGGAAGAAAGAAAACAACATGCAAGAACCGTCAAATTTTCAGAGCAAAGATAGTTGCAAGTTCTTTAATGCCAATTGGCTCATAAAGATGTTGATCATGAATAGTGATCAAAATCTTTAATGTCATACAGTTCGTAAAGAACAATTAACTCAATCAATGCTACAATTGCCTTCAATCGTTGCTCTTCCACATCATGAACCCTTCCATGAGACCCCGAAACAAAAATGGCAACGAGAATATGGGAGATATGGAAAGTGTTCAACAACAATTGAAATGTTCCAACAATGATAATGACTTAACTACCACAACTTTTCCACCGACTTCATCAACTCCCTACAATGGAAAAAGGCTAGTGAAAACACCAACATGTGAACTGAATTTCTACTGCAAAGTCGGTAGCAACGAGAAGTCTCAACCATACTACTGGTTAGTAACAAACCACATCACAAGTCACGATAAAAAATAGACCAACAGAAAAGGAAAAGTAGAACTTTCAAGGAAAGGACAACAAGGAACAAACAAAAAATATAATTTTGCAGAGAGCTTGCATATTATTAACAGTATTTCAACTCTACCATAGGCAAAATATGACAAGCAATTGCATTCACAAATTACAAAGGCAAAATATGACAAGCAATTGCATTCACAATTTGCTACTTGGCTCCAAATGTACCAATAGAGTGAAAAGATGAGAAAGAAATTCATTGAGCCAATCTGGCCAATCAATGGGCAACACATCTGAACCTCCATCTGATTGATCTCCAAACACTCCCACCTATCATTGAAAACTCTAACAGTTACAATACTTAGCAGGGGGACCATACTCACAGACATGGTTAATAGTGAGTAATGCCTTTGAAGAAGGTTTTCACCCCATAGAGAGGATATCATAGACCATGCATGATTGGAAGTACCATTAGAAAAAAGGGTGGGGTGACCAAAAGTCAAGATGGAGCTTTAACGAAGGCAAGGACCATAAGACCCACCTCATGAATGCTAATCAACTTGTACAAACCATAATCGGGATCGATCTAATGGTCTGTAATGTCATACAGCTCGTCACAAGGTGTCCACCCATAATAATTAATAAACATCAATAGCTTTGTACAAGGAAGACCATTGTGGAATTCGAAAATATCAAAATGAACTACAAAAGCACATGTTCTGTTATGAACAACTCAACAAAGAAATGTAATCAACAATACTATGTTTAATGCCAACATATTAGAGTAGAATAGTCCCACTTTGCAATGGTCCCGAGTCCAACTTTCGAAACGTACCAAAATTTCAAGGCAGTGGAGCAAACAAAGAACTAAAATGGAAGAAGGTTCAAGAGATTCAAGGGACCACACACTTACGCCACAAATAGAGGAGTAGAGCCCTCATCGGCCTTCACTTGCACAACTTCAACATTGCCACCCTAGGTGCGCATCGTGAAGGCTTCAATCTCACATGGAAAAAGCTTATATTTCATTTTAGGATGTCCCTGCATATGTAGGCATCTATGCCTGAAAGACATACATGCCTATATATAGGGTAGTGGTTCGGGCCTCCTCCACCCTGAACATATCCTTCAAGCACACCACCGGTGACTGCCTTGATGTACAACCTATGCAAACAAAGCATGCGAAGCATTCATCAGAAACAATATTGAGATCCCCCATCGTGCTAAAAAGAGCTTGACGGACATCAAGGACGAGTTCATGATACGAACTCGCCGATGATAGGAAGGTCCATCTCAAGTCCAACACACTCTAGAAGTTTAAAGTCATTCATGTCAGGCATACCCACATCACTAACAACTGGATCCAACCTGTCTCTGTCTTCCCTCTATAACTCCGATGCCTTGACAGCCTTCCCACATGATGCAACTGAAAGAAAATACAGAAATGTGTACCAGTCACACAACCCCGACTCTTCACCATTCCTATTTCTGCATGCAATTCCTGTCAAATAAGACTCATTCCCGATTGACTGGACCTTTCTAGTGCAGGTTGTTCAAATTGGCCAACCATTTGCATGGGCAGGTCACAATGTTCCTCCTAGTTGGTTATCAACATGGAGTTCAACCAGTCTTCGGAGTCGGAGAAGATACCAACGTATGCAGACGCCAACTCTGCAATGTCTGGTGACCCAGTGCCTGCCAAGTTTCCCACATCACACTTTTGGGTTTTACATGTTGACTCCATAAACATGATCTTTTGTTTAGGATCAAGTAAAAGTAGTGCATTTCCTGTAGACATCTTGGAACCACCCTTCGCCCCTCTACGTTTGGGCAACCCTTTTGGTGGAATAGTGTCATCATTTCCATGGTGATTGTCATTGCCAAGGTCTCTATGTTGTCTTCAAAATCCTTTTGACTGATACATTAGATTAACCATCTACAATCTCCTTTCCCCCCTTGGCCCCCATGGCAAATCCCAACAATTGCTTATAGTCAGAAGACACCCCATCACCATCATCACATCAAAATGTTGAACCCAAAGCAAGAACTTCAAAACCCATTTTATTGCCACATCAAAACTACAAACTAAATTCATCAAAGCAACAATAAAACAACAAAAGAAAACCAAGGAACATAATGTAGTTATTCATGTGAGTGCAATGTTTTATAATCTTTTCACTCATGGTGTAAGCAAAATAAAATAGGCCAATTGGTCATCCCTACCATCAAGTAAAAATAGATTTAGAATCTTTTTCATTTTAGGCATATTAGTCATGCCATAAATTTTTGGAGGTATTTATCATATTAAATAAACCATACATGGTTATTTTTAAGGTATGTATTGCTTTCATTAATTAATCAATTTCTTGCAAGTTTATTACTCTAATTGATATTGCACATTTTCCAAATCAAATTATTCAAATGATGTGTTACTAATGTTTGAGCCATTATGCACCTTGATACACATTTTTTGGAATTTGAATTTTTGGATTATGACTATGTGAAGCCCCTCAATAGTATATTTTCCATAAGCCCAAATTTGGCATCTTAAACATATATTTGATGTGATTTTGAAGTGCATTGCATGTATTTAATTCATTATATCATGCCCCAAACCCTTTCAATTTTATTTTTTTACCTACTTTCAATCTACTTTCTCACAATGTGACCAACTAGTAAATTTTGCAAAATAGATTGAAAGTAGATTTTAAAAAATAATGATACAACTTTTGAAACTTTCAAAAACTTCAACATATCACATTTAATGCCCTCATGTAGTTCAAAAGGACAATTTCATAAGGCATCACCTACTTTCTAATCTACTTGTCACAATTTTTTGTTTTTTTTACATTTGAGGACTACTTCTTTGGCCTACTTTAGCGTGCTTTGACCCCACATGAACATATTTTTCTCTATCATCAATGGATGCTATCAGTATCTCCCTCACATCTAAAGGCATGGAGAACTTGGGACTTCCTTTACGAGTGGCACTTGGGAAAATGGCAAACTTTGACATTAGCACCAAAATGAGAGTAGGCAAAGGCAAGAGGTGAATTCCTCAAATGCACATATGAAGTGGTTTGGCCTCTTTGGGTTGCCATTTTTTGATACCAAACACCACCTATATCATGTCACCTTCATACCACATGTTCCCCCAACCATCTTTGAATGTAGCTTCACATCTATCTATGACAAAAAAAGGATTTCCATTATTTGGCTCGTCAACAATAATTGCAAAATTGTCCCCTACTTCCACCTTAGACGCCTCACTTTCAAAATCATGGTCCACTTCAGAATCATAACCACCATCTTGCATGTCAGCCATGACCATGAACTTGCAAATAAAAGTACACAAAACATAACAAATGTCATGGAACTGATGAACATTCTCTACACAATTCAACCTACTTCCTACCAATTGTCCTAGCACAAGTATACTTGGAAAATTATGGGACACCCAAATTTTGTTTAAAAAAGACAACATTAAACTAATTATGCAAATATCACTTAGGTTATAGAATGGAATATGAGCTTATGAATGAAAAAATAAATTAGATGGGTAACAAATTTGTAACTGAGTTACATTTAAAGGCTCCAATGTGTGTAGTCTCCATGGTTCTACATGTGTCTTGTTTTCACAAAAGTTCACATTATCATCCATGCATTTAGAACATAAACATGTTAGTTTTCGTAACTTTAAAAGAATTACATCCCTATGAGATACAAAACAAATAGAATGTAAGGATCAAAAACCTTGTCTGTTTTTACAATCCCAGACTGTAATATGGTCTACATCTTTAGGTTTCACCAAGTGGAAAAATCTAGATATAGTCCTCCTTGCATTAGGCTATGTTACATGATCTTGATTTTGTTTCCGTTGACAAAAAACAACCACATCAGCTTTGAAGCTTTTCACCATCCATTCGTAGTTGTTCCTTCCCGATTTCTTATTCAAAATAGCCCTAGCACCATCATGTACTCCCTTCCCATGTCTAGACCCAAAATAGGACCATACCATATGACAACCATGTTGCAAATGGCTTGCATCCCTTGTTTTTTATTAGTACTTAACCATGAAAACATAAGTCTAGCAATGACTACATTTGATCCAACTTCAAGCAAATGTTTGAAAATGGATTAAAAATCATAATTTTGTAAGGATGTCCTAACAAAAACATGGAATTGAATGGAATTGAACTTACTTGGGCACATGGTACCATGTCCTCCTTGACTTAAACTGTGTTACACATCCGTGAGACCACACAATATGTTCATTTGGAAACAAACCACGTTGTGTTAGGTGAGCCCATATAGCTCAAAATAATGTTGCACAAACAATGTGTCATGTTCATTGTCATCTCACAAGTAGTAATGATATTCTATGATCAATTTTTCTTTGTTTGAATGTGTTTCAATAAGGTAATCTTTATTCCAACAATAATAGATGTGGACCAATATGGTCCATTGGAAGGAATGCCAATGCATTTCTTGGACTTCTTTGAACTCTTGAAAAATGTAGTATTTAGCAAAGTCAACAACTGACATCACAAAATTCTCAGGAAAAATGTCCAAACAAATTTTGTGTTACTCCTCTTGGAAGTGGGCAACAAAATTGTGGATGATGAACTTCCTTAATCTAGGCCTCATATAGTCCAAGAAAAACTTGGAAGTGGTTTCTTTGTGCTATAACCTCAAGACCTTATTATCCTTTTTAGCCTTCATCTTGCCATCGATGACTAATTCATAACACTTCCACTATAGTAAACTTGTGGGAGTGTTATTTTCCTCCATAGGACATGTCATCAACATGTCAATTCCAGATTCATTGCAATTTCCTTTCACACAATTGGGATCGTGCCAAGCTTAATTCTCCATTGGACACAATATGGAGTCCCACATGTTAGTTAAACCCACAAATTGACATTTTTCAGCCTAGCATTTGTCACTTGGAATAACATTGAAGCACACATCACAATCACATGTGCAATTTTGACCATATACCCCTTTTGAACCAGTGCACATATTGTTGAACCCTAGTATTAATTATGCCATCTCAACATGGTATTTGCAAGCGCAAGTATTTCTCTCCTTTAGTCAACATACATAGTAAGGTTTCAAGCCTTCAAATGCTTGTCAACCTTCTTAACATGATATGTTTGCCTTTATAAATCGACTACAGAAATCCAACTATAGAGCCCAAATTAACATACAAAAGTTAATATGCTTCTACAAAAAATCACTAAACCAAGCAGTAAACTCAACAAATTAGTAAGTACTTAGATCTACATTTTTTTTTTTCCTACCCAAACTGGAGAAAATCACCTATGCAAATTATAAAAATTAACTGTGCAACAAACATCATAACTTGTTGCAAATTTCATGGTTAACATAAGATAAGCTTTTGGCATAACATAAAACCTAGGTTGTATGGATTACCTAGTTTAATTCACATGTGAGTTAGATACTAGAATGAAAAGTTCAAATGTACAAGTACCAAAATGTAGTTAACAAAAAATAATCAAATAGAAATGGAAAATTATATAATAGTGGATTTCACAATGCAACTGAAATGTAATAATACTAAAACATAGCCCACAGAAAGTAAGTGGGTAAAATTACATCACATACAGACTAACGCAATTAATATAGTAGATTGTCATTCATTTAAGAATCCCAAAACAATTGGAATCAGTGGTATATTGATTTTTATTTTTTGACCAAGGCTTATTAATTATTTTTCAAACATGTGTTCAAACTACCCATGTCCTACGATCAAAAAAAACTTGAAAACGTAACATGCATATATGTCATAAACTTAAACCTCTTTAATTTTCTCCACATTGTAGGAATACTATAAAAAATATATGAAACATTCAATAATGCTATATCAATTTTGCTTCAATGTTTGTTTAGTTTTGCAACAATATTAAATTGATTTACATATTAATTATTGAGTTATTTTATAGCATTGAACTATTGAATGTTCAATATGTTCAACTATGTTTGTATATAATTGAAACATGTTATCGAATATTCATTTGTTTAATAATCAATCAATATCACTATTGACATGAATAATTTAATAATCAACGTACTAAAAAATGAATTATGAGAAAATTATTATTAAATACTTGACTCATATAATGGTTTTGTGACTAGGAGAGGTTTGGTAAATGCTTAACTTGAACTAGTCCCAGACATAGAGATTTCACCAAAAGGTAAAGATTTAACCAAGAATACATAGAGCTTTTGTGGATAAACAAACAAAGGTAGGTAGGTAATAGGGTGGGTGGGTGGGCAGGAACAGGGTTGGCTACTAGTTGGTCAGTAGGGCGAAGATGTAAGTTAGTATGGCAGTTAGGTGGAAGGGCCTAGTCAGGAAGACCGTTGCCCACCCCACCCCCCAAATCCAATGCTTACACCTTGTTATGCACAAATTGGAGATGACCCAAGAAAAAAAAACTAATGTTTACACACGCTAATCCACAAATTAGAATCCTTTTATTATTATGACTACAAAAAAAATTTGCATTGCCTACACAACTAGGGCTCCAAGAAGGAGGATAATGAAATAGCCAACTGCAAATAAATCCATCTAGATTTATTATACCAAATAACCATAGCAACCCATATAATCCAAATTTTATTCTTGAAATACCATAGGGTTCAATTCCCATGATGTATGAACACCTCAAAGAAACCTATGTAGATGTTAATGTCCACATTTTCTACTACAAAACCATAAGTCTCAATTCCCATGACACATGAACACACCCCCAAAAAGGTGTTTTTGGCATTATATATTGTTCAATATACATCATATTTTACCCCAAAAAAATAGCTTTTTGAATTACGAATTTTTTGGGACAATTATGTGTTGTTTTTTTGTGGTCAACGTAAATCTTTCAAACCATGAATCGAACCTTCCCGGAGATAAATGAGGTTGATTAAAATTTCCCATACGATTTTGCACATGTTCCTCGTGTTGTATTTGTGTTCCCTACTTGCATGTCGTACCTAACACTCATTTGCGGCAAATTACATAGGAGATATGAGTTATTGGGGAAAAAAAGTTCGATCACCCCCATACAATTTTTTTGAATTCTCCAACAATGATATCTAAGTAAGTCGAATCCATTCATGGTATTTTATAAAGATTTTTGATTTGTAACCACAATGGCAATCATCCATGCAAAAAATGGCAACCATTGCTAGGAAGACATAATCAAGTTTGAATGTAAACCATAATTTTTAGAAAATCCATTCTCTTACAAATTTTGGCTACAAAATCTAAACCAAATAAAAGAAATTTGGGGACTTTTGACATTCTTTTTCCTCAATTATGGTGATTGCAAACCTCTCAAATCCCTCTATTTTAGGTTTTGTCCTATTTGCTTCCTTTTTGTTGTAATCATGTCAACATATAAATAAGTTAAGTCTATAAGTAAGTTCCGAAGTTTTTTATAATTTTATATTCAATTTGATTTTCTTAGACTTTCAAAAAATTGTTATAGTGTTTTTATATATTTTAACTTGGCCTTCTTAGGATTTAAATATTGTCGAACAAGTTGTAGGTTTCGTAACATGTAAAGTTTGTCCAAAAAACGTTGTTCTCCTTGCAACATGGGTCTCACGTGTCACATATTTCTTGCCCAAGAGCACACGTTTTGAGGATATCTATATTGACAAATTGGAATCGAATTGTAAGAATTTTTTTCTTGCCTTGTCTAAGGCTTTGAACAATTCTTTTGGGCAAAAGGTTGGAGGCCACAAGGCCCATGCCGTAAAACATAAAGTTTGAACTTTTAGAGGATTACCTATAACTACTTAATAAAAATCCCGATTACATTATTTGTTCTTGAAACGATCACAAATAGTTTGCCACAATCTAAACATGCCTTAAATGACGAGACCCAAACTTGTGGATATTTCGACAAATATTCCAATGACTTTGAAATATTGTTTGTGCACAATAAACTAGCCTTCAACATAATTGTTGTTCATTTCCAAGTGACCTTGTTTCATACAAACAATTTTTTTTTTTGGAAGGCCTTAATTGTAAAAAACAAACTTTTCTTCTAGGGAAATAGAAAATAGGTCGAAAAAAATGGATAAAATGTACTTGTCAAATTGAGAATTTGACAAGTACATTAAATAGGTGTTTAATAATTTTGTATGGAACAACTGAAGCCCTATCACGAAATAAATCAATAATTGTTTTTTGTTGTGACCAAATAACAACTAAGCTTGTTTTGCCAAAATGAACATTATGGCAATGGGGTATGGCATGCATGCTTTGAAGTATGTTATCATGGTGAGTTCTGGTTAATTCTAATTAGCAAACATCTTGGATAGTTTTGATAAATTGTGCTAAAGTTTCACACTTGCATAAAGTTTAATATATCACACATCCTTTTAATTTATAAGCATTAAATGCAACAAAGATTTATTGGGATGGAGGATGAAGTAATGTTTATTGAACAATGAAAACAAGAATCAGATTGATTTCCCACCAAATATACAAAAAAAAAATTGGCCATGAATCAGACATGTCCGTAAATGTTATTTGATTGCATATTTGATGGATCCTCTTACTAAAACAATTTACTACACCTTTATAAATAATGTTCACAGGGCCACCAAATCCCTATCCCCTTAAATTTCCATATGCTTCTCTAACCTTTGCCCAATGGCCCTTATAAGCCCTTTCGTTCATGGTTTTTTTTATAAAAGATTCTACAAAGTTGCTTTAATGGTGACATTTTGATGGTTAGTCAAAAGCCAAATATAACGCCAACATAATTATTTAAACTACGTACAAAAACACAAAATAATTCAAACCATGTTACGATAAGTTATACTATAATTGAGTACAATGAAAAAGAAAAAGGAAAAGGGAGCCACTTAACAAACCACCGAATGAGCTTGCCTTGAAAAATTCTTGAAAAATTTAGTGGAGTGGTAGGAAGACCTCAATTCAAGCCAAAATTTGGTGACTGTTTGCCATCAAAAAAACATTGTCTTAATTATAATGTGTGATATGCCATGATATAGAAAAATGACATGTGATAGCACCATGGGGAAATGTTATATGGGTCAGTCTATGCAACATGTAAAAATTGTAAATATGTTACATATATGGCACAAAGGATTTTTGTACATGCCACATTAAATACTTGAAACTCTATTCAACATTTTCCCAACTATATCCAAAGAGTTGGCACCCATATTGCAATGAATACATAATCATATCAAATCCACCACAAAGTAATTTACATTTTATAAAATTGGATTCCATTTATCAAGATTAATAACACATATGCATGGATGGCAATAAAAGGTTACACAACATGCTACGAAGGCCAAAATACATTTAACTACGTCATTTATCAATTTCCTCAAACCTACTGAAATTGGAGCAAGACACAGGATAAACATATAGGGTTGCAGATTTATTTTTTCCAATTTTCTTGTGTGTGTAACAAGAATTTGTCTTGCAAAATCTTATGATTTGGAAAACCAAAAGCTATTGTGTATGTGTAGTATAGCGGTGTACAACACCAAACTCTTGTTCCTAAGTTGAACAACATAACATATAGCTCCATGTAAAATTCACAGATACATTTTAGAATCTTTTACACAAGGTTGGCGCATCATACAAACTATGAACTTTTGAGTTGTCATTTTTTGCATATGTTATGTTGGCAAGGGCATTGCAGCACAAACATCACAAGTTCGACTCCACACACATGCAACCTTGTTTGAGCATATTGAGTAAGTGTAGGTATCATAGTATCAACCTATACCAGCATTTGCATTTGTTTCCTTCTCAAAATTTGAAATGTTGTCATTGTCATTGTGGCTTTGAAGTGTATTGAAAAATCATTAGGAATAAAAAACTCTCGTGTGAATCATGGAGCATGTTGTAAAATTAAACTTATTTTCATAGATAAAATTATGAGATCGCAACAAAAATTGTACACTGACTTTGTAGTGTTTTTTTATGGTTCAAAAATGTTATTAGTGTTGATGAAATAAATGTATGTCAACATAAGACCAAATTAGCATTGTGTGCGAACATTAGTTCAATATATATTCGTTTACATAGCTGGAAACATTTGAAATGTGTGCATTTGGAGTTTATTATACATGTAAAATCTGTGTTGTTTTCATCTTTTAACTCCCGCACTGTTATGTTTTGCAAGAACTACGAGGCGGTGGGAGCACAATAGTTGGATCACATCGCAAATTCAACCCCATATATGTGCAAACTTATTCCAACAATGTAACCAAGTAAACACATGTACCAAGCATTTTTGGTGTATGCATGAATTTGAACAATGTCATCTTGTGTAGATGTTGTGTCGGGGAAAATCATTAACACCAAAAATTCAATTTTGTATGTCTGCAGGGTTAAGGTTGGTTTGACAAAGCCTAAGTTATTGATATATTGACCTTTTATTATCAACTGCAACTCATTTGTTTTCACAAACATCTATATATTATTAATTGATATTCATGGCTAACTTTAAATGCCCCGAGTGTAACATTTTTTTTATTATTTCTCATCAACGTGATGGACATCGCTAATTGGTGCATCGATCAACTTGTAAGATTCGTATTGTCACTTGTTGAATTATTGTCAATCGATCGATTGATGGCAAATTTCCTTGCCCCGTTGATTGCTGCACAAGGACATTTGAACGTAGTGATAACCTCCAATCCCATTTCAGAGTGCAACATGTGGAGCCAAACAATTCAACCCTCAATCAGCTTCCTAACGACTATGTACAAAAGGCCATGTCAATGGGCATGTTAATTCAACCGCCCATCAAACAAACACCGGAGCCGCTCCATGACGTTGGCCTTGTTGTTCTCAACAGATGGCATTCGTCTACTATTGTGCAAGGTTTGTAATGTATCTTTGGAGCCGAAGCCTTGCTAGGTGCATAACCATTTATTAGGGCACCACAATCATCGAGCTCCCAAACGAGGTCGTAATGGTGGTTAACATTGTGTGAATATGAACCCACCTGCTATGGATTTCACTTCATTATTTGATGAGATGGAGTTCACCCAATTACAAGACCCTTGCCTTAAAATGTATACCACATCTCCGCCACAAGAACTTTTGCCAATGGTCCCAGGGATCGTGGTTGTCAATGGATATTGATGCAAGGCAGATGGATGTGCGTACTACTATCGCCAATCATTGTCTGGCCAAACATTTTTTCTTACCAGTTCATGTTAGTTATCAAATTGGTAGTTTGATTCCCGACCACTAAAAATCGGGAATCGAACCAATTTCCTTACGTGCAGGTGGCATGCGACATACCTTTGGAAAGTTCTCGACGAACGCTACAACTTAGCTTTAGACCTCATTTCAATGGGAGGTCTGCACACAAAGTTATTGGGCCCCAAAGTCGTGGAAGTCCTAACTTTGGGAATTTCGGGACTCCCATTTGGGAGTCTCGGGACAAAATGCCATTTGGATGTGGGCCTCGTGGAGAGGCACATAGTATACTATAAGGGGGAAGGTGGTGGCTTCCCCCAAGTCCGGGCCATGGTGAATCTTGTGAGTTCGAGTTTGCCTGTGGCTTGTCTTAACACCAAAAGTGCTCAAACTATGCACTCACCAATTTGTTGTATAGTTTGTGCAAATCCGTGTGAGTGCTTATCATTCTTCTTAGTCCCATCTCGGAGCTCCAACATGCTCATCTACCCCCAAAGTGCAACAAGCTAGGGAGCGTGTTTCGACTCTTTGCTCTTCCACTGTTTTCCACTTTAGACTCACATTTGAGTCCATCAAGGAACCTGGGAACGCGTCATGGAGGGTGTAAGTTAGGTGTGGTTGCAACAACATTGGGCTTTTTGGAATGCGGGGTTGAACATTGAAGGAAATTGGGTTACTTGGGATTACAAGAACAATTTGAAGATGATGTTGAATACCCAAAATGCATATTTTGGAACGGCAAATCATGATGTCCATAGATCCTTCACCTAGAAGCCCTTGTGGAAGGCAATATGGCAACAATGTAATAGTTTAATATCTTTCAACCACTTGGTTAACCACCAAAATCATGAGTGAACCAACAGGTAAAGATGCTCCCCCATCTTTTAGGCCCTTATATGCTCGGATTATGGTGCTCTTCAAATATGGGCCGCTCGGCTCTACCTCAGTTTGTTGCTCCATATTTTGGGAACGCTTTGATCCTCGGGCCTTCCTTTGCCTTGAACTAAGACCCAAAAGTGGGGTGGAAGCAAACAGTGAACATAAAACCCAACCTGTAGCATGTATGTTGTGTAACCTGGGAACATTTTTTCCTTCTAATTCTTGTCCTTTCGTTAATTGAGCGAAGAACTCATCTTAAAAGCTCACCTGAGGTTGCATGAAAACTAAGTGGTAATTGGAACTCGCAGACGTTCCATGGGAGGTTTCGTCAAATTATAAATGTAGAAAGAAGGGGACTGGAGGCTCCTAGAACTGGACCTCACTAGTCAAAAACCACCCACGAGGTGTGGCAGCTTCCTATTGGTTGCATTCATAAAAAGTTGGACACTTGAAACACCTAGATGGAGTATGATGGGGGCCCTTTTTTTTTCCTGAAAAAAAATCTCCAAAGGGGATTCTTTGGGTTTTTTTATTCCTAGCGAAAATTCAACAAATTTTCTTTTGTAAAAAATTTGCCAAATTTTTGGTGTCAAAAGATTGAACAAAAAAATCTTAGTGGGTGCCAGTGGCTATAGTTTTTTTTTGGGGGAAAATTTCTATCATTTGGTATTTTTTCAAAAAACATAAAATTTTGTCAAATATGTTCTTACAAACTACCAAAAATGGGGGGAAAAAAATTCCTAGAAAATTGTCACGTTGTTCAGGCAAGTAACTAGGGAATAAAAGGATTTTAATAAATTTAATAACTTTTCTACAAAATTGACCAAGACCTTTGCCTACATAGTATACCTCAGATTTTCCTTGTCTTTTTTCTACAGGCATCAAATGAGGTGGAAGGAGGGATGTTGTATGTAGATACAGGGGCGGGAGAGGCTTTGCACTCCCTGGGAGTACCTTTTCTTCTGTCGTTGGGTGTGTGTGTTGTCTGCCGCTTGGAGAATACATCACCTTTTGATGTTGTAAGAACTCTCTCTCTCTCTCCACCTTTCTTTTTATGTGAACTTTTGGTTTAGGTTAGGTGTGTGGATTGTGGCTTAATAGGTGGTGGCATGGATGCTAGGAGAGCTGCACAAAGTGGTGGAACTCCCAACACACCTCCTTCATGATGCACACCGCTACGTTTTTTGATGCTTGTGATGTCACACAAGCATTATTAGCGGTCGAACTGTTATGTGCTTTCAACTGTAATGGTGTGTGTTCTTTCTTATTTAGAGGTTGGAATGACAATCCCAAAGAAGTATATTTTGCAGGTGGCACAGGTTGTGGAGGAAGCATTGAGCATAGCCCGGTGGTTAGAATGGGAAGTTTTGGCAAGTGCTGAACGTATCCTGAGATTAACAACAGGTGATGGGAGTTAGAACTTTGGCTTTGTGGCTCTGGGACATGGTGCAACATACTGGTAATGACCATATGCTAGACCTAACCCAGGTCCTTACTTTAGCCATTGTTGGTTTTGCACTTGCTGGTGAGACAACCCCGGGATAGGGTCATCTGGCCCTTTTACTTGGGAGGAAGAGGTAGTGCTCTAGGGAGTCTCTTGTGGATGCTATCTTACAGGGCTTTCCAAGTGGTGCGGACCTTGGGTTTCTACGAGGCCTTGACAGTTTATTGTAAAGGATTTTTACCTTGACATTTTCAAAAGCGGATATTCCAAACTTGCAACATCATTCCTCTGCTTTAGGCCACTTGTTCAAAAGTGGGTTGTGTAGATTTGGCTTGGGTCCGGTGCACTACCTCTACCTATCTTTGCCTTTAGACATGTTTCAAATTTCCTAAATCTGTTCCACAATGTGAGGTGGTGTCCGCTGTTTTATGTGCAAAAGCATTTTCAGAGGCCTGATGAAACCATGAAATGATGAATTGGATTTCATTTCGGCGTGCTTTTCTTATCTATTTTGAGATCTGGATTATTTATGGTGATGCATGCAAAATCGAAGCTTGCCGATCAAAATCTGATAATGGTGTTTGTCCTTGGAGGCATCCTAGCTTCTGAGGTCTCTTTTTTTCCTCAAGACCTAGGCATATTTTGGTTAGTGATGAACTGAGAGCATTTTTATGATTGTCATGCATGTACTTTGTTGGATGTAGCTCTGTATCTTATTTTGCACATCGATTCCGGCATCATGCCTATGTAGATTGAGTTTGGGCTCATGTCACCTTGTATGTCATTACGAGTTTCTATCCTTGCAGGTGTACATGTGGTGGCGTGTCTAAACTGTGGGGACTTCCCCGTCGTTGGTAGAAGAGTGGACTTTATTGGTGTTGGTTACTTTTGGTTTTTGAAGGTTATTTCACCTTATGTTATTATTAACAATTTTAAGTTATTGTAGATTATTTCATCTTAAATTTTTTTTGGCAATTATAAACGATTTTAATCTATGGCTATTGGTAATTATTTTATTGATGACTATTAATGGCCATTCTATTGATGGCTATTAATGACTATTCTATTAATGGTTATTGGTAACTATTCTATTGGTGGTTATTAGTGGCTATTTTGTTAATGACTAATGGTAACTATTTTATTGATGGCTATTAATGGCCATTTTATTGGTGGTTATTAGTGGCTATTTTGTTAATGGCTAATGGTAACTATTCTATTGATGGCTATTAATGGCCATTTTATTAGTGACTATTAATGAATATTCTATTAATGACTATTAGTAACTATTCTACTAATGGTTATTAATGGCCATTTTATTGGTGGCTATTAATGGCCATTTTATTAGTGACTATTAATGAATATTCTATTAATGGCTATTAATAACTATTCTACTAATGGTTATTAATGGCCATTTTATTGGTGGCTATTAATGGGTATTTTATTGATGGTTATTGGTGGCTATTTTATTAATGGTTATTTATAGTTATTTTATTAATGACTATTGGTGATTATTTTAGGCTAAATTATTATAGGTTATTAATGACTATTGGGGGATAGTAATGGTTATTGGTGGCTATTATATTATAAATTATTGTTGGTTATATTATGTTATATATGAGTATTGAAGATTATTTTATTATAAGTTATTATATTGCAAATTTTATGTTATATTATCATAGGCTATTTTTAATTATTATATTGGAGGTTATTTTACCTTAGGTTATTATATTTTGTTTTATATTATTATATATTATTATATTTAGGATAAATAATTTATAATAACATAAAATATAATGATTTTGAATAACCTTAAGTATAATTTGAAATAACATATATTAACTTTAAATAAAATAACTTAAGGTATAACCTAAGGTTAATTGAATAATTTAATTTTAAATAACTTAAAAACTTGTAATAAATTAGTTAGGATACCTTAAAGGATAATAACGTATAATAGTTTAGGGTATAATAATTTTATAATAGCCTATAATAATGTAAGGTATAAATTAAAATAACTAAAATAGCTTAAAATAAGGTGTATCATAAAGTAACATATGTAACATATTTAAAATAACGTAGAAATAAACATGTCTATAATAAATTATAATAGTGAATTATGTACTAGTAATGAAACACGATGTTTATATAATGATATTATAATGAAATAATTTAAACCAAAGTGAAATCACTAAAATGCAATGAACTTATTTCATTTTTAAGGTCTTCGGATAATGATTTAAGCTAATGAATTGCACCCCATTTTTGTAATATTGAACCTAAACATGGGGTAGAAAGTAAGAGGCTTGGACAAATTGTAGGAAAGTGCTAGGAAAATCATATACCTTTTAAGGTATTAGGTTTTGAGGTGTTTTACCTTTTAGAAAAAAGGTTATTGACTTTTGTTGCCCTACAATAAAATTATTGTCCTTTCATTTTTATGCATTTTATTTTGGTTGTCATTCTATTTTCATACCAAGTTGTTGTCTCTTTCCACATACTCCCAAGTAATAATAATAATGGTAAGGTGTCCAATATTATCCAATGGATGATTTCTATTCATTTCATATAAAATTTTGTTATTCTTGTTTAAGTAGTTGTGGGAATGTAAGTTAGGAAGCCAACTGGGTGTGTAAAAATTATTCAACTTCCTTTCCCTTGTATTACCATCACCTTGGAGGTAATTATTAAGGCCTAACAAAGGGCCTATTTACAATTTGTTTGAGGTAGAATGGAAGAAGCCCAAACATCATTTATTGATGGAATTTTTGAATACTTGGAAGGATAATCATAACAAATTGGAAATGTTACAAGAATTGGGGATAAGGTTTGTGTGGTTGATAAGTTCATTTTGGGAGATTGATTCAAGATCTTTACTATGGGATAAAAGGAGGAAAAACATGAAGATAAATCAAGAATAGAAACAATTCATAGTTCATACAAATGGTTTTTTGAGCACAAAAATTTGTAGCCAAAAAAATGATGGGAAAACCATGTACTTTAAAAAGCAAAGCAACATGAGAAACCATGATGATCACCAAAATTAGAATGCCATGACAAAGGTGATATGTAGTAAAAAAACCTTAATGGAACAACATACACATGTGCAACAAAGCAACGATAAGGGTAGACAAAATGAAATCGCCCCATCAATGCACATCAATGATTAGAAAGACATTAGAAAAAGTGAAATCAAGACATCATGACCCATGATCGTGGTGATGGACAATAAAAAAACACAACAGTTTAAAAAATTCTCATTTAAATTGTACAAGAACATGTCGAATATACTAAAACCCAACTATTAATTACCAATATGAAAATGCGACAATGATACACATGTGCACCATGCATGCATCACACCATGCACATGCATAACAAAACATTAGAAGAAGAAGAAAAAAAACCACCACGATGATGCACAACAATAAATAAATAAATCAAGACTAAGGCCACGACCATAGCAATGCATAATAAAAAAGCATAGTGGGAATATCCCTTACCTACATTATAAAGGATCATGATGAACAAAACTAAACCCAACAATTGATCACCAATGCAAGAAGATGATGATGTAATTGCACACAATGCACAAAACACCACAAGAAAAACAAAAGAAAACATTGTGATGATGCACACATCAAAGGAGTGATGAGAGTATACAATGTTGAACAAGCTATCAAGTTTGCAAGCAATTATTGCACTACTACATCATCTCAATTTCTTAACGTGTGGAGGGTCTATCTTTGGCCCCTTAAACCCTAAAGCCTAACTATCATATCTAAAGAGCTTATAACCTCTTCTAACAAATATGCGTAATGTAACTATCCATACCTGAGAAATTAAATACCTCCAAATTATGGATATGAATATTCATATCGTAAAACAACATTCAACTATTTATAGAGATCAGTTAGTAATTGTATTATAAAACTCCAGATATGTATGATGACGGATAGTAAACTAGACAAAATTCAGGATATAGTTACATGCATATCCGGGTAGTATCCGGATTTAACGGACAACACTGCTACTTCCGAGCCGTACGTTACTGCTGTCCCATAACCCTAAACACAAACCCTAAGCGTAGAAGCCAGACTCGAGGGAGGGAGATAACGCGCGCGCGCGAGACAGGGAGACCACATTCTGGAATATGATTGAGGTGGCATGTGGGATCTGATTTGCCTTTGCATTTCTTTGTGATTTGATCCTGTTGTCCAAGGAAAGAGAGAAATAGAGTGAGAGGGAGGGAGGGACAACAGGAAAGTGGTTTTCAGTGAGTGCGGTGTGTATAAGGAGAAAGTACATGGAGACGATGTGTGAGGGACTGGCAACTATCCGAAGCTCCTTGGAGGACACATTGGCACGTATGTTGGCGCTGAAGCGGAAAGAAGGAGAAAGCAATTTGCAGTTACGCGAGCTTATAACTGAAGCCTCCGTTATGTTCGTGGACCTTCGTAGGGTACGCTTTTACTCTCTCCTACACTGTGTTCGTAAAAACTTGTATTTTATGTGGCAAGTCTCGGAATGGAGGATATATCCGATAAAGGTGTAGAAGTCTTTTCTTTTCTCTTTTTGTTTCCTCCGAAGTGCGGTTAGGAGGAAGCTGAAATGCTGTTTTAATTTCCGAGGATATGGCCATCATTAGACGTGCGCATTTTTTGGTTGGACACGACTTTGGAAGGGAGATTTTTTTTCTCTCTTTGTTTCGCAGAATTTTGGCGGATTGTGTGGTGGTCAAGGTGGAAACCGACTATAAATTTGTTGTACTAGATTGAGGAAGGGATACAAATTCAATCTTCGGTTTGAAGTGCAGAAGATCTGCTTTTGTAGGTGAATCGCGATATTCTGCAAGAGGAAGACCGGAGAAAATTGGAGACCGAGGCAGAAAAAGCGCCAGTTGATCACACCACCTTGCAGCTTCATAACCTGCTCTATGAAAAGAACTACTATCTTAAGGCGATCAAAGGTTGTAAGGATTTCAAATCAAAATATCCAGATATTGACCTGGTTTCTGAGCAGGAGTTCTTTCGAAATGCTCCTGGGGAGCATCGCTCAGATCCTGCACTCCACCACGACCCCCATAAACTCATGTTGCAGCGCCTCAACTTTGAACTTCACCAGGTTTGCTGAATGTTTGCTTTGATCAGTCAAAATTGCTGAAATGAAATGTGTCCATTCCAAGCCACAGTTTGTTACCAGAGAAAAGGATGGTGAATCTGAAAGAAACATGTTTGTTTTGTTTATTCCTACAGCGGAAGGAGTTGTTGAAGCAACGGGAAGTTGTAGAAGCTCGAAAGAAGCTATTGCAAGAAAACATTACAAGCCAGCGCAAGTTCCTGGGCAGTTTGCTTTCTCACCTCAAAGTTTTGAAGAAGGCATCATTACCTGTACAGCAACAATTGGGTCTCTCACACACAAAGCGAATGAAACAGCACACTCTTGCAGAGCTCCTCCCCCCTGCTCTCTATATTGTTTACACTCAATTGCTGTCTCATAAGGAAGCATTTGAAGAAGCTCTAGAGTTGGAGATTGTAGGGAGTGCTAAGGATGCCCTCACACTTGCGCGACAAGCTGCAATGAAGGATGCTGGTAGTTTGTTGACCAACTGCTTTGATCCCTCTGAGCTTTTTACTTGAGAGTCCGGTTTCTGCTTGCTAGTGAGAATAATGCATATCTTAAAACAGTTTTCTACTTTATGGCAGGAGTTACAGGGGCAGGAAGTGATGAAGTGAAGCCTGAAGAAGAAGTGCCTGAAGATGATGATGACTCCCAAAGACGACGGAAGCGGGTCAAAAGAACTCATGAAAAGGAGATTGTGGAGGAGGACAGCACTTATCAGTCCCACCCCCTGGCTGTAATTCTTCAGATTTTTGACAATGAACAGGAAATGAACAAGTTGCTCACCTTGCGGTTTGAGTTCCTCACCAAGATCAACGTTCTCTGTGCTGGTGTTGAGTCAGCATCCTGTGGAGAGTGTGATCCTGATACTTTGCTTGCAAACTTGTTCCCTGATGACACTGGTGTTGATCTGCCAAGTCAGGTAATCCACTAATTGATTTGCCTGGGCGTATGTGTACTTGTGATGTCTATGGCCAGGATACACAGGTTTATTCATTTAGTTGGCTTGATAAAGTTAAATTGATCTCCTGGTATCTGCAGATTTCAAAGTTACAAGCTGGGGCAGGGTTCACATTTGACAAGAAGAGGCATTCACGGCCTTACAAGTGGGTCCAGCACCTCGGTGGAATTGACATCCTCCCAGAATCACCCCCTCATTTCCAGGAGAAAGATGGAGGTGGGATGAATGGTGATAGTTCAAAGGCTGGTAATTCCAACTCTCTGGTAGCAGGACTGGCAACTTACCGTCTACAACATCGTGTAAGCAACATTTTGCATCAACTTCGAGTGCGAAGAAAAGCACAGCTGGCTCTGAAGTGAGTCAAGATACCCCTTGTGAGTGCTAGATAATCCTTGCAAGGATGGACTACTCCAGTGGTCCACATTCTACGTCAATATGAGTATACCTTGAGTTGGGAATTAGAGCCTGTAGTAGGAGACTGAGGTTTGTGTTTTCTTCAGCATCCTTTGCATCATTCTACCTAGCTGCTGTAGTTATGGTTTTTGTACAACATGACAGAATAGAGAATGGATGCTCTAGTTGGTTCTTAGTAGCTGTGACTGTATGGGTGTGTCTACAGAGAACAGCTTGACTCCCTAGCCAAGCTGAAGTACCTATTTCCACATTCTTGTGCTTTTCCATGGATTGAGTACACTCCAAAGGCTACTTTCCGAACTTGGGCAGAGACAGATTGCACAGGACGAAAGTCGTCATCTTCCTTCCCTTCTCTCACTTTGCCGAGCTCCCTCTCCACGGTTGGGGTCCAGTCAACTCTTTTTATTGATGCAAAACTAGCTGTGGAAGAAGGGCTGATAGGCAGTGGGATGGTGCTGGATGGTGAGGCTGGAAAGGAGGATGGAGAGCTTCCTTCCTCTGGAATAGTGATGTCTCCATTTGCAGATGCTGCCAAGGCAGCAACTGATACACTAGTGTTGAATGAGGTCAAAGATGGAGTGTGGGAAAGTGGCTCAAAGGCAACACTGGCTTCTGGGAGAGAGACAAGCAAAAGCAATGCAAGCATCATAGGAGGCTCCTCCTCCAAGGATACTACTGTAGAATTAGCTATATCAGGCCTGGGAAAGGTTTCTGTTCATGTAGATTTAGATGGTAGGAAGGACAGTGATAATGTAGTTAGTGGGGATTTTCAGAGGGAGGGCATCTTGGCAGAATTGGGTGGACTCGATGCTCTTATGGATGAAGATATTGGGGAGGCCATTGAGGCAGTCCAGCTAATTGAAGAGAATCCAAAGGACAGGGCAGATGGGCCTTGGAAGGAATATGGAATACGGACATTTCGGGCAGTATTTCGGAGAGAAAATGGGCCATCTGGAAAGTGTATGCAGTTGGAGGCGCAGGTGACGCTCTTGATGCCACTGTCTGCTTATGGTTTTTTTCTGGAGGTTGCGAAACTGTTGGAGTGAAGCTGTGTTTTATTGCCTTTGTGTGCAGGATTTTGTAAGACTCATTATGTAGTTGGTTGGTTTTGATGTTTGCATGGCAGGTGAATATAAGTCTAGAATATCCAGTTTGCCCACCTTTGTTTCAGGTTCGTCTATTGTCGGAGACTGCCAGTGTTTTGAGTCTGCCAGCAGCACCAGGTGGTGTACTGGATGTGGCTGAAGGTTCTGTGAGCAAGGCAGTTTCTTGGATAGATCACTCATTCAACAGTTTGCGTGCTATTGAAGTTGAAGTAAGTTGGAATCCATTTATGAGTGTGGTTAATGTCTTGTAAGGCTTTGGGATGTTACACAAGGCTATAGCCAGGGCACACTCTGTAAATAATCTGGCTAGGAGTCCATTGCAGTGCCCTTCCCTTTCTGTGATCAGCTGCTGCAGAGTTTGGGCTTTGTGGTGCAAAATTAATGTCACAGGCTAGAGTGACAGTTTATTGTCAGAGACTGCCAGTGTTTGCTAGAGTAGCAGCAAAACTGTCACAGGTACTGAAGAAACAGAACAAAAAAAGTAAACCTCACATCTTTCTAAGAGTTGTCTGCCATTTTCACTCTTGTTCTCTTGTTTCATTTGCTCTCTTTAGTTTGTGTTGCTGAAACATGTGTGAGAGTATATTTGGATTTTGTGTTTGTTAATTGGTTAAAAGGCTTTTGGTGGTGAGTTTGTGCAGGTGAACATCACCATCCCACAGCACCTGCCAGTAGGAGACCAAAACCAGACACTGTCACACCAGATTGCAGCACTGATGATGCTCTTTGATATTTATGTAGACACTGAGCTAGGACTTGGACAATCCAGTGATGGAGGAGGAACAGCTGATGATGAGCTGAGGTCAGATTTAACTGATCTTCTGAGAGTAAAGGTAGGCAATGTTCGGCCATGCCGAGGTCGAGAACGCCGAAAGCCTCTACCCTGGGTCGTGGATAACATAAGTCTGGAACCATGTATAGATGAATAGCACAGTACATGTACTCATCAATCTCATGTCATTGTGGAGGATGAAGGATTTGTGTTTGCTCCTGTGCATAATCCTTGAGGTCTGTAGCCCTGCTCTCTTCTGTTTCATTTGTGCTGATGGACACGAATCCTTTGAATGCCCAATGCTTTGGCCAAACTACTACCAGTGGTTCATATTATTCTGTGCCTCAATGTCCCTTTCATAAAATTTGGATTGTTTTTCCAACAATTCTACTTTCTTTTCTTTATTTCAGACAGGAATGCTTATTCCATTTTTGAAACATACTATTTTAAATTAGGCTTTCTTTTTTTTAACAGTGATACCTGGTGGGTACCTGACTACCTGCCAATTGTCATGGTAAAAAAAGTGTTAAAAAAACAACATTGATTTTTATTGTGTGAGTATAGGCCCCTCTCTTTGGGACACATCTGGCCCTCACACAAGCATCCATGGCATCTTCAACAATTACGGATTGTTGTTCACAAGCTTCTAGAGCAAAGAAGGGAAAATGTTTGTTGTTGAAGAATGACAACGTTGATGTAGCTTCCCATGGCACATCAATCAAGACCCAAAGATAAAGGAACAGTTTGGTGAATCTGTTTTCTCCATGTTCATAATATTTCATATACCTAAGTCCTTTGTGTCTAATTGAATCTCCTTGCACATGGGATGACTAAGTGGCACAACTTTGTGATTAGCCATTGGCAAACCTTTGGTCTCTTTTTAGATCCATTTTACCAAATTTTATACCTGAATATTCAGTTTGGTAATCATAAATTTTTATTACGAAAAAAGAATACCGCTATAAAATAATTCTTGAATCCAAGAATTTGATCTTAGGTGTACGACTCATACTTTTAGTTGTTGACCCAAGGTCAAAGTCGTGTTATTTCCATCAACAATTAAATCAACAAATTTTGTCGTTGACTTGGAGTGGTGGGGAGACGCCTTGCTGGTGACTTTGGGCCCCTCGAGGAAACTTCAACAATTGTTTCATGTCTCCTATGTTTTGGTGAGCGACCTTTAACCCCTAAAGGTTAGGGTAGACCAAACTGGTCCATTTTGAAATGTATATTTTGTATTTCTATGACATTTAAGGGTTATTGTCACACTCTGCAAAAATTTAAGGTCCCACATGGGCCAAACAGGTCATCTTATATTTTAAACATATGCCTAAAATAAATTCATTTAATTGGAAGATGTGTGTTGTAAATGTCAATATCAATTCAATTTCAAATATCTATTAATGGAAGGAAGGTTGTTTGTTTTGTTTGTCAGGTTGAGATCTCCCAAACCATGGTGGCTTTTGTTGTGCTCTTGGTACTGTCAAAAGACTTCAATGACTTCGGGTGCACTGAGAGTTCATTTCATAATGTTTCAACCTATGATGGAGAAATTTGAACATGAATAAATTTTTTCAATGAAAATTCATCTCAACTCGTACTTAAATTTGTAGGGGAATTTAAGTGTGCTATTAGTATTGCTGAAATCCCTTCTTGAGTGAGATTTAATGCATGTCATTTGGAAATTTTGGACATAAGGTGCTTGACACATTGAATTTTAAGTAATTTTTATCATTGAAAATTCAATCAGATTGGAAAAAATGCTTTTGGATGGAGAAGTTAGATGGGTAACCAATTCACACTTGGGCCAATGGCACAAGCTACTAGTGCAGGCATATAATGATGTAAATATAATAAACTCACATTTTCCCCATAAAAAAGTGATGAAAACTTGTTTAAATTGGATATTTCCATTTCATCATGAGTGATTTGATCAAACATCTTTGTTTCATATTTGCAAATATGGAATACCATGCCAAAGTTAAGTGTGAAAATATCAATGACATTTGACATGCACATTCAAAGATGGATATAATTTAGAGCCCAAGTAAATAAGTTGTAGGGTGAATAGTTATAAAGTCTATGTCTATATAACCTAATATATATTACAAAGATGTGTTTTATGACATTTAAAAATTGTAGTGTTCAATTTAATTGGTACTTTCCCCCTCCTCTCTTTTTGGGTTTCAAGGATTGCCTTTTCATGCATGTTTTGTGTTTTCCTAAGTTTTTTTCTCGAGTGCAAATTGTGGAAAAAAAACATCTTGGATTTGGGGTTTTCGAAATGATATGAAAAATAAAATAAAATCACTAATTATTAATGAGAGTTGCATACTATAATATGATGACTTCAACAAGGTGATGTAATCTTATGGGTTGTGGAATTCATTTCCTCTCATAGGTCATATAACATATGTTAAACGGTGATCCATAGATTATTCTACCTTATTCTGTTTTGTAGTTATGTTGTAATAATATATAATGTATAGTTGATACATAGCTGAGAGCAAAAACAAGACATTGTTACTAATTATATTATATTGGTTGTATTATATTGGCCATTATTTTGACTTCATTTTCAAATATAGATTTATTATATAAAAAAATAAACATGTAAATTTGAAAAAAAAGAAAAGAGAATAAATAATAACGGTAATGAATAATACAAATTTGAAATGGGTCCAACCACTCTATTAGGAGCCACATGTGCCCCCTTAAACCACTCTTTTATTCTTATAATTTTTTTGAAATCTTTTTAATACGTTTTTCAAAAAAATAAAATAAAATTTAATAAAAATTCTTAATACTATTATGTTAAGGTGTGCATTTTTAAAAATCCAAAAATATGTCATTAAAAATATTTTCAAATTGTGTTTTTGGTGTCAAAATTGCTTTAATCAACTTTTTATGTAGTTTCTAAACAATGGTTATAAGAGGTTAAAAGTTTTTATATGTGTTTTTCACTCATTAGATTAATTCCAAATTTTTATGACATGTACATAATGTATTCACAATAACATTTTATAGAATATTTTATTAATTTATTATTCCTATTTTACAATCCAAAATTCAAAAAATTAAGTAGTGGTTACTATTAGTTTTGGTACATGTTAGTACGATTACGCCCAAATATATAATTTTGCTACACAATTTTGTGAAAAACAAGACAATTTTGTTTGCTTTGGATTGCATAAATCTATGTTGTTTATTGTAGATTAGATAAACTAAATACAAAATAGATCATTATTACATATTTTACTATTAAGAAGGAAATGGGTTTTCTTGTTATGATTCTACATGATAAATTGAAATTGTTACAAAAGGTGATGGATTATAAATCCACAATTTTTACAATTGCCAAAAATATTCATGTTATATATATATATAATATGTGTGTGAATAATTATCAGATGTGATTGTGTCATTTTGAAAGTATTCCAAGTCATTAAATTATTTAACAAAATTTCAAAAACAACAAAAACAATGGTTTGAAAATGTTTTAAGATATTATATTGTATATGTATTAAATTCATTTAAAATTGTTCCACATGTTCACATAACATATTAAAAATGTTGTGATCTAAATAATTTAAAATAAAATATTAGTATAATTTTTAATATCAAAACATGAAAAAATTAGCATTGGTTACATTTGTGAATCTATGTGACTACACTTAGCTTAAATGGACTAGTTACTTATGCTAACTCGCTTACTTACTTAGTAAGCAACCTTCTAAGCATGTAAACAAGTTACACATGGACTTGAACATTTCACTTTCACATTGAAAAATAAAAGCATAAGATCAATGAGCCACACCTTCATAAAATAATAACTTTAGTCAATACATATTTATGACATGGTTCTTTCATATTTTTAAATATGATTATGTAGGTAAGGAAGTAGGTAAGTTGTAGGTAGGAAAATCAATATTTTGGTAAACGTACCAACCTACTTGTTGCCTACAGAGCCTACCATTCTATTTCATACCTATTTTCCTATTTATTACCTACCTATTATCATCTTATTACCTAGATATTACCTACTTTTTGACAAAAGTTTCCAATAGTGTTTGAATCGTTCATATTTTTTTTCAAATGACACAATTTTTTTTTAAATGACTTAAAACACCAAGTTGGAAAATTGGTTTGTAGAAGGAAGCTCATTTCAAGAGAGAAATAGTAGATACAAAGGATATTTACATTACAACTTAACAATAAAAGTAGGTGGCTTGAGTGTTCCAATAGGGCTCCCCTCACCCCCAACTACTACACTATTGATAAGTGCCATAGAGTTGTCATACAAAGACAAATTTTTGGCATCTACAACTTGTTTTAGATTGATACAATAGAGTTCCATTTTTTCCTTTTCTTATACAATATACCTTTATGAAGGTTTTCAAAATGATAGTAAAGTGTGTGCACATGGCTTGCCAAAGCACCTTGTTATCAACCTAGCATCAGAGGTGCTCAAATAGTAGGTTTATAGTAACCAAATCACTTAGTTTTAAAAAAAAAATGAAGAAAACCTTGTTCTTCATGTACGTAAGCCAGCATTTAGGGGAACTTGGCCGTGAGATTCATTGGAAAACATAAATAACACGTATACATTGATATTTGTCATTTTCTCTTCATGTTTTCTTGGGCTCTCAAACTTCCATCTCTTAGCTACATTGTGCTTTGACTATCTGGCTGATTTTGGCACCAATCACACATACCAAGACCTTTTACTGGATGTCAAATTAATTTGTGTGGGAACTTGGATTATGGTTTCCATAATCACACATCATCACAACTTGCGTACAAAGTTGTCAACAGTATCTTTCCTTGGATGCATCGGTGGCTTGGGAGCCAAGACCATAACAATCGGCTTTTTGCCTTGGCAAAGTAGTTCTTCCCAATGACCACTTGGCATTTACATAATTACTATTCTGTTCAATCCATAGTCTACACTGGACACAAGTATAGAGTGGAATGAGACTCCTGGAATATACTTCGATGTCTTACAAGTATCGCATAGGTGCTCCTCCCGCTCTCACCCAGAAAAGAAAAGAAATCAGAGAAACGAAGAAAAAGACATCAGATGCCTTGGAGATAAAAAACCCATATCCAAGGGCCATAAGCGGGGCAGCTAATCATTAGCTTCCCATTCGTGGCAGCTCCAAGTACACCCTTAAACCCAACTTTAATTTTTGTAGTTTTCTTTGGAGCCATCCTCTCACCCTTGCCGACCATGAAGGCAGGATTATCAACTTGCAAAACATACTCCACGAAATCATTGAAGACATTTCGGAAGTTCACAACACTGGTAGCCCCTTTAACAATAATGGGACCTTGTGGAATGGGTGGGCAGCAAGTTCCAAGCAACTTGACGGAGTAGATCCCACCTTGCACATGTGACACCTTCATGATCCCAGATAAATCTTTGGAAATCTTCCATGGCTCAAAAGTCACAGCCACTTCTACTTCCAATCCGTCAAGGTCAGCTGCGTTCGCAACAACCTTGGGTTGCTCAACTATAAACCCATCTTCAACTGCTTCTGGTGTCAGTTCACAAATGTATTGTACCTTGGTGGGAAGATAATGCACAAATTGAAACTTCTGCGTATGTCGATTCCCAAGCGGAACATCAAATTGCAAAGGGTGCTCAAGGCCTGCTTGGACAGCCTGCAATTTGAGTTCATATACGTAGTTGCCCAACAAGTCACTCGTGAGTGTCAAAATGCTTGTTCTCTGGCACACCAGCAATAGTCGGACTTCAATATCGATTGCTCCGACACCTTGTGGCTCAATTTCCAAAGTGCTCAATATCCTCACCTGTTAATAATAATTAACAAGTGAGTTCACAAGCCAATTATAAAGTATGAGGACTTGGTCTTTTTGCAACCCAAGCTCTTGTCTTCTACTACTCATAGTACCACTATAACAAGATTCATTGTTTTCGTTTCCTATTTTTACATAAGTTATGCAAAGGAAGTTAAACTGCAAACCTCTGGGTCTTCACATTTTGCGGCAAAGGAAACCACAGTTTGCAATGGGTTCCTGAAATGGAGGGTATGGATGCGAAGCTCCCGCGTAACCATGGTAAATGGAATTTGGACGACAGTGTCCGCTTCATGTGCTGTAAAAGCCAATTTGAAAAACACAAACTCCTTTGTATGGTCATTGATGAATCTGGCAAGGCATTTATACATACCAGGTTTATGAGCCAGAAACACAAGCTGTATATCACGGGCAACAAGCCCGGGTATGTCAGTCAAAGGAGGTCCTTCTAACGTTGTCGGAATGCCTGGCTCCAGTTCTTCCAAGACTTGGGCATCTAGCCTCAAGTGTTGTGATGCTTTCGTCCAATTGCGAATGGTTACCGAAAACTCAAATTTCGATCGCGCTTTCACATCGAATGTAAGCTCAGCCTCTGGTAAAGGCTCACCTGCTTGCCCAATCAGCCCATAGAATAATGCAGAACCATCAGGAAGTCCGAACAATATTGAACCTTCATGTTGCGCTTCATTTGAAGACCCAGTCATGGTCATCGGTATGTACATAATTTCATATTCAACTGTTTCACCAGGAGGGACTGTAAACTTGTTTAGGCCCGTGAAAAACTTGTTGATGATCTTGGGGTACAAGTACCAGGGCTTTCTGGTTGTGTTCACCACCGGAATGCTTTTGGTGTCAGAACTCCGCACCGGTGCGGCGAAGTTGTAATTACGTGGTAAGTCCCTTTCTATGCATCCGCCAGTGACCGTCAAATAGAGGGTTTCTCCGCCTACCACTGTGCACCCAATTCTCTCAAGACGGATGTCGTACAAAATAGATGATGGATGAAATGTGATGTCTATATTTGTGATTTGATGTGGAGCTAAAAACCCATCTGGAGGATAGAAGGTGAGCTCTGATATCCATGTCTCAGTATCCCAAGTAAATAACGACCCTAACTCGCCAACATTCTCAACCTGTTTGACCCAGCTGTATTGGTGAGTAGTTGCAATCTTTTGTAAGACGTCAGTTCATCACAAAATGAGGAGAAAATTGTCATTATATATATTAAAAGATAGGTCTTTGTTTTGTTTGTATGGTTTGTTTGGATGTGATCATGTTGTTATAACCCTCCCAAACTGTGGCACCCTTCTCTGCTTTTGGTAATGCCAAAAATCCCTTGACAAGGTGGTGTGCAAATTTTTTTGTTTTGCAATGTTCAAACCAACGGAGCAAAATTTGTTAAATTTAGAATTATTTTTGCCTGATTTTCTTCTTTGTAAACCAAATTAAAACTAATTTGTCAATGTTTCATAAGAACTCTCAAGTTAAGCCCATGTCCCCAGAGTAGTATTGGGCTCAGGAACTTACAAGAATTCTAATATATTTGGGCCAACATAAAGGGGTACACTAATCATCATAAAGTTATTTGTCAAGTGACCATTTGTCCTACCCTAAACCAGTTCCTGATGTATCATCGTCTTTGGAATGAAAGAAAAGATTTGAATATTGAGTTCTCTATTGAGATTATATGACATGCATAGATCAAAAGAGTATAACCTGCATTTGCATGGTTTTTTTGGAGCCATAGACAATGGTGCCGAAATGCAAGATTTGTGTGCTCAAAATAATGTCAGTGCCAATACCCATCCCTGAGATTGACATAAGCACAATCTCAACACCAGACATGTCCATTGGCACAATTTCTTGGAACATTGATATCCTTTTCTTTGGGGCAAACACCACTTCGCACACCCCAACCTGCATATATAATCAGCTTAGAAGAAGGTGAAGCTTACAAGAAACTGAATTACTTCAGCTTTTATTAAAAAAATTGGGTGGAAAATTCATTGAAGCTATTTTGCTTAAAATATATAATTACACTGTACTTCAATTTGTGTTTTGGAAACAAATCATTATTTCAATGAATTAAGTGGAATGGTTTTTGAAATTAGATGTAGGTGCAATATAGGTCACAAACCCAATCATATCTTTTGAAGAATTTTTGAAATTTCTCAAATGCAATGATTGAAAGGAAGTATCAAGACCATCACATACAAAAGACGGCTAAAATGCACGCTTGGTATTCCAGGCAGCTCTTCATTCATCTACTGAATGTCTTTGTAATGATCAACCTTAATGGCAACTGCTAAATGGATGAATTTCAAACTACATAAGTTGTAACTAATCAGGTGTGGGGGGTTTGATAAGTTACAGAATGTGGCTTCAAACGTAACCCGTTGTATGGCAGCAATTCAATGTCAAGCGCGTTTAAGGCTTCTCTTGCAGGTTCAAATGAGATGGACAAAAGTGCCTCACTCTTGTTTATGATTTCCACCTGCAAATGTTTGGTTGTTTCCATATTTCAGAGAAAGTTTGAGTGCACTTGTAACACAAAGTGGAACTATTAGGGTTCATCCATGGCACTTACAACAGTAATGTATGAACAATAGTTTTGTGTATATTTTTTCTTTATGTTGCATTTCCTATATTGAGATTCTTTGTTCTTCAGCCAAAACCAAATTCAAAATGGCAAAGGTAATAAATGGAAGAAACATGAAATGCCATATTGAATTTGGTTTTGGCTGAAGAAACATGTGGGAGAAAAGGCGATGACACCCCCACCAAAGTTCATTTCAAGGAATACGACTTCAAAGCTATTATTTTAAGTCTACAAGATAGATAACCTAGAAATGATCTAGAAGTGATCAATTAGGATATTCATACACCCCAAGACTAAAGTTTTTTCAATTTCACTACCCAGTTCCTCAAATGATTATGTGACAGGTCAATTTTGTTAAGTTATCCCAACAAACGTTTGAAACTTGAATACTGTAGTACCTTGGCTCTTCGGCGCCAAGGTGCCTAATAATAATATTATTTTTCAATTAGGCACTACACTAAATAATGAAGCTAGTGTGCTTGAGAGTTTCCTTCAGATATTCAGCATGGCAGGTAGGTATTTTCCAGTGTTGGTCTGGTATCAACTTATTTTGACACCAGCTGGTACCGGTATTAGGCTCAATACTGATTTTGGGCTGATATATGGCAAGAATATGCCTGGTATATAGATTGTTACAAGACTGGTATACCTCAAGTCCCTACCAGCTGGTAATGGTATTAAGCTGGTACAAGACTTAGGTCATACCAGATTGGTCTGGTATTTGATGTCAGTGGTCATACCAATATTGATACAAGTCTTTAACCCTATATACCAGACCAACACTGGTATTTTCCAGGATTTTCAGCAATTTAAAAAATAATTGATTAGTGCCCAACCAGCCTAGATACTATGATACCTTCTAAGGACTATTTAAATTGTTGAGTAATCTAATGTACAAGAAGGGGTCTTTTGAGGCAAGACTACATGTCTTGAGGTACAAATTCAACTTTGCCTCTCATTGCAAAGCACTTTGCAAAGTCAACTGGAACTCTAGGATCATGACTGGAACAGTCACAAGGAAATTATTGGTAACCATGGCATGTTTTAGGAGTCTTGATGTTGGAAATTCCCCTGTAAACAACATCTACCAGACCATTGTTTTTGCCCAATTAAAAAATAAATTGTAAGTGAATGGTTAGAAAACTAACATGTATCACTGCAACTTTGCCCATATGAATAGGGCCAAATGTCAATAGTTTTTGGGTTTGGTCAACAAGTTCAACAACTAATGGCGTTCCTTCACCATGTACATATACATTCACAACATCCAGCCCATTGATTTGGAAGCTGATTTCTTCCTTGTATTTCACGTACTCATGAGGCATAAAATTAAGAAGTAACACTTCTTGGTCTCCACCTTCCATTATCCAAGTAGTGTGAGGGACATAAAGTTGGGGTGTGGAGTTGTACATGAGTTGGACTGTGTTGCACTCCACACTTGTGTTTGTGGCTAACAACATACAGGATGGTGCCTCACGTGTGGGCACATGCAAAAAGGTTGGGCCAAAATCAAAGTGATACCAACTAAAGCTTATCCTGGCACCATAGCAAAGGCCATTGAATAACATCCGGTACCGGTTGCCTTTAAACACCTATTGACCGATTAACTTTAGTAAAACATTCTTGATACAAGCAAATAATGAACTTTAGGTTACCCAAACAGTTAAGCCTTGTTGGACTATATATTCACATGTACATACACCTATGTTCCCCTTTTACATTAGCCTAGGTCCAAATGGGAGTTATATAATTCTAGGATCATAATTTTCATGTGCAATGAAAAGGCTCAATGTGCACTTAGGAAGGCCCAATCTTTTTGGTTTGGTTTTTTTGGGGTTGGGATGGTTCCCAATGTGTTTCCATAGAGGTCCCACCAAGTTCCCAATTTATTCCCCAAGATGTTCCCAATAGCACCACATTCTCATCCCATGTGGTTTGACTGAAGCTGAACTCTCATGTACCTACATAAACTATAAAAGGGGCGCCAGAGGCCTTATTGAGGGGTGCCCAATGTTTCCACACAAAAGAATGTGACAGCTGAAACAAATTGGCTACTTCAACAATTAAAAAAAAAAACTTTGGATGCAGTCCTCAATTAATTAATAAAGAAAGTTGAATATACACCCATACATAAGAAGTGCTAAACATTTTCAGTGCATGTATGTGTGTGCGTGGACAGATTTATGTGATTTTTGGGTATGTTTCAGTTCGTTGAAATGAGTGATAATGAGGATTTATTAGTGTCCTATACCCATCCTATGATGATAATGCAATAGAAAACGTTAAATGATGTATAGTACAGGGGCGGCTTCTGCAAATGTCTGCTGAATAATTTACTTAGATGTTTCCATTTTGAAAATTAGAATATTCCTGAATATTTGAAAAGGTTCTTCATTTTCCTTAACAATTTTTATTTTTTAAAAATTCAGCATTTCTTAAGAAAAATAATTTGTGCTGAACCCGCCAATGTACTACAGTAGTTTCAAAAAGATATATATAGATTTTGGCCAGTTTGTTGTGTGAAGGGGGTTGGGTAAAGATCTAAGGTCCCCATCACATTAACTCTTTTTCTTTTGAGACATTTTGGAGAGTTGTTGAACAAACAACTGATACCCCACCTAACAATCACTTTCATAAGTCTATTCAAAGCACTCTAGAAAACATGGTTAGTTATGCATACTCGGCAAGTGACAGGGAAGTCTAAGATGGGTCCAAGTGTGGTTGGACAATAAGCTAATTCACAAACAACTTGTTCTTGTGGGCCAACCACTCCAGCAAGGGGTACCACTTCAACTTCATTTGTCTTTCCAACCAACCACAAAAATTCAAACGAATAGACACACATATTGGTGATTATGAACTTCTTGAAAACCTTGTCATTGATAAGAACTTCACCAAATAGGATGCGATTATCTTCAATCGCTGAAAGGCGGACAGGAATCATGTCTTCAACAATTTCCAAGAAGATCTTATCATGGACTGAATAACCCTCACCTTTAATATTCAAATTGATATGCAAAGAATTTTTAACCTGGCATGTTACATTGAAGTTTTGTTTTCCCTCACACGTTGGAGCATATGTGACCATAATTTCTTTTGCATCATTTGCTAGAACAACACCTTGTTGAGGCTCAAAATAAAGGTCAGGTTTTATCAATATTTCATTATGAAGCCACCCTCTCAATTCCTCAACATAGATACCCAAATCACATTTCCGCTGGCATGCTTGTTTGTCAAAGCAGAATGGAAACGATGATTCTTCAGAGTTATTCAACTTAACCAAAAGCATTCTTTTTTCACCAACCAACACCCGTCCAAAATTGATGGTTTGTGTATCAAAACACATATCTGGTTTGACAACACTTCCAACTAAAAGAAAGGGGACATTTATACCGAGTTCCACAATCTTGAAAATCCAAAAGCTCTCCACCAAATTGTGTTGATTTGGTGTGAAATTAAATGACATCTCATGCCCTTCACCCGCTTCAATAAGCCCTGTTTTGCACAAGCATCTGCACATAGATAGACCTCTTTTATCTTATGATAGCATGTCTCCAATAGTTAATGATTGGATGCTTATAATGCAAGAGCATCTAACGTAGGTGTACAATATCAACACAATGAAGGCAACTTGTTGTCAATGTTTCAAGAATATAGATATAGATTATCCATTTCAAATTAATCCGAAATTTACCAGCAAATTTCCTACTTAATATGAGATTTTGAGATGCAACACTTGTTGTGTGTTAAATGCTTGCTGGATTTTACAAATAAAAATGAAATTGGGAATGTATTTTTAAAATTATTGTATTCCAGGCGGGCATCAATTATGACTGCTTTTGTCAAGGTTGCATAAATTCAGAAATTGTAAGATAATACTTGACCTATTGTATATAATTTCTATTAAGATGTTATTAAAATTAGATTCAACAATCAATTGTGATTCATAGTTACTTTAAATCATATGAAATTAATTCTATCATATGATTCATAATAATTAGGGTTGAGTCTGTCTCATATGGGTCAAGTATACCTAAATGGGTTTGAGAGGTATCCAAGGATTGCAGAATGGTTAGGCTCATCTTCCCTCCATTCTTGAGTAGGATTAGGAACCGGCTCCCATTCAAATTTGTACCGTGTGTTTGTGGGATTCAAGGCATTGAAATATTTGATGTTTTGCACATTGACACCAAGGGATTCAAATTCAATGACTCTTGTTTCCGAGTCTAATGGACCTGCATACCCATTTGGACCAATAAGATCTGCATGCCGCCGTAACCCAGTAATGTAGTCACTTAGGGGAAGTTTAAAGTGACACCAGGGCCTTTGGACACTACCACTCAGAGGTATATTGATATGTGTATATCCTGGTTGTAGGAAATCAATATCACATATTAGAAGCCTTGTGCAATCTTCAACTTCGTTGGGACAAAAATTCACAATTATTCTTTCAATCTTGTTTGGCTTTACTTTGGGTGCAGAGTGAACGAAATATATTTCATCCTTAGGTAGAGACATGTCTGACATTAAAACTTGCCACCGTAATGGAAGCATAGTAGAACTCAAGTTTTTTACAGTGAAAGAATATACTCGAGTTTGATACATCATAGTGGTCTTGAATTGGATACCCTTGCAATTGCATTCATAACGTGCAGTGTCGACAATAGCATGTAGTTTTAATCTGAATGCTTTGTTGGAGCCATTGATGATTTCATGCAAAGGCTCAATTGGACCATCTTTTAGACCCAATGGAGGTGCTGTTGTTAGTGGTTTTTCTTTACTACCTATTATGGAGGATGTGTTTTTGACCTTGGGATTGGGCTTCCCTGCAGCTTTGGCTTCAGCCTTTCCATCTTTGGTTTCTTTTGGGTCCTTCCCACTACCAATATTTCCAACAAGAGCAATCATAGCAAGATCATGTATTGGTGAATCCCAGTTAGATTGCATTTCAATTCCTCTTGGAAATTCAATGTTGTACAATGACAAGTGTATTTCTTGGTCAAGAATTTGAATTGGTTGAGTTGGATGGAAAGTAGCAGTGATAATTTTTGATGCTCCAGCGTGTAAATGCCCAGTTGCAGGTGTGAATGTGAAGTCAGCTATCATTGGCCAAGCAAATCGCCAATGCTTGTCTTTGAGGTTGTTTTTTAAAATGAATGTGGCCACATGAGGAACCCCAGGACCACTATCTTCATACCAAAGGGTGTCTTCTCGATTTCCTAGAAGCCCAACACATTCAACTTCTTCCCAATAACCCTCACCTGTTACACGCACACCCAACCGTGCATAAGGGTTGTGTTGAATGTCCAACTTGATTTCTTTATCATAAGGTCCGTCCTGAAGGGGGGCGAATGTGACAAGAAATGTCTCTTTGCCCTTGGCTTTGATGGACACAGTTTGACCGGGTGTGAGGGGGGTTTCAATGATCCCTTGTTGGTGACTAAGCAAGCACCATGGTGTTCCACCTCCTTTAACATCCATGATTGTTGTTGCTGGAACAATGCCTTTATTTTGGAGTTGGAAAGAATAGGTGAGTGTTTTCCCAACATGTATTTGAGGGAATTGAAGCCATGGTACCCCAGTTGGTGAAAAAATGGTTGGGTTCGTGACTTGCAAATATGGCAATGTGCCTTCTCCTTGTAATTGACACTTGAACATTTTTGTTTTTATGTTATCACCCCCATCTCTCACGAGTGCCTCAAATATTGCATAATAACGTTGCATAGTTGATGGTTTGAATGCACAATTAACATACCTATATTGACAACCAAATTTCACATTGGCCTACATTTGCATCATGTTATAAACCCCTCTGAAAGGTTTTAAAAAATTGTGATCCAAAAAGTTTGACTTGCACAAAATCAGGCTTCAACTAAATCTAAATTGCAATGAGCAAAACATGCATGTCAAAGCAAATGGAGGATGCATGAAGTGTGCATATTTTACAAATGTTCAACCATTTTTCACCAAATAAATTCGTAAAATTGCTTGGACTATGGTTGACATTGAACAATGTGCACACAATAACCTTGGTTGTGATTACACGAATTATTTCTTGCCCATATAACAGCCCTACTTCTTATAGTGTTAACCCTAACCCCTAAAATCCAGTCAAAATATCTTAAAACTCATAGTAGATAATTTGTTCCAGGCAATACCAATTTCAACTAACCTGAATTCATGAGGTGGTATTTCAAGCATTGCAGGTTGAACAGATATTGCAAAAGGTTCTTCATATGGAGATTGAGTTTCAAGGTTAGGCATGATAGGGGTCACAAGAAAATCTACAAAACAAGGCACTTTGAATGGATTGTCTATTCGAAAGTTGGCTTCAAGTTTTTTGCCTATAGTTGCTATTGGTTGTTTTGGTTTGGATGTATCCCCTGTAAAGCGGACCGATGGCCGACCCTTCATGGGTTGTCCATCTGGTTGCCTCTCACAATCAATGATGAAAGCCCCAAAGGAAAACAAATTTTCATTCTTAGAGTAGATTCCATAAGGTGGTGTAATCCCTGGAGTATCAAGCTCATCAATCACCCGATGCTCCTCAAATATGACATCTGGATTTGTGTTTATCCCTGAGAGTTTTGATTCACCAGTGAGTTCATAAGTGATGTTTTCAGGATATTTGCTTGGATCCACATCAGAAATGTTGACCATCACCTGCTCAGTCACAACCTTTGGAGCTTCTGGTCCCTTGAAGAATATAATCACATCTACTTGTTCTCCAGGGAGGATGGTTCCAACTGCCGGGGTCAACTGAAATCTCTCCAGCTCAAGCGTAGCACCACCGATGCCATTTTTTTCTTTCTTCCCTTTATCTCCCTTCCCACTACCTTTGTGGCTTTTCATTGTTTTAACACTTGTTGCTGTTTTGGCACTCGCCACTGTCTTTGCACTTTTTTTGCTTGCTTGGGAAACTATATCAGATTTACCTGGTCTTGGACTACCAGGTGCACTTACAGCCTTAGGGTTTGATAATAAAAAGTCAAATGCAAATACACCCCTATTACAAATCTTAAGGACGAGGCTTTCAGAAAGGTGACCACAAATGATGTAACCAAAATGGATACCGTGTGCTGGTAACAATTGGAACTGGGAGTGCACTGCGTGAAGATCAACAAATATTGTAAGGATTTTCTCAACCACAGTGGTTTCGCACTCAATTAGCTCTAGTTGAAGGTCTCGCGAACGCTTCAGGATCACCTCACTAATGAGCCTCTTGTCTTTATTGAATTGCACATCCACCTGTGAGTTGAATCACAGATCTGTCAGATCAATGACACTGTTATGAATTGGCAGCCACTACACAAATTTAAGATATCCTACCCCATTTCCATGCCCTATAGAAAAACCCCATTTTTGTGACTTTGTATACATCATATACATAAGTTTCAATCGCTTTCGATAGGCACTACAATAGGCATTATAATTATGGAACATACTTCATTTAAAAATAACAATCGCACAACTATGTGGTGATTAATGATTATATATCTTCCATCACATCATAACATTTTTTCAGAACCTCATATCAGAGAAAGGTGGTGGCAATATTAGATGCCAAACCCCTTACAACATGTTCAACATCTCTTGGGTGGACATTACACTTACGCTTGCAAATGTGAAACATTTTAGATGAACACTTGTGCAACAGAAGGTATTCATGCAAGCAACCAAGTTAGTAAAAAAGTCTAACAAGTTTTGTTATTAGGAAAAATTAATCAACTCATCTCAGGTCTATAATTTTCAAATCTAATTGAAAATAAGTCCAAAGAATGAGTTGTAAAGTGCAAAATGTTTGTTGTGTTTTATTCTATCCCCCATACTATTTTTTATATTTTTTACAAAAAAATGCTTCAGCAGAATAATAAAACATCCTTATCCACATGGAAATAAGGCAGGACACCTTACCAGAATTTGATAGGGTCATCATTTCCCACATTTATGAATACATGAAAATATCAAATTGGATGAAGGGTTATGATAGATCATGTATAAACACCATTGGAAACAACATGCTTCACACACAAAGCATGGCCTCTAGCTTTCCTTATTAGCTTTGAAGCAAGTTTTGGTGAGATTCACACCTTTAGTTGTCCTTTAGGTGTTAAGACACCTTCCATGGGGATGAATGTGAAAAGGTCTTGCATGAGGAGTGATCGAGGGGCAAATTTAAAACCCACTTTGTATTTCCCTTTATTCTCCAAAGTTATCTGCTTGAGTGAACTATCACTCACTTTTATAATACCGAAGTCAATACCAATATTGTTAGGGTTGCCATTGGGTAGTGGAGGATATGTCACCCCTACATCCAAAAGATATGCTTCTGCTGTTATGGGTAACACAAGCTCTTGTTCTGCCTTATCATCTTGGTTTGTGCTATCTGATACCTGCATTCCCATATTTGGCTATTAACATTGATCAAGTAGAATTTATGAATGTTTAGCAAAACAGAATGCCATATTTGACATCCAAGTGAATCCATCTTTGGGTGGTACCAATAGGAATCATCTCAAAGAATGGTTAAAAAACCAAAAATGTTCAAATCATTTTTTTGTGCTCTTTACTTTAAATGTTTTCACAACTATAAATTATTTTTCTCTCATGTTTATCAATTGCACGCACTAATATATGACTTGAAAGTTATTTTGAAATAGAAAATTGATTTTTTTAAAAAATTATATTTTAAATTAAAACGACCCCTTCAAAAATTGATAGTGTTAACTTGAAAAATTAATAACTAAATTATAGTTACTCAATAATTGCCTAATACAAACTTTAAAATAGAATGACTTCCAAATTTTTTAGGAAAATTTCTCAAAAAAAAATTCAAATCATTTTTCAAATTTGTGTTTATAATTAAAAAGTTCAAAAAACGAAACTAGCGCTACATTTTTGATTTTTTAAAAAAAATGAAATGATTAGAATATCAAAATACACAATATTTTTATATTATTAAAATTTTAAAATTTATGTAACCTCATAAAAACATTCCTTTAAAAATATTTACGAAAATATTTATTTAAGTTTGATGGGTCCAAAAAAATTAAGGTGTGACATTCCTAATGGTACCACCCTTGCCCATCCTTCATTTGAGTAAGGATAAATGGTAGAAGAAATAAAAATGGCTTTCCATATTAGGAATTATATTGATCGAACATGTCAAACCATTCAAATACCAAAAATGATACAATGAATTAAACTATTTTGGTTTTTTCTTTAAAAACTTGGGAATCGTGAAAATGATTGAGGGCACTCTACTTTTACAATAAGCTGTTCATGGTAAATATGTTCTTGGATTGAGCGGAATACAATCATAACTTCTCCAATATTTCCAGTCTTGATTTTGCCTCTAATTGGTGTCACCTCAAATTCCATAGGCAAAGTTTCCAAACCTCCAATACTCCATTGCACTCTCAATGCGGACATGTTTCTGCACATGCATGTTAGAGTGAGCCATCACATGCAACGGACTATAAATGATCTATTAAATAATAATGTTTACATCATAACAAATGTATAGGAGACCTGACCCTTCTCCAGATTAAAAACCGAGTGCTTCCCTCTTTCACAATGTGTTTACATCACCTAAGAAACCTTATGATGCATAAAGTTCTGACAAATCCTGCTGAAACTCTTGTGCTCCTGACAAGGTGCATCAGAATACACTATTTAAACTACGCCAATTTTTACGCTTATATGTTGTTTGATGTTGCTTCACTCTAACTCGTGGTAATATGGAGCCATGATTAGTTCATTTCATGAGCTTGTTTTGTAAGGCTTTCAACAATAGGCACTATTATCAATTCATAACTGACATTGTATCACACATGCAAAATGAGGAATTTGGAACATTTTTTCCCTTGCTTAGAATTTCAACAAATGAGCTCACCATCAAGTCATGACCAGAATATTAAAGAGGGATAAGATTTGAAGCATGGTGTAGTTTATATCATCTATTTCGTGAAAATTTCTCCTTGTATCTCAACACACAGTGTCCCAACATTAGCAACTTGTGTTGATGGCTACTTAACGTATGAACTGAGGTGTTACATGTGTATGATTATTGTTTATGAATGCATTCATAGCCCAAAGAAAAGGAGAATAATTACTTGATTAAGAGCATTTTGATTGTTCTGCACCCCAGGAGAACTTGGCCAAAGGCAATGATGACAGGCTCAAGTTCAACTTTAGGTGTATCAGCAAAGCATGTTACGGCATATTCTAGGACTGTAGGATTGTTGACAATTGTGCACACAAGTTTGTAATTGAGTTTCCCATGGGTACCCTATTTGTAAGAGAAATTAAAATCCAAAGACCCAAATGCAAATTAGCTGTTAGTAATCATGCCATGAAATTTTCCCAATATCTGCCACTTATTTTTTTCTCAACAAAGAAATCAAATCTATGATTCGCAACAAGCCAAAACCACAATACAATAATTTTGACAGAAAGTAGACAAATCATAATGTTTGCAAGTTTTGTATCTAAGAAACATCAAAATCTTATAGTGAACATATTGATTCTATTCCATGACATTTTCAGTTCATTCACAATTATTATTTCAAACTGTAATGCTCAAATCACAATGTCTGCAAATGGTTTACCATAGTTGGGTAAGAATAAATGCACAAGTCTGCAGCTCCATCAATCTTGATATCCATTGAACTGGGGTGCAGGATGAAGGGAGGACTGCCACTTGCCAATGTTTTGCCGACTATTGGTGACTCAGGTTGTCCAGCTTTCTTTGTTGGTGGTCCTTTCCCCACTGTTTCAGACCCAACGGGTGACGTGGGTTCATCCTCACCTTTGATGAGTTGGAAATCAACATGCAGATCAAATTGCCCAACATTCTCAACATAAAGTCGCATGCTATGATTAGTGTCGGGAATGTTTGGAAATCCATTGGGCAGTAGAGCTGTATTCATGGGTCCAAAGTCTATTACACCATTGGGGATTTTTACCAGGACAGGGGGCTCTTTATGTTTGACTCCAAAGCAGGGGGACATCTGATGCTTCCTACTTGGAAATGTCACAAGATATAATTGAATCCGTGGCAAGTCACAAATACCCATCACTTCTAGTTCTGCATGGCCTTGACCCCCTAGAACCTCAAAATTGAAAACATATTCAAACTCCTCTATAACACGCGACCAATACAATAAAGCCAAATTAATGGTACCTTTTCCTGGAATCACCCATCTTGTTTGCTTCACATATCCAATATGTGCCATGTCATGTGCTGATACGTCCCCACTCTTGGTAACATTAGTTGTCTTTACCCCTTTTGCCTCTTTGGCATCTATTGGTTTACCTCCTTTTGCCTTTGCACCCTTTGGTGCACCACTACCTTTTGGTGAAGGAGGTGATGCTGGCTCGTCTAACTTTGTAAGGAAGGAGAATGGAAAATCTGGATTGGTGATTATGGTTCTCAATGGTGGCCTTTTAACTACTTGGAAAGTTGTGGGTGGTGGTACTCTTGTGTCATCATCTGGGGCAAGAGGAAGAATATCAATCCCATCTTGAAAGACGTGTTGTATTTCTTGCATAGCATCAACTATAGTAAGGATCAGATTTGTTCCCAATGCTGCAACATCTGCCACGCTTAGTATACCACCTAGCTCAGCGAGCACATCCCCTTCAGTGTTGTAGTGCCTATCCACTTCTTCTGGTGTGGGATATGCCAATATATATGGATAGGGTGTGTAAAGTCTTTCTGGTGCTATGATATTTGCACGGTCAATTTCAGTATTTTTATCTCCTTTTGCTTCTTGAACGCCCATCATTGCATATGGAATGATTTCTACAGTTGATAGCGTGGGAGCACAATTTTTAGTGTCCAAATCCAACATTGGGACTGGCTCATCTGATGTCTCTTCTTGATATGTTTTCCTTGCACGGGCATGGTGGTTGTCTCCAAGAGCTTCAAATCGTTGGTAAAGCTTCCTCTTTCGTGCCTTCATTGCAATCACATACACTGAAGAATCGCCTTTCCAAACGACCCTTGTTTCTGTAGTTCCAGGCTCCCCTTCAGCCTTTGGAGGGGTGACCAATGTCCCGGGAAAAGATTGCAAGCCAAGTGCATTCAAAATACATCTCATAAGCTTGAGCACAGGTAAGTGATTTGAGCTCAATCCATCAATTATGAACCCCTTTGTGCAATCCGTTTCTTGAATACGAGCCTTCAGTCGTGCCTCTATATCTTTTTCCAACCCACTCTCTTGATCAATACCTTTCACAGCAGCTGGAAGAGTGGCACCCTTAGCTTTTAGATCTAGCTTTTCTTTTGGATCTTTTGAAAGTCCAACCTCTTCTGGAGGAGGAGATTGCCAGGCAGACAAAACTCCACCGGCTGCAGGTAATTTGAGGGTCCCTTTTCCCACAGCAGAAAGGATGATATCTGTTACATTTATTAGTGGGCACTTATATCGTTTCGCTAATAACTGTGCTTGGGTGGTCTTTCCTGAAAATGGTGCCCCATAGATAACAATTTTGATTGCCAAACTTTTTTCTCTTAAATCATTTGTTATCATAGGTTCTTTCCCACCTTTCATTTTTGAAGGATCGACTCCTTTTGGCCCACGCTTTGGCTTACCATCGGCTAGTGTCCGGGCGGCAACTTGGGGAGTGGGTATTTTGCCATTTCCAGTGGTCTCTACTGCAGCAGAGGTTGCAGCAGAGGAGGCCTCTACTGCAAGGTCTTCCCAGAAGGGCTCACTTGGCTCTCGGACCTTGGCGTGCATCATATTATCTTTGTTGTAGCTTTTCAGGGCTCTCAACATTTTCTCTTCGAGTACATATTGTGTGTCAAATTCTAAAGAGTAGATTTCAATCGGATTTTCAGACTGATTTCTCACTGTGAAGTTGATCACAGTGGGTTGGATAGATTTGGGTAATATAGGGTCAAGTTCCATGAATGCTGGCTCTATCACAACTGCTTGATAAATGCTCCGTCCCATAACGTGAATTACTGGCAAAGTGGGGTTGTCTTTAATGCGGAGAGGAATCTGTGTCACATACTGTGTTTTCATTGGTTTATAAATTGGTGAGAATTGCACCTACAAAACAACACGAATTAAAGTCAAGTTTCAACTCGAAATTAACAAATGCAAACTCTCTTTCCAGGTTCAACCCACTAGAACAGTAAAAAGGACCAAAAACAGTATCTTCTTGCAATAAACGTAGGTATATTTTTCTCCTTTACCATGACCTTGAACATTGTCTCTTCTGATATTTGATGAAGATGAGATGGATTTGTGCAAACCTGTGTGACTTTCCTAAATATGGAACACTTTCTGCATGCAGCAGAAAAAACAGAAGTTACAACGCTGTTATAAATGGCTAATTTCAGGACAAAAAAGTACATCAGCTCCTCATAGACAGCTACGTGTGGAAGAATTGACCTGTACGTCAAGACTGTCGTTAGGCTGCATGATGGCCTTGTTTGGCACCAATTTGAAGTAGTCCCAGTCACGCATGAGCTCCAGTATGACATTCCCATTCTCAGGCTTTTCCACACACCATTGCACCACTATTTCACCTATGTTTTTCATCCGCACTATGATCACCTGTTCCAAGTAAAAATTCATGACCTAGCAATTAACATAGTAGAGAGGCATTAAATCCATCTATTAAACTGGCAACCTAGGGGAGTATGGTGTGTCCACTTTCACTCATGTTATGATATATCACCTTGCAATGAGACACTTGCACTGCACCATAGTCAATGTATTCTGTTGATAGGTGTAGCTTTGGTTGCACTACATTGGCTTTTAGTAAAAGCCTTGTCATTGGCCCCTGTAATGCAACAACAAGAGTTGTTAGGACGTTAGGACGCAAATGGAAGTGGCCACATCCCAAAAACTTATAGATTGGGGGCGTGGAAATTGATGGATCTAGAATTTTCTTCTCTTTTCTTGCAAAAACCGAGTTGATAATCTGTATTAACAGTAGTTTTCATGTTGTCACCGTATATATATTCTTCAATTATATAGGATTGAATTTTCACTTTTCAACATTCTTGACTAGATTTCAAGAATTAGTTATTAGCCTCCAACATGGGCAAACCCATCCTTGTGTGATACACCTAGGAACCATAATAAATTAGTCAAATAATAGTATTCAACTCTTTCCTTCTTTTCTTTTGAAACATTAACAATAAAATTATTATTATTATTATTATTATTGCAATAAAAAGGTGAAAATTACTATTAAATTCAATGACGATTGTTAGAATTTTTGTTTTAAAATTAAATAATTAAATTATAATTACTCAATTAATTATATTAAACATAATTAAATATTATATTATAAAAATGTTTTTTAAAAAACCAAAACATGTTTCAAACTTGTGTTCTTGACCAAAAAGTTCCAAGTTCAAAAAAAAAATTGTTACATATTTTTTAATTTAAATTTATGCAATGATTAGAAATATCAAAATAAAAAATATTCTTAATATCATAAAAAATTTAAATTTTATATAACTTGATAAATTTACTCATTAAAAAATCCTTATTTGAATGTTTATTTTTTCAAAAAATTCAATCAATCCAATAAAACATTCCTAATAATATCACCCAAGGATGGGTTTGCTTGATTTACATTGGATTATGTATAAGAGTGTACCCCAATTCATTGGTTAACCAACTAGCCCAATGATTATATGAGACCACAAATGGCACTCCTATAAAAAAAAAATTTAAGTCTTATTGATGTCGTTGATATAGGGCATTGTGAGAATATGTCAGCCAGAAGATATTCATTTGCAAAAAAACAAACCAATTTCCACACAAAGATTGGAAATGCCAAGGTTATGAACAAGGTAAACATTGTCATCACTACATGCCAAAAGGAATTAGTACCTCTTTTAAATGTAATTGGGTCCATGCTTCAACTGGCCCAATCGATGCTTTTGGAGATAATGTTTGGTACACAATACTAAGTTCTACACCTTTATCATTTGAAGGATCCATGAGCACCATCACCTTGTCAGGTTGGATTTCAAAACCTTTTGATTTTGCAAAGGTTTTATCAATTTTGAATGTCACCGGTAATGCACTACCATTGTATACCATGAGCTTAGTGTTTTTCATGTCTCCTAATAGGACATTACCAAAATCAACCTCAAACTGATTGCATTGTATCGATTGTATGTTGATGTTTAATCTCTCCTTTTGTTTTCCAAGTTTAGCCATCAAATATGCATCCTCATTGTTATGGTCATGATCGTTATTTACTTTGGGACTAGAAGGAGAATTCAAATCAACTTCTGAAGGTGTTTCTAGAGGTTTGCTATCAGTGATTCCTTTTGTGGGTTTTGTGTCCACCCCTCCAAAAAGTGTACCATCCGTTGCATCCAGAGACTTCCCTTGCTCCTCGCCTTTGACTATTTCTAAACTAATTGAAGGTTCTCGTGCCTTTGAGGACCTAGGGAAATTTGGAGAGAATGGGTGTGGGCCCTGTCTATATAATTGATATATTCTTTTCCTTTCAGTCCTTTCCAAGAAGCTTCTTCGGAGCCAAGCTAGGCCCTTTCCTGACTTAATTTCAACTTCCATGGCTGAAAATTGCCCTGTGATAGGTAATCGGGACTTTCGATGAAACCCATGAGAACACAAGAAATCTTCTTCTTCAATTGATTCTTCTGAAGATAAATCTTCATCATCTCTTAGGTTGAAGAATGGTATTTTCTGGCATGGCATATTAAATCCTTCTAAGACGATGAGACGGTCCACCTCAGCATCAATATCATCAAACATCTCTTCTAAATTTATATCCTCTGGGCTCCAATCCTGTGTCAAGGCATACATCAATGCTTGGCATGTCATTTGAACAAAAATATACCAATTTTTTGTTAGTTAGCATACAACACTTTTAAAGAAAGGTGCAACTTCATAGTTGACACTACAAGTTGAAATTCAATGGGTTGGAGATTAACCTACCTTATTTCCTAAAATTAGAATGGTTGGGTTTAGGTGGCTGGAAATTGGGCATTCCATTACCAAGCAACAGGGTGCAATGTTAACCCAAGTTACATCCCAAAAGCGCATTGCCAACTCATGATCATTGTGTCATTTGCACCATTGTTTGAAACAAGCCTAAGTTGCCTTCCTTGTCTAACTATACTCAATTCTGAGAATTTTAACCCCAAACTATTAACATCCCCTGGGCCATACTTTCCCCACAACTAGTTAACACAATGTAATAATGTGTTTGATGGAACTGTTTGGGGCAAGGAGATTGATTGAACTTTCAGCTTTGACATTTATGCAATGTCATGTCCATTAGACATTTGGGGTTTATTTGCAACGTTAAGCACTCCAAATGAGTTTTTCACATTAAACTTTTAGTTGAACTCTTGATATAGCCTTATGATGAAGTAGAAGAGTAAATGGACATTTGTGGTTTATTTATATTGATGTTAGCTTTTTTCTTTTAAGCGAACCTTTGTTCTTAGTTTTGACATTTTAAAAATATTGGTAAGTTTTCAGTGTGGGCGTTTCAACCTAGTTTTCCAAAGTTTTAAACCTTGTGGACTTAGTTTTGACAATTTTTTTCAAATTCAAGAACCCCTAGGCTTGGTTTGAAAATCAAGTATAGTTCTTTGTATATATTTCACATTCATAGAGGCTATAGTTATATAACTACAAAGTTTTATAACAAATTAAAATTGAAGATTGTATTGTTATGGAGTTCTACAACTAATTTAAACTAATCATTTACTTATAACTTCAACTTACTTATCTTTAAAAAGTTCAACTTGCCTACCTAAAAACTATGAACCTGGTTTTAAAGTTGTTTTTTTTCAGGGTTCCAGTCTTGATTATCATTATAGCAAAAGTTTAATTCCATGGTTCAATTCTTGTGTTGGTTCTAGCAAAAAGGTGTTGATTTGGGTACTAGGTCACAAGACTTTGAACCTTAGATTTAACACTACAAATTAGGGAACTCACTAACATTGGTTATATACAACCCAAAGCATTCAAGAAATGTCTTACTGCATTGAGAAAGCACCTTATATTCATGAAAATCCCTCCCCATAATGAAAGGGATATGTTGCCTATTTTAAGAATGAGAGGCATAAGAAGATTTAGGGAAGTTCCTCCCCTTCCTTAAGTAGGTACCCTTCCCTCCTACACCACACGATCTACATATTTAGTGCTTACATTTAGGTTCATGATACTGTAGGATGGGAAAGCCCCCTGGATGGGACATTACCAAAATAACAGGCCAAGTAGTAGGCGAAAATTGTGGGTCTGGACTTGGCTTCCGCCTCATCCCAAGGGCCTTACCCTACAGTTCACCTTAGGCACTCGAAATGTTTGTTTCCCATCAGTGTTTTCGTCGAACTCCTGATATAACCCTATAACCAAGGAGGAGGGTGAAGCCAGAGGAACATGTTGAGGACGTGGACCAAAACAGAAATGAAATCTTCAAAAAGTCAATATATTTTGCTAGATGGTATTCTGACTTATTTTCATGAAACACCTTCGTGAAGATTAGGGCACCTCAAGGCTTGGATCATTTGCGTCTTCATCGTTCTCTTCGTCAGGCCCACCGTAATCGAATCCTGAAGGTTCCTGAAATTCGACTAGCGGAGGGGTATTGTTGTCAATTGGCAGAGGTTGTCCATACAAGCGTGCTATTCGGCGTTGTTCTGCTTTATCCAGAAAGCTTCTCCTATGCCAACGAAGACCCTTTTTTTTTTCCATGGCCAAGGGTGATATTGTGCCGGTGAGTGATGACCGAGATTTCCTGTGGTAGTGATGCCCACAAGAATAATCAAGATGCTCCTTTGCTGCTTCTACTCTTTCTTGTTCCTTTCTAGTTTCGTCCCGTCGCACGAAAAAACTGGGTCGTCTCCAAGGAAGCTTCTTACCTGCCTGTTCATGGAATGCTGAAGCCTTGCCTGTAAGTGGCGACTGTGACTTCCGATGCAGATGGTGACCGCAGGAACGAAGTTCATTAAGAGCTTTTATCCGTGCTTCTTCTGCCAGTCTTGCCAACTCCTCCTTATCTTCGACTTCAATTTTTTTCATGACTAGTCGTGAGCCCCTCTTTGATATGACCATTGGGTCACCTTCATCGATCTCATCTGATGTCCCAGAGCTCTCCTCCTGCTCAGGGATGCCTTCAGATTGTCGTGGTTCTAACTCTGTGGTCGAGGTTTCTGCTTTTCTCTCCCGTTGAAGCCATCGAAGCATGTCGTCAATGAATCTTTCAATGATGTTATGCCTTGCTTGTTCAACATAGCCTAGGAACTGGCGGTTTCGGACACGTGGGGTGCCCAGCCAAATACTTGGATATGTGCCCTCTCCAATCACTGTTGTTTCATGGGCCGCAAAGTAAGCAATTTTGATCATGAAAACCTCATGGTATTTTAATGGAATTGCTGGATATACTTTCCCTGTAAAACGTTGCTTCTGGCTTTGTTGCAAATGGCCAATAAGTGGGCTAATTTGGAGAAATTCCTTCCGATCAACTGTTGTCAAATCAAGTTCAAAATCAAAATGCACTTTGCCCAAGTTTGTAAGTATTGGGTTACTGAATATAGTTGGATGGTTATATGCCGTCAGGCCACAATCAATGGTTGTTGCATTTATTGAGTACTTAATCAAGCCAGATTCTGCCTCAAGCTCAAGCAAATACTCAGGTCCAAACTCTACCTACAGCATGTCAATCCTTGTGCATCATTACCAACATGCAAACTGCATTATCAAGGCCATGAGTTCAGGTACAAACATTTCTATTCCCAATTGCATGATTCAATTGGGGTGAACAAATGACATGCAAATGGGGTAAAAATGATCATATAGATATTTTTGTGCAGAAACTAGATACTTGAAATGCCATCCTCCTCAACTACAGACCTGAAATCATTGCAAGGAAATTGTCAAACTATAGTGGAGGGGAATACTAGAGGTGAGGAAACAGTTTGTAATGCTTACCCTGCAAATAGCCACTGTTTTGACTGCATAGCCTGGGAAAGCATAATAAGAGATCTCCACTGTTTCATGCTCACCAGGTCTGAGAGCTGCTCGGACTGGCAATATGTCAAAGATTTGGTTCATAGGTACTTTATGGCCCTTGCATTTCTTTAGAATCTCCAAATCAACTTGAATGTCATTAAGCATGCCAACATTGTGAAATTCCCAACAATAATTCACCTCCATTGCACTTGGGTTTTTAATCTTCATCTGAAGCCTCTTGCATGTGTGTTCTATAACAGCCCTGTTATGCTGATATTGTTAGTAACTACCCAAGTGCAGGTTCATCAACACCAAGAGGTGATGCTGATCATCAGGTGAAGACATGACAAACACCATATACTATTACGGGTGAGAAATAGAGAGGAAAAATAAATCATTGTGTTGGAAATTCCTATCTGCCATATCTGCCCAACATTTCTAGACCAAAGACTTACACCCCAATGTTAAATGCTAAAACACTGTAAAAAGAATGTGAAATCTTTATTGTTCTGAGTTGCAATGCATTTCCAGTTGTGTCAGATCCACAGACCAATGCATCATTTCTGAGCTATCCTGATTTAATAAGAAAAGTGTAAGTTTGTTGTGAAGGGTCAGTGGCACAATGCGAAATTGCAGAAGACAGGTGGGTTGTGGAAGACATACTCAAAGTTGATTCTATTGGTTGATAGTCGGAGGTTGGGGAAGTGGATTTCCCCAATAAGGTCAATGGTGTCTTTTTGGATACTATTGTCATATTCAACATTAAGCTTATCAGTAATAACAGTGCTCTTCTTTTCCTCTGGATCTTGCCACTCAAAAGTGAGGCAAATGGTAATTGACTCATTGGGCACCAACTTGAAGTCAACTTTCTCAATCCCAAATGGAGGCTTGCAAGTCATCTTCACAGCAAGTGGCAGTGGATAGACATTTTGGCATGTGAGGCAGTTGGTGGTAAACTTTGTGTGTGGGCTGCCATCATTGAGTTGGACAAACTTCACTTCATGTTTTGAAAACAAGAGCTTCACAGCTACTACATTCACATCCACTAACATTTTGAACACTTGTTCTTTTTGCTTCAATATCCCAACCACTGTACATAGAAAGCCTTCAGTGACAAATCCAGGCTCTTGGAAGGTTCCTGTGACAGTGAAATTGGATGAAGTCTGAGGAGGTATTGCTACCTTCATGGGGGCAAAGGAGAACACAGGTTTGGCGTTTTCAGATTTGGTGTGTTTCTTTGTGTGTGGAGCAGATTCCCAACTAATTAGTTGGATAAAACGGCCCCGGTTGTTGATTTCAAAATATTGTGTTGCCACACTATATGTCAATTGGGTTCCAAAATGGATGAACCCATTCGCTAGTGCATCACAAATAAGGGTGGACCCAATGCCAATTGCAATTAAGGTCACTGAATACTGACCCCCTTCAGCAGCTACAATAAGCTTGTCAGTGAATTTTATAGCATCATCCAAATTAGCGGTTACCTATGGCCAACAGATCAAGCACATGCCCACACAAATTATCAACTAGGTTTTGTATCATATTTCAACAGGATTAGATGTCATCATCAGAGCCAAGTTCTTACTTAACAGATACAGGACTGGTTTCAACCAGTCTTGATGGTACAAGCTTGCACTACAAGTTCAGTTCACTAATTCTGGATGCTACCCATGATAGTTGATGCATTGTGTGAACCTATTATCAAAAGTATGGGATCTTAAAGCATCCTGAGAGTCCTTGAGTTAAGAAGGTGCACCCACATCACAAGCATGTTGTCGCCAGTACATTACTTCAAAAGTGGGACAACTTCAAAGTTTGTGGCAATGAAGTTATTCTTGGTGGACAGACCATCATGTCATGCTTCTGTCATGTATCCACTCAAATGGTAGAATCATTGCAGTGTAAGAGAATGTGCATCAACAGGCCATGTCTTCAGCATTGCTGTTGTGGCTGATGCTATTAAGGTGGTTTTTATTGAGCATGTGCCACCATGTTCAACATATTGGATTTCTACACTTACAATGGAAGCATGGCTGCATGCTATAGATACCAACTTGTACAGAATTCACCACTGTTGTTATTCGCAGACCTTCTAGACATCAAAACCAACTATAGCTAGTTGGTAAGCAGATTGTAGTGAGTAGTGTATGAACAACGTAAATGGTTCAGCTGAGAATTGTTCCACACAATTCACAGCTCATTCACTACTCAATTAGTCCTTTAGCCAGTCCTTCTTATAACTACCACTCTGTATATTAGCTTTTATCACTAACCCTTCAGATGGGACTGACTATTTTAACTGCCTGTTTAATTTTTTCCAGCATGACCAAATGTGAAAACATTCTGCCACCAGGTCTGAGCAGTCCTCCCAAATAATACTTGGTGGCAGGATGCTTTCCAGTTCTTATGATGTCTGGTTAAGGATAATTTTCCCTGTTTCATTTGCCTCTTTCCTTTTTGGAAAAAAAGATTATGTGATGGATTACCACTAGCTAATTAAAACTGAAGAAATATGGAATATCTTTCAAGAATGGAAGGAAGTGTGTGCCTGCACTTCAAGCATATCGAATGGAGCAATTGTGTATTCAGAGTGGTTGCAACTGAAAACTGCAAGTTTATTGACTAATGTGATCGGTGCAGGTATGCAACACATGTTTCGGATTATGAAACTCATACATTGGTCTTCAAGGACTTGAATCTTTCCAAAATCAAGGATAGGTGTCCAAGCCAACTGTTCATCTTTAGTTTGGTCTTCTCCCTCCTTAGGAGTTGCTGGTGTATCCCAACACATTGGTTCAAGTCTCAAAATTGGACCTGCCAGTAGTAGCATATGTTACAGACAGTCCAAACATCCTCCAAAGCCACATCGATACATGTATACATATTGAGTATTCCAAAAACATAGTTCTGTAAATTGAAAGCACCAAACCATCACTATCTATTCACATGAAGTGAAGAATACAAAGAACTAAAAGTAGAATCTAAAACAAACCTATTGACATCGCTTGGACTTGGAGGGGGAGGACAGTCTGTTTTGATCCAGGAACTGCTATGATCCCTGTAGTGAATGCAATTTCACCTAGGGACATGGTCCTAATGGAATACTCCAAAGTTATGGCTGAGTTGGCTGAGAGGACTCCTTGGCTAGGTGTTGTTGCAAGAATGGCTTTTGTCATACTTTCCTCATCTTGGAGTTTTACTTCAAATTCCCCAAGGACTGGTGATGTATTTAGCAATGTACAAGGGCGTGAGTATGCAGATCGAATAAAACATGTCCCAAAGTCCAAGATACTATCTTCAACTTTCATCTGTGCCCAACAACGTATCATCTTAATGTTCCCTGTTTACTACTGATCTGGTTCAACAGTCAGCTACCACTTAACACAATTGATAATCAAACAAGATCGTGAAGTTCCATAACATTAGAGTGCATTGGGCTCAGTACACAGATGGAAGAATCACCTGTGGGAGAATGCACTTTGCTTTGATTGGGATTGTCTTGAGGCATTCAACAATTTCCATGAGAAAAACATGTAATTCACCCTCAAATGTACGCACTTCCATTGGTGTAAAAAATATGTGCACTTGACTTTTACTCTGCAGCAAGATGGAGTTAGACATATCAGGATAAAAAATATAAGAAGATGACAAATGGAGAAAGGCAGGCTGAGTTTATTAGAAAGAGACAGAAAGGACAGGAAAAAAGGGACCTGTGAATAAAAACCAGAACTAAATACATCCTCAAACAAGAACAACATAAATCTCAAAATAAAATATTACCTGGGCAGTAATGTCCAGTAAAGATGGGCATACACAATATTGATCTGGCCTCTCCTCTTGGAGTATATGCAGCTTAAATTGCAAGTTAACCAGGCTATTATTGTGCACATGAATAATAGCATCACTACAAATTCCATAACCCACAATACCATAGTCAATGAACTTCTCTGCAATGACAATATCAGGTTGCCCTATTTGGCCTTTCAAATATAAAGCTGGATTATATTCGGAGCCCTCAACACTCCACACAATCTTCTCTTCAAAAGGTCCTTGCACTTGAGTGTACAGCTTGACTTGAATTCTTTGGTTTTCTCCGACAGTCAATGTGCCCATCGATGGCTCGAATGTAAAGCATGAACTGCTTACTCTTGTTGGGAGGACTTGGTACCGCGCCTATGACAGTTCATTTTGTTAAAATGATGATCCAGGATATCCACTTCCACAACATGGAGTAGTGAGTTAATGTGACCACATGATGTTTATGTTTCTGCCCATTTGATTGCCCCTGCTGACCTTTCCAATTGTGAGGGGATTTACTTTTTAGAACTAGAAAAATGCTCTGGCGATAAAGGTCACAGCTACAGAATGCTGATTGAAAAGGCCAACTGCAACACAAAAGCTGTTGGCACACTAATATTCAGTGATCTAAACTCAATTGAATTTGCCACAAAACCAAACTATTGTGCAAGCAACTGGAAAACAGTCCAGTTAGAACCCACTAATGTCATAATAGGCCATCTTGGAAGAAAAATATGCAGCTGTTAATGATCAATATATTGTAGTAGTTTAAAGAGTGTCTCAGACTCTGAATTAAACCACTTAATCTCTCAATTATGGATTTGCCATTTGTTCTTCAAGGTCATGTCACATGAAGAACCATAAGACATGTGCCCAAAGTCTTCAAACATTTTGTATAAGTCCTATTTTTTCAAGGTGGAAAATTATCTCAGAGACATTGTACCTCAAGCTCCCCTTTATTTTGCAACTGAACTTCAAATTTGTAGTTGTGGTAGAGGTAGAGGTCTTCCAAGTCAAGCTTACATCGCAAGAATTGAGTTACAGGACCTATCCCTGTCCCCTTTATTTGCAATGGGAGCCTCTCTGATTTTCCTGATATAGTGCAAAAAGTTTGGCAAAAGTACCTGCAAAGAAACACCACCTCCAATTCAAGGAACAAAACCATGTCACACTAACACAGAATTCAAACCATTGAAGCTTAATCCCTCTAACACATAGTGGTGCATCCTGATTGATTGTTAACTTGTGAAGAAACCTATCATATGAGGGCTATGTAATTAGGCAACAGTGTTTATATGCTAAAAAATAAGGAATGGGAGTGATACCTTAATGCTTTTGGGGGTGCAAACGTGATAATGATTTCAGTTCTGCCTCCAGGCCAAACTTCACCATGTGCAGGAGTAATATTAAAGGCCTGCAAATTCCAATTCAGATTGGCTCTTAGGATACAAATCTCACCCATATCTGCTTTAGACAAAAGAAGGCTCCACACATGAAGAAATACATCAAATCAAAATTCAAGGTGACTAACCTTTTCAAGCTCTTTGTGTGGGCTGCACATCCTCATTCCAGGAGAGGTTGGCTTATGACAATTATCCACGGAGTGCATGATGTTTGCAGATACCGATTTTGGACTTGGATGACCTGAATCAGAAGTCGCTACCTGGGCCTTATATGCCTGATCTTCTTTCTCTGTCGCAAACCTGATCAAGCCAGGCCATATGTAACCACATCAGTTGGGCACACTATGTTTTCCAAGCACTAACTGAAGAAGACTTACTAGGCTAAAGCTTCAACATTGCTGCAACAAGGGCATCTGGGAAGCAAAAGCCCCAAAGGTCTTGCAACCTCCCAGGGTCTCCCCATTGTGTACTGGAGGATGTCAAACAACCACTACGAGCTATCTATTCATCAGAATTTTGGCAAATGCTTGCCCTTGTCCTGCCCTATTATCTGGAGACAGCAAGGTATTCTAGCATCCCCTTCAGAAGTTGCTCTTGTGATTTCCATCACATTTCGTATTGGAATTTGGTGCGTAAATCTTAATAGTGTTTGACAAAACAACACTGGATTGATAGATGTTAGCATATTGCTAGGATTAGTTGGGGAAGATGTTCCTATTATTTTCATTTTGGTCCAAAGACTATGCTTGGATTCTGTGAGATAATTATTGTTCTTAGGTATGCATATGAAGGACAAGCATGTGGCTTGATACTCTTACAGCATACACATTGCTATATGCATGCAGACCCAATCTAGTAAACCGTACAAAATGCCCACCATGGTTATGCGATCTTATGGTTTCAATTCTGTACATGATTACCCACCATCTATGCATGTCATATATGTCTTGCTTTCACTGGAGGCAACTACAATTGCAAAAGTAAACACAGTGCTCCTGTTTCCAGACCCAGATACAGCACTTTTTGCAACAAATTGAAGAGAAAAAAAAGAAGGGCACTGTGTTTACTTTTCCCAAATGAAATACGCAACCGCAGAGGAATAGTTTTGTACATGAATAGTTGTTTGTGAGCTTGTTTTGATGTATGTTGGCACTGCTATCACAACATCTGCAGATAATCCCACATCAAGCTGACCCACCCCATTTGTCAGCTTCATTAAGTAAAAAAGACAAACAACCCCCCAGATTTTGGTGAAGTTAATTTTGCAGAGAACATAATTCTAACTGAGAATATAACAGTGTTATTATAAATAAGAGGTTCCCACCAATGAAAATTGTCCCCATTTATTTGCACAATCTCCCTAGTGCCCCTGTGCTAATTACAATATGTATACAAGGATTCACTTTCCAACATACTGGGAGGAATTCCTCAGTTGGAAACCCGTGACAGAATCCTTCATACACCCAAAAAGAAGCACAGAGAATTTCTGCCCAAGAATTATAATAGACAAGACACACCACATTGTCTACATCTCAGGCTGACCCCAGACAGTTGCATAAACCCACTTAGTGAAGGCTGGGGTAATAAAAATTACCCGGTATTTATCACATTAAAAAAATTGGTACCAAGGAAGACTCCCATACTGGAGCAGAATTTGATGTCTTTCATTCCCTCATAGGTCCATTTACCCTTCAGAGAAATGCAAGAACAAATTGGCAACTCCAAAGAAGTAGCTAATATGTTTGCAGCCTTTCACAACTAAAGGCATAACTAGTTCTGACCTTTGAAACTCCCCTAGTTAATGACTCTCACAAAGGTTCATTGCAATTGACCTTCAATATGAAAATTGTCATACCCCTCAAATTCCATCCCTGCTCCCCTATGTGGATCGGTTGTCCACTTCTTTTCAGTAACTTGCACATAAAAGTAGTAACATCTGCATATATGCACTAAGTTTGGTCTGATTGTGTTCATCTTCAATGGAAAATTGAACAGAACAAATGTAGGCAACATTTGTTTCCAAAAGAGACCTTCGCATCAAGGTTTTGAGAAGAGAAGTTCAAAATATGCAAAGAAAATAGACAATCAAGCAGCAATGCATCACCCAGATCTCCTGAAAATGTATCCATTTCCAAGTAAAGATAGGAAAGGTAATTGATTTGAAAGGGACAAGAAATACCTACCTCAGTGCCAACACCAATAAGCTTGCAATACATGCATTCATTGTTATTATTGTAAGCTGCAATGAGCTCCCCTTCATGGGTGCCCACTAGTGGTGGTTGAAATTGCACAAAAACCTCTAGGAAGCCTCCCGCACTGATACATCCAGTCAAAGGGCTTACCCCAAAAAACCCATTCGTGCACAGTTCAAACTCAGCCAATTTTGTGCCCAAGTTCTTCAGCATCACATTCTGTCATGGGCAATACACAGTAAAAGGGCTATGAAATTCTCCTTGGGTACCTTGTATCAAAACTGACAAAAAGAGTAAGCATGAAATTTTTTGGGATTTTTTTGGGGTGATAAATGGAAAAGTGATCCTTGCAGACTTATTTTATTTGATAAGCTACTCTCAAGGCTACAATTTGCTTGGCTGTAAAAAAGAGCAACAAAAGGTGAAGGTGAGAAACTTTAGTGTAAAAGCCTTTGGCTGGTGTCGGTGGAAAATGGATTTCATCTGGTAGATCCAATATAGCTGCACAATGTCAGAAAATTTGCTTAAGAGATAGGGCATTGCCCCCTACATCATCGCCTGGGAGAAAATTGTGCCACATTCAACTGTAATTAGTGATCTAAAGTAAAACTATATAGCTCTTCACTTGTCCGCATACAAGTTTGTGGTGTCAACCAATAGAGCAACCTTTACAGCTTTCATTAGGACCACCTCATATGGTCCTTCTGGGACAAATTAATGTTGCAAAATCCACCAAAATGGCCACAGCACTTCAAAGATTTTCAATTTCTACCCTTTCATTGCTCTAAAATTGACAACTCGGTTGAAATCAGAAGTCATACTCCCACAAGGCTGTTTGCCATAGCCCTTGAGGTTTTTTTTAATTTTTTTGGAGGGGGGGGGGAGAGGGGATTTGTCTTGATTCCAGAATAGTGAGACAGTAGACTTTGGGCAATTATAAAAATACAGCAGGAAAAACTGTCAGAAACCTGCACCAGTAAGTGGTAATGGTGCCTCTAATTCAATGGTCATGTGACAACTTATGATTACAGAGGAGTGGATGAAGATCTTTCTTGATCCCAGAATAGCAGGAAAAACGGTCAGAAACCTGCACCAGTAAGAGGTAATAGTGCCTCTAATTCAACAGTCATGTGACAACTTATGATTACAGAGGAGTGGATGAAGAGAGGCCTGACCTCGTACACCATTGCATATTATGGGTATTTCAAATTTTTCACGCTCAGTGACAACAACTATTGAGGATTCTTGATCAAGTTCACTATCTGGACAAAAGTTAACAATGTATGCCACCTGTCATCCCCCCTCATTTCTAGTGCTTACAAACTGCATACTGAGTTCCTGCCACATCTCTGGAAATAACAGAAGACTCAGTCATGATGTTGGCTAGCAAGAGACGTACCTATAACAAAATTCAATAGTATCCCCATTGAAGCTGCAACGAGCTTGTGATGGTATACACTTGTTTCATGTTAGCTTGCTTCTACAGAAGGAAGCTTCTAAGTCTACAGCATAAAAGGGTAGTTGTGGAGGCCTCCTGCAGACTTAACATGTTTTAAAGCATCCCACCACTTCCAGGAAGTTCAGAAGGGTGGATGATGGTTGGAGAAACTAGGAAAATATAAAGATTGTGTACCTCCATTCCAGGAGCCACTTTACTCGTCCCAATCTCATCATATATTGTCAGCGAGTCTGTGTCATGAGGTATATAGGGTTGCACATTGAGATATCCTGATAAAAGGGGCAGAACTTGCACACGGCGCACAACCTGCCACCATTTATCTCAACACAAAAAATACATGAGGAATCTTTTACACCAATGTTCATTGACTCTTTACAAAAAAGATGAAAAGTCAAATTTGAGCTAAAGTAGAACATTCCATGTTCCATAACCTATATATCAACACCCACTGAGACAACTTGGCAGGCATCCTTGCACATGAGATGCCATAATTGCATGTTGAATAGGCCAGTCAGTCCTCTTGATAAAATATGAATGGATAAAAGTTGATGAGAGTTTACTCTCACATTTGACCTGACTAACTGAAATAATTCACAGAAAACTGATGAAGAAGCACAGGTCTAAGTAGAAGTATATGACAAAATGAAGCATGAATTTACATAACAGGGTAGCCCAACCCATGCGAGCAGAGGAGAAGCTGTCTTCCTACTCATCCAAAATTGGGTATTATAGAAGAGGAGATGGAGAGGTTGATACCTTATCATTGTTGCGTAGTTGAAGAATAGTCGAGTATTTCTTGAATGCCTTGTAGCCTGAGAATACAATTTCTGGAGGAAACGGCTGGAAGAGAGGACAATCTTTACTAACTGCAGACTGAATCTGCAGCACACAACCCATGACTATGTCAACATTGTCTATTCACCAGATCATTATAAACACCAACTTCTCTGTGGCATATGGCCATAGAGGAGTAGAATCCTCAGTACCTTCTTACTTCAGTACTAAGCAACGGACACTCCTCTCATATCTGTTAGTCATGAAATCAATAATGTTGAGGACAATATTCTGTTTTCTGTCATCTGATCTAAGGTCAACCTGTAACCTTCAAGACATTTTCAAATGGCCTATGTATCTTTGATAAACTACAGATCACAATAGGCCCTAGGGAATATAAAATGAAAACAGAAGTGTTAACATACCAGATAATTTTTGTCAAAGAAGTTATGATGTTCAATAATATTTGGCTTTGGACGTATGAGTCCATCTTTATATGAGACTTGCGGGTGCAATTTCTCTTGCACAACTTCACTTGGTTTTTTCTGGACACCAAACAGGTCACACTTTGATACTCACAAAAACTGTCAACCAAATATTTTCCCCATCGCAAATTCATCTCCTTCCCAGAAATCACAAAAGATTTGGCAACTTGCAAACTAAATAAGTCCAATGCCTCCATACCATAATAACAACTGCCATAAGTCCATTTAATATTTGAAAAGAACCCAGCTTTTGCAAGGGAAGAGTGAGGAGTATCATGTACCATTTCACAAAATGCCTAACTTGGTACATTCTTTTGACTTAAAACCATCTTCTACAGTGGTCATGTATCATATACCATTTCCCAGAACACCCAATTCGGAAATTTCTCTTGACTTCAAACTATCTTCTACACTGGTCACCCACTCAGAGATCTAGGACGAATCCACCACATAATTCTCAAGTGCCATCATTACGAACTCGAAGAACAAGGTTAGATACAATGGTTGAGTGACTGCAAACTTTGCAAGAACTTTTTGCTGCCTTGACCAAAACCATGTCTGTAACGAAATAAGAATCCACAATTCTAGGTTGTTTGCAAGAGAGCAAATACCTTTTCCACACTAGGATGCGGAATGCCGTATGATTTGTACTTGATCGTGGAATGGGGGGCTCCTGTCGGGCAAAAAGAGACTTTCGGGTGTGCGCGAGGCCTGGTGACCGCCAAATTCGGTGAAGTTCTATCAATATGTTGCGCCTGCTGCTTCTCTTTCAAGATATTTGGGCGCTCCATTTTGAACAAGAAAGAACGAAAACGAAGCTGTGGGCAACTGCAACTATTAGTCTCCCTGCCTGCAACAGAATCCTCGCTAAACACTTTTCTCAACATGCAACTTTGTTGTGGAGGTAAAATACATGGGTTGAGAGTTTTCTCCCGGTTTGGAAGAATTTCAAGGTTGAAAGCATAACAGAAACCACAACGTGACTGCGCTTGAGTGCAGTGGATACCACGAGAATCGTTTTGCAATGTTTCTAATCAAAAACTTGCAATCTAGAACCATTTTCATGCAAAGATTTTGCGATTAGAACCTATTAAATGTCCAACGATCAAATATAGGCTTTGATCCAAGCCCAATTTTTAGCGAGAAAGTTGCCTACAAGTGACAGGCTACCATAAATGCAAGAAGAGTTTGCCATCTCTCTCTACACAATGTTTATGCCGTGCACACTGCAGACCCAGGAAGACAACAATAGCAACTCTGGTAGGTACTAGGTACCTGAATGCAATAGCAGTTACACACTGCCTTGAATTGAATCTTAGTAACCATTACCTGTAAAGCACTCTGAGAAATTTCTTAGTAAAAGGCAAAAGAATAATTCCCTATGAGCCCGCTGATTTGAGCAATTTCTTGGTGTATTGGGGCTTAGTGTGGGTTTGTAGGAGTGTTGTTCTTGTAAATGGCTTGGTCACACACTTCGTGTAACTGGAAATCCCATAATGAACTTTATTTACAGTCTATGTAAGTGTAAAATATTCATTTATGTTCGTGAAAATGTAAATATCAAACATGAAAAGTGTTGTGTAAAATCATGTAAATTTATCTCAAACAGTGTAAAACATTGTAAATGTAAAAAATTACATTTATATGGTTTTACGCAGCTATGTAAAACAATGTAAGTGTAAAATAAATATATTTATATGATTTTATATGGTCAGGTAAAATAGTGTAAATATAAAATTATGTAAATTGTTTTTTTAGAAGGGGGGATTTCATAATGTTTTTGGTGATAGGCCAATCAAATGACCCATTGTAAAAAAGAGCATCAAAACATGCACCCACAATTAATTAATATGGATTTGCAAGAAGGTATGGTCATTAAAGGTGTATAATACTGATATAATAGAGTTATTTGTAATGAAAATATTTTTAGTATCAGAACACTGAGTTTGGTCATAGACAAGGTGAGATTCAAAAAAAAACCTGCAAAACAAATACATTAACATTCAAGGGGAGAGGGGTGGGAGACTCTGAAAACCATCAATTTCTGTGACAAACTGATAATCACCTTGTTTTCCATTTTTCCTGAACTCCTCCACTGCTGCTACGTATATTTTCATTGCTCCTACCTGTAGGACTACTATAATTAGTCTAGAACATTATGCATTAAATGCTGAGTTTAGCCATTTCATACCCAAATTTAATAAAAATTTCTCACCTCAGGATACACTAAAAGAGGGGGTTTGAGGGTGAAATGAGGCCCAAAGACATGGTGACTTTATGAATAACATTATTATATACACTTCCACACCCCAAAGCACTTACATGAGGCTGTGTAAGTGTATTTGATAAATATTTACACTGGCCTTGTGTTCATATTAAAAACATTATATATACACCAACAATGTTAGTGTAAAAAGTTTGGACATCTATTTTCATTTATATGAGATTTACATGTCTTATATACAACTATTCACACTTAAATGAATAACACTGGTTTGCACTAGTGGCAATCAATTGACATAAATCAAAATATTAGTATATTTAAATTTTATTTAATATTTTTAATATAATTAGTTACTAGACATTAATAATCCATGATCACATAAATTTTATGACATCATTTTTGTTTTCATTAATTTAAAATATGAAATTTAACATTCACCTATTAAAACGTTAGCATTTTTAACATTCATGATGTTCTTTTTGGCACCCTCCATGTTTCAAAAGAATTTTGTTGGGCTTTTCCAACATCCTCTAATTTCTTTTTTACCATGTTTTCCATGTTTTCCAACAACCCCCCTAGTTTGAAAAAAACATAGAATATTTTCAAGCTTAATGTTTACAGTGTTCCTTCTATGATTATTGGTGTTTTTCACCATTCTCTCTAATGGTCTCAGCCCTCAACATCTTGGTACCCCCTATTGCCTAAAAAGAAATTACATTTATCACCCTACTCACCACAAGCCATTTACAAGCAAATTAAGAAATACGGAAGGATATATTTGTGTTTATCTTGGGGGATTACTATTTGGTGAGCGTGAACAAGATCGAATCTTTTCAAGAATATTTCGCTAACACATGGCATAGAATATTACATGACGTGGAGGAATATTTTGGTGTGTGTCCAAGGATGAAAAATGAAAATGGATGAAAAAATAAAATAGATAAAAGGATAAAATGGATTTTAAATAAAAATAGATGAACAAAAAGGATGAACAAAACTTGTTCGAGAGTTATGTATCAATCCAAACACTACCTTTTCACAATCTAAGAAATATCTATCAATCAAAACACCACTTGTTCATCTCCAAGAGGTATGATCCCATTAAGAATTAAGATAGTATGAGATCGCACATTCTCTATACCATTTCATCTTGTTTTTTATTTGAATTCAGTCTTTCAAACTTCTTATGTTTAGGAACATTCTTGTTACTTGAATAATCAAATTACATTTTCCCCCCTTTCCACTAGAACTACCTAGCTCCAACTTTTCTACAACTACAACCCATTTGTAATTTCTAAACATTTATTTTACACTGGCAAAAAATTCAGAGCAATGGTCACACCAAACACCTTGGAAACTATGATTGAATACACTTTAATCTCAAACATACTAAATAGAATATGCAAAATGGTAAAATTGCCTTTGGAATATCCAAGAGATCCCACCTTGCTAGACTCACTCAAGTAGTTACTAGAAATTAGAATGTGGGGTTTAGAAGGAAAAAGCAAATTGACAAAACAAATGAATGGGTGGCATGGCGATGGGCGAATGCAAATATTGACAAAGAAAGTTTTACATTGCTCAAACAAATTATAAACATTATAAAAGAGGATATGGAAAACTACCATTAGGCAATGTTTACACATGCCATGGATTTCTTTCAAGAACAGGCAAGCTTGAAAACGTTAATTCCCAAATAATTTTTTACAACCTTATTGAAGGATTTGTTAACAAAAGATTTGGTAACCCTTGGAAACCTCCTTTCAATAGAATTTATGGAACCCAATAGATGACTTTGTGCACTCCAAGCAAGCGAGCCTATGTGCCACAAGATTTTAAGAACAAAGTGATAAAACAACCTATGAATCCTCAAATGATAGACCTGGCCCCAAAACCACAAGATGTTTACAATATTTTTTTAAAAATATGTCCAACGATTGAAGGACAACCCAAAATATCGTTATTTGCAATAAAATCTGGTTGATAGGTTAATAAATACTTTCTGATATGAATTAGGGCTAAAGTTGAACATAAGAGTTGCTTGGTAAAAAATCTTTAAAAATCCTTGATTCTTGGAATTCCAAAAGACACATCTACAATACCCATTCAATCCCTGGAACTCCAAAGGACGCATAGTACATAATCAATCCTTAGAATTCAACCAAAAGCCTATAAAATATTCATACAGTGATTGCATTGTCATTACATTCCAATTATTTTTTAATTACATTTTGTCACTCTCTACTATTTATTTACATTTTCGGTATCATCACTATCCACTTGCATTGATTATATTTCTAATATAACATTGCAATCCTATTACTTGGAAAAAATGTTTGTATCTTCCCACCTAATATTAGTAATTCAATACTTAACTGCCTTACCCAGTTTTAAAATTTCAATTGGATTTCTTCTAAAAATGACAAATATATCATTGATTACTAATGAACTACCACTAAAAATTCAATGCATGGTTGCATTCAATTTTGGACACAATTTCTAAGCAAATAGAATGACCATGGCAAATTCTTGAAAACGACTATAGATTTGACCCTTTACATGAACTGTTAGAAATCAGGAAGTGGGGCAGCCTACAAAAGACAAAGTGGATACCCTAGTGATGGGCAAACAAAAAGGCAAAAGAATAAGGTCCATTTATTGCCACGAACATGCCAAAGCGAAACCCCATATCAATAACACAAGATATTAAATACTATCATTCAGTGATGTTCAAACACACGATAGAATTTTTGAAACAATGTGCAAGCCTTCAAAGACACTTCCATAACATTATTTTACTAGCCTTCTCAAAGATTTATCAAACAAAAACTTGGTCACTCTATGTGAATTATTAGCAACAAAAATTGCAAAACCCAAAAAATGACTATATACAAATCTAGGGAGGCAAGCTTGGGTCCCTCAACACAACAGAAACAAAGTCCTTAAGCACCTTTGAATCAATAAATGATTAGATTGCCATAAGTTTTGAAGTTGCAACTTCCTCACAAACTAAGTTGTAATTCCAAAACTTTCTTCATGCCTTACTTTTTTAGTTTTTAGATTTTTAAACAATTCAAGTACTAGATAATTAAATAATCATTTCATTAATAATGATTAAATTTACATATATTTAAATTATAACATATACACTACAAATATTAAATATTCATTATCAATCATTTAAATAAACAGTAACTTCTAAATATTTAACAAACTAACAATCTAGTTACTCACAAATTATTAATACATAAATCATAAATAATTAAATAACTAAATTATTTAAAAATAGTTTATTAATTTTTAGAATCTGATTGAATTATATATAATATAATTAATTTAAAATTAATTTAATGACTATAATTTTAAAACTAAATATTTTCAATATTTATATGAAAATTATGAATAATGAATTAACAATTGCTATTAGGAAATAAATACTTACACAATTTTTTTTTAATTTTATTATTCAACTAATTACATTACTTATTGTATAATTTCATTTATTGTTGTTAAATTATTATAGATCAACAAATTTGTTCTCTTGATATTTATTAATATTAATATTAATATGTTAAACATAACATTAAATTTCATAATTACTATAAAATTACTATAAAATATTTATCATAGATGATTAGTCATATAAATTTTTTATGACAATATTATTATATAATTCGTGAAATTAAAATCAGTAAAATAATTATTTTAACTACACTATAATTTTTCCATTTTTTTTATTCATGTTTGAAGTTATAAATTACAGATTGTGAATAATTATGTTCAACTATAAAATAATTATGCACTACTAATTAATTCTTATCTAAAGTAATTGCAATGGTTTTAAGGTAATGTCACATTAATTACATTAATTAATTTTTTCTAACATAAAAATATAATTTAGAAGATATACAAATCTATGTTATAACAATAATTATTTAGTGTAACTTAAATTTAATTAACATAATCATTTTTAACTATTTATAAAAGTGATCTATTATGGATAACACCAATAGAAAAAACCCTTAAAACTCAATCAATAATTTTATGAATTAAAATATAAATTTAAGGTTCCAAAATACTAATTCAGAATTCAAATATCAATTTTTAGATCAAATAAGTTTTTTGAAGTTAAATAACAAATTTCAGAATTGAAATGTCAATTTTCAGATTCAAATAATAATATTCAAAATTAAAATGTCCATTTTAAGACTCAATTAATAATTTTCTGAATTGAAATACTAATTTCGAGAATCCAAAATAATAATTTGGAATTCAAATTTCAACTTTCAAGTCAAATAATTTCTTAAAATTTAAATTTAAAACTTCAAAATTCAAATATCAAATATCAAGTTCAAATTAAAATATTTAAAATAAAAATTTCAATTTTTTTAAATTGAGATACTAATTTTTAGATTTGAAAATAATAATTTATAATTCCAATATCGATTTTTAGATCAAATAAGTTTTTGAATTTAAATAACAATTTCCAGAATTGAAATGTCCATTTTTAGACTCAATTAATAATTTTCAGATTGGAAGTATTAATTTTGAGAATCCAAAATAATAATTTGCAATTGAAATTTCAGGTTCAAATGAAATGATTATTTAAAATTTAAATGCAGAATTTTCAAATTTGAAATATAAATTTTCATATTCATATAAAAATATTCAAAAGTAAAATGTTGAGATTTACAATCAATTAATAATTTTCTGAATTGAAATAATAATTTTTGGATTCGAAATATTAATTTAAAATTCAAATATCAATTTTTATATCAAATAAGCCTTTTTGAATTTCAATTGAAAATGTCATATTATAATAAAATTGAAATAATGTTTTAAACAATTGAAATAACAATTTTCAGTTCAAATATCAAGCTTTAAACTCTAATATATTTTTTTAAAATTAAATAGTAATTTTCAAGATTAAAATATATCAATTTTCAAATTTGAATAAAAAATTCAAAGTTCAAATATTAGTTTTGAGATTAATTATATGAACAATATACATACGTATGCATATTTTATATATATATATAATTTTAGTACATACATTAGAATACACCCATATGTCATTGTAGAATACCTTTAGGATGCAACTAATTTGGTGACTATTGCGACTAATGGGACATATCAACCTATTAATGGATGAAAATAAATGTAAAATCGATCCAACCAATAGGATAAATTTTCTAATAGTTGTATCATAGTTGTGAGAATGACCAAAATAGTTGAAATTTGGTATTGTAGTTGCAAATATTCCCAAATCTAGTTGTAAACAACTACAAATCACATGTAGTTGTAAATGAAGTGGTTACATTTTGGCTAATTTCTACTTGTGTAAGGCATTAGATTAGGCTTTGGCAGACCTAATTGTACTTTCAAGTTCTCGGTAATGATATTAACTATAATGGTAATAATGGTTGGTTTTGTTCGAAACATGATTTGAACTTCTGTTTTTCTCAAACAATCATGTGCACAATGTTTAAAGCTAAAACACTTAATACAAGGATATCTCAATGGTACCCTAATTGGTTTAACAAGTTGTGTAATAATTCCAACCATTGGTTTAGTAACTTTAGCAGAAATAACAGGTGCTACATGTTCTTCTCTTTTCTTGTTGTGATAAGTTTTTTTAGCAAATTAGTTTTGCCACAATTTGAATAGGTAAGTGGTTGTTTAGCAGTAGTATAAATAATTATAGTTTGTGCAACTAGTTTAGATTATGGGTGGGTTATCAAGGCATTGTAATTTGTTATGACCAATCCATTTTCTTCATAGATAACTATAATTTCCTTATGTTTGATAAGGGTATCTCTTGCCATACCTGCTATTGTTAATTTAAGGTGTGGTTATAAACCTGCTTTGAAGATAGTAGTTAAGAACACGTCAATAGCCTTTAATTATAAATAATTAGCAAGTTTAACCAAATGTTCATAATAAACCTCCATTCGTGTCACAACCCTAGCCTTGGGCTCGCGACCAAGGCAAGGGGTTGCAAGGTTGCAGGCCAAGAAGGAGACCCGAGAGTCAATCATATGCTCCCAGGAGTGCAAAGAATGTGAGGGAATGAACCCTCACACTCCCAAGTGAACTCCCATTGTGAGAGTTGGAGTCCTAAATGGACTCTTGAATCTTTAGAATGTGATTACAAGGGTCAAAACTCATTAGTTGAAAGAGTTCTTCATATCATTAGAGAGCTATTGAAACATATATGTCTAAAATGGGCTCCCATCGCCCATTTGGACATTTGAAACACAAGTTATGATCAAAAGAAAGGTCGGGAGTCAAACTGCCAATTTGACTCCCGACCACTAAAAGTCAAGAATCGACCCGATTTACTTGTGCACAAGCGGCATGCAACATATCGTTGGAAAGCTCTCAACAAGGGCTACAACTTTGCTTTAGACTGCGTCGCCATCGGAGGTCTACACGCGAAGTTATGGGCTCCCAAAGTTGTGGGTGTCCCAACGGTGGGAATTTCGGGATTCCCATTTGGGAGTTTCGGGACAAAAAGTCATTGAGATGTGGCCTCCGTGGAGAGGTCCAGAGTATACTATAAAGAGGAAGGCGGTGGCTTCTCCCAAGTCCAGGCCGTGGTGAGTCGTGTGTGTCCGTGTTGCCCGTGGTTCGTCCTAGCACCAAAAGTGCTCCAACTATGCACTAACCACTTTGTGTTGGTTTTGTGCAGGCTTGTGTGAGTAAGTGAAGCTTGTCAATTCTTCTTAGTCCCATCCTGAAGCTCCAGCACGCCCCTCTACCCCTCCAAAGGGCTACGAGCTAAGGAGCGTGCCTTGACTCCTTGCTATTCCGTTGTTTTCTGTTTAGGACTCACATTTGAGTCCTTAAAGGAGTTAGGAGCGCGTCAATTCGTTCACCAATTTATTGTTGGAGGTTCCTTAGTTGCATGTAGATTATTTTGTCATTCTTCATAGTTCATAAACGTTACAAAATATGTCGCAATCCTAGCCTTAGGCTCACAACCGAAGCAAAGGCTTGCGAAGGTGCAGGCCAAAAATGAAACCCGAGAGTCACATTTCATGCTCCCAAGAGTGTAGGAGAGCGTGAGGGAATGAACCCCCAGACTCCCAAAGAAAACTTCCAGTTTGGGAGTTGGAGTCTCGATGGACTTCTGAATCTTTAAAGGGCGATTACAAGGGGTCAAAACTCATTGGATTGAATAATTACTTCTATTGTTGAAGAGCTCTTAGAACATAGATGCCTAAAATGGGCTCACATTATCCATTTGGATACTTAAAACATAAGTTATATCGCCCCGATTAATTTGCATTCACGAGGCGTGCCACATACAATTGGAAAGCTTTCAACAAGGGCCATAATTTTGCTTCATACCTCATCTCAATCGGAGGTTTACACACAAAGTTATGGGCCTCCAAAGTTATGGGAGTCCCAATTTGTGAAATTTCGAGACTCCAACTTGGGACATCCGGAACAAAATGACATTTAGGTGTTGGCCCCATGGCCAGGCACATAAATACTATAAGGGGGGAGGTGGTGGCTTCCCTCAAGTTTGGGCTGTGATGAGTCTTGTGAGTCCGTGTTTGCCCATGGCTCATCCGGGCAGCAAGAGTGCTTTAGTTATGCACTAAGCAACTTGTTGTTTGGTTAGTGCAAGTTCATGTGAGTAATTGACTGGCTTGTCACTCTTCCTAATCCCTATCCCTTGTCATGACAATTCAAGTGACACTCAAGCTTATCTCGACAGATGTGCAGTCAAATTTTGGACGGCACTGACTATGACCGTCATCATCACCGTTGCTGTTAGCTCCACCGTCTGAAGAGGTAGAGATCAGATCAACTCCTCCAATCAGAGCTTAGGGCTTAGGGCTTTAGGCCAGGCTGAGGACCAGAGGGGTATACCTCAGCCACAAGGGGCAGGAAGGGCTCATTATTTGAAGTTGAGCCTTCTTGAGTGCCTCTACCATAGCCTCTTGTGTGTGTGCTTAGTGTGTGAGGTGCTCCCAAGCCCTTATGTCGTCCCTGGAGTTGGAGGTTGGGTTGGCTTGACTGGTAACATTGATTACTTCACAGAATTATGAGTTGTCACATGAGGTGACGGGAATCACTAGGAGAGTGATTCAATCGAAGCTGCTATGTGGAGCAACTGTATGATTGTGTGGAGCAATCATAGTGTTGGGTAGTTTGTCTGGAACAAATTGCTGGAGTTGTTGAACTTAGGTCTGATTTTTGGTAAGAAATCAGCCAGCGGAAGCGCTGCTGGATTTTCAATGATTGTGATCAAATTTAGTTGCTGATTTTTGGTGTGAAGATAGCCACAAGGTCTAATTGCAGATTGGTGAAAGAAATTTGCAATTTGGTTGAGCCGTTTAGAAGTAATTTCATTTCAAACTTTGCTGCTTGAAGAGGTTGACCACCATAGCCAAGACCTTGGGCTACGGCTTGATTCTCTTGTAGTAGTCACCACGGCCAACTTCAGCCCACCTGATCGTGGTGGGTACACCAAAAGTGGGCAGCGGTTCCAAGTGTCATCACCTGTACGGAGGGTGGACTTTGAGACAGTTGAAGAGGAATCCAGCGAAGAGGATTCTGTGGCAACAAAAGAAGTTGGAGTCTTTTGGTGTTAGTGTTTCCCTGTACTTGGATTTTAGCATGGCCGTGAATTGGCATGGCAGCGATGTATGTTGGTAGGCGATGTGGATGCACACGACACCCTGAGCTTTAGCATGCCCCTCTATCCCCAAAGTGTTGTGAGCCAAGGAACATACCCCAACTCCTCACTCTTTCGCTATGTTCAACTTGGGCTCATATTTGAATCTATTAAGAAGCTTGGAAGTGCGTCAAAATGTTTGTTCCATCTCCTCAAAAATGCAATTGGGATGATCTTGTACAAAGTTTTCGCCCCACTCCAAAATATTATTTTGTAAAGTAAAACCAAACAAGTTGACGATATTAGCCTCCACAATTTCCCCGTTAGCTTTGATTATATTTTTCAAAACTCCGATGTAAACATGAAAATCGGTATCTTTCATGTATGTTGGATATTGAAGTTTTCAATAGGGCAATTTACTGGTTAGTTTAGATTGAATTAGAATCGATGGGTACCATGGTGGCATGAATATTTTTGAATCAAATGCTAGCCATCCATAAAATCCAATAGGTGGATCAGGCGGTGGTCCTCCAGGTGGGTTTTGGTCAAGTGATTATTGGTGATCCCCCATTAGGTGAAACTCCAAGCAATTCTCCACCTGACTATGGATATAAATTAGCCTTTCTTGGTTGTTGAAATGAAACATCATTATCATGGACATGTAGTCCATTGGCAATAGGTATGTTAACATGTAGAAGGTGCAACCACTACTTATTACACTTAAACCCTTGGAAATTAAAATTCGTTGGTTTAATCCATAAGTTGGTATTCTAATAGGATATTGAGTTTGTTCCAGGTGTTCAATATATAGGTGGCACCAATTTTGTTTGGGTAGTACTGGTTGTATATATTTCCTTTTTTGTAGAAATCAATGGATTGGGTCCCTTGATTCTAAAATAATACATAGAGTACATGTTAAAGCCCATGGGTATAAAAGGTGGAACTATATTATACCACATTGGATTACCATACAACTTTAGATTGTCATGCTATTAGTGGTGTAACAAGTTGTTACCAACCTAGGAGTTGACTGATTGGTGTTGGGTGAATAACCAACCCTGGTGGTGATCAGATTTGTGGCATGGGTACACCAACGTATGTATGCTCGTCGTGATAGGTGGTAGAAAAGTTCTGAGTTCTTCTTTCATTAATTCCTTTAATTTATCATCCATAAAGGGATAATTCTTGAATTTATGTCCAACATGTTGACAATATGCATAAGCTAATACAATTTCAGTAGTGGGTTGTGGGGTTGTAACTGGAATACTACATTGAACAAGTGGTCATTCAACAGTTCCTATAATTGGTATACTCAGCCAAACATCTTGAATGACAAGTTGTGTTTATTAGACAACAATAGGTACTACGATTGCATCCACATGTTTTACATGTTATTGAGAATTAGATCTATGTGATGGTCTTCACTCCAAGTTGTGTAGCTTTTCCGACCAATTTAAAAGTTGATTACATTCCAATTCTAAATCTATTGCTATTGGATTCAAAACAAAAACTAGTTCAAATGTGTAGTACTTGATAATTGGTGTTGATTGAAATGGTACAACAACTTTAGGAATATAGTAATCAAGTGTTGCAAACTACCACCTCAATGCTACAAAGGTTATTTCATTAGCATGTCAAATAGGTGTCATGTTTTGTCCACCTAGTTATGCATTTGGCCTCTATTGTTGGGATGACTATTGGGTTTCAAAAATCAATCAATTGAAGGTACTTGTGGCTCCTTTCTTTCCTCCTACTCTGCTAGTATGTAATGAAAAGGTAAACTTGCCATAATTGGTTGTTGAGGCTCATTATTGGGAGCATTAACTAGTTGAATTCCCTCGGTTTGAGAATGTGTTAGTTCTTGTGATTGAATCACCTCATAAACGGGGTGTTGTGGTACTTCTAATTCTAATTGCCTCCTAAAGCCTCTTGTGAATATTCTTGACATCTTTTATATTTATTTGAAACAATTGTTAACTCAAGTTTTTTTTATTAATAGGTTGCTGTAAAAATCAGAATTCATCAAGGCACAAAACGCTTATAAAACTACTTACAAATTGAAAATTAAAATTTCAAAACAAAATAAGTGTTAAAACCAAGAAACATAAACATTTTTGCTTACAGTTTCATTCCACTACATGGTCACCAAAATGTTAAGAATTTTTTATATTCTTCTTAAAATTATGATTTCTTATCTTTTAAGCTTTCTAATTATGGTTTAAATTTATCAATAGGTTGCAGTTCAATACTTATAAGAAATTAGATATAATTATTTTTTTCCAAATGCAAAAGTAAAACTGAATTTAATCTTTCATAGCAAATTGAGGAAATGAGGATATTTAACTTCTAAGTGAACCTATTCATAAACCAAAATGTAAGCAAAAATTATTTTCGAAAATAAAAGAATAAAAGAAGTTTCCAAAAGATTAAAAAAAATATAAGAAGTTCCAAAAAAAATTCCATGTCAATTTTTTAATCCTTTTATTACACCAAACATAAAATTGTTTTTAGATTAATAATCACTAACTGGTAAAACTTGGATTTAAACTATAATAATTACTAATCACAGGTTTAACTAACATGTTACTATCAACAATCAATTGGTATACAAGCTAATTACTAGTTACTTAACCACATGGCTACTATAACACTTATCATTGGTTATTTCAACAAACCGGTTCACCTAAGATCATGTTACCTAATGATAATTATATTAATTCTAAAAGTTATATTGCCTCATCGGTTACCAATTTGACGAGTTCCCAAGTTCATTGGACCCAAAATGGGTCTAAGTTACTCAAACAACGGAATTGTTAGGAACTCGGGGCACGCTCCCAGCTCTTAGCACTAAAAGAGTAGAGGGGCGTGCTAAAGCTCCGGGATGGGACTAGGAAGAGTGACAAGCTTTTACTTACTCACTCGAATCTGCATCAAACCAACCAACAAGTTAGTTAGTTCACTTTCTGGAGCACCTTTAATGCTAGGACAAGCCACAGGCGACTCTAGACTCACAAAATTCACCACGGCCCGGACTCAGGGGAAGCCACCACCTTCCCCCATATAATATTCTCTGCGCCTCTCCGCGGCACCTACATACATTTTTTTTTGTCCCGGGACTCCCAAGGAGGAGTCCCGAAACTATCCCGTTTAAACTCTCGCAACTTTGTGGGACTATAATTCTTTGCTCAAACCTTCGATTGGGACGATGTCGGAAATAAACTTGTAGCTCTCATCGAAAGTTTTCCAACGGTGTGTTGCACTCCACCTACACGCACCAAGGTCGGGTCAATTCCCGACTTTTAGTGGTCGGGAATCAAATTGTCAATTTGACTCCTTGCGTTTCTTTTTGTCATAACTTGTGCTAAAGATGTCCAAATGGGTCATGCAAACCCATTTTCGACATCTACACTTTGATAACTTTCCAATGATATAAAGAACTCTTCAATGCAAGGTGTTTTGACCTCTAGAATCAAACTCTGAAGTTTCAAGAGTCCCGGTGGACTCCCAAGTCCCCATTTCAGGAGTGTGAGACTTCGTCCTCACACTCTCTCAAAGTAGGGTTGCGACAAATTGGTAGCAATTGATTAATATGTAAACACTTGAAAAATTGGGATAATAGGGATCTACAACCTTGATTAACACGGCACATTACACATTGCACCCTATTTAATTCATTGGGCCCTATCCCCCATAGGGCACAGGATCCCTTGCATTGGTTTTTTGGGTTTAGAAATTGTGCAAAAAAATGTCAACTTTAGGCTAGTGGAAGTAACGAAATTAGTTTGCTAGTTGGAGGTATCTACAAGAAGGGTCAAGTAACTTTTGTGTTCATGTGGTTTAAGGTTTAAGTTTAAGGAGATAGTGACGAAGTTAGGGTTAGGTTGTTTGGAGATTGTTTGAACTGGGTGGTGACAAGTGAGTTATGCGACAATTGTTTTGTTTTGTTTTCAAGGTGCAACGCAACTAGTGTATTGTTTTTTTGAGTGTGGAAGGTAGCTAATGGTGGCAATTGGTTTTTTTTGAATATGGTATGTAACTATTGTTATGTTGACAACTTTGTCTTAGTGTTGAAAATGTATTGTTTTGTCCATTTTTGTGTTAGTACATGCTACTTTGCTTTGGTTAGTTTGGTGTTAGTATGAAGCTATTAAGTTTAAGTTATAGGATGAAAGAAGTGCAAGTGCACTTTGGTCTTTACTGCAACACGCATGGTCAGATGTTGCCAATCTATGTTTCTTTCCTTTGTAGAACTACAATGGATGGCCATTTGTTGATACTGTAGATGTATTAGGGTTGTTGTGATACAATTCTCATTTTTTCCAATCGTATGTTGGTTTTTTTGGTCTCCAATTTCCTTTATGCATCCTCACTAATAGTTTTTCTATTGGTGTTGATGTTGCTAATGATACTAATGTAGAGGAATTTAATTGGACATTTAATTCTCCTGCTTATGAAGAATTACATTTATTATTATTATTATGTTGTTGTTAAGTTTGAGGAGTTGCAAGGATTAAGGGGGGGTGGTGGCATGTATGTTGCAGTGTTCGTTGATAGTTTCAGTAGTTCAACAATTGAACATCATTGTGTTGAGCTGGATGTGCCCTAAAATATTATGGTGAGTTATACTCATGATGTGAGCGATGGAGGTGACGAGAAGGATGGTGACAACTTTGTGAAGATGAAGTTGGTGCATGTAATTAGATTAGTAGCAACCAACTTTGTGATAAAGGATGACTTGGATCAAGATTTAGATTACCACAAGCAATGGCTTGTAAGTATGTGTAATTGTGTAGGATCATGTTAATTATAACATGTGCAAGAGATGAGGAGTTTGTTTTAGAGAGGAGGTGGATACTCTTCAAACTTAATAAATCATGAGAAAGTTTAATACCCACTATCATTTTTTTTTAAATTGTAGAGATTTATTAGCCCAAGTTCTTTAGTGCAGCACTTGAAATTGAATCAACATGTATGATTGGATGTTGAATTTTTTTTCCTTTTTTTTCTTATGAATGTGTTGTGACCTCTTGTGATAGAAGTTTGAGCCTAGCTACAAACTACCGATATGTACTTTCCTTGGGTTCATGGGAGTTATATTTGGAAGTGTGGGGGCTATTAGTGGGGGAAGTTTTATCTCCCAATATTTAGCTTGATCATTGGCTTTGACACCAAGATTACAATTGTTCTTTCAAAATGTGAATTTATTAAATGGTTGGAAGCTTTATAAAAAATGTTGTTAAGAATTCAAGATCGCCTAAGGCATATGTGTTCCATGTCATTTATATATTTTTTTGGGTGTTCCATTGTGTTCAGATCACATCACGTCATGGTAATTTTATTAACTCAGATTTAGTTGAGTCTTTAATGATCTTGTAGGTTATATATATATATATATGGTTTGAAGTTTAATGATTGTAGCCATGATCATGGGAGTTACATTCGTGTAACAATTTTATACAACCTAAAGATGAACAACCCAACTTATAAAAATCAACCAGTCATAGACTATAACATTATATTGCTATCATTTTTCTTCTCATACTATTGTTTAGAAATAAATACTCATTGGAAGATTCAATTTGGAATAAATTATTTATGGGGTTGAATTATCATTAAATGTATTTTTATAAGTGCATTTCAAAAGACAATATGTATGTGGAATGTAGATACACATTTGCAAAGGTCAACCTTTCAAGAATGTAATCAAATAATCAGTTTGGATCCCTTAAAGTCTTATTAGGTTTGTGAACCCTATTATAACAACTCTTTCAAGATTACAAAGGTCAACCCTTTCAAGAATGTAGTCAAACAATAGGTTTGTGAAAACATATAATGTTTTTCAGTAATTCTAAATTTTGCAACAACTAATTGCAAAAACTTGGAAATCATGAATTGATACCAAGGTCTTAGTATTATTAGTTGGTTGAATAACAATTGCATGAAGCGGTAGACCAAGATTTGATGACAACAATGCTAGGAAGTAAACACATGAGCATGAAGCTTGTGAGCAAGAATGAATATATTTGGAATATTTTGATGACAATGATAAAATATTCTTAGAATATCCCTATGCCACACAGGAATGATGTGGAATTTTTTTTCCACATGTACATGGATGAAAGTCAAGAAATTGATGAAATGTTTAATGAAAATTCAACATCAATGAACTTTTTGGATGATAATTATAAGTAAATGATTTTTTTGGATGAAAGATTCATTAGGTTGAAATGTATGGATGAAAATAATTCCAAAACATTTACATCAGATGAAAACCGCATGTACATGGATGAAAGTTTTTAAAACATGAAATATTTGGATAAACGTGGAACATGAATGAACTTTTGGATGATAATTGGAGATTATTTGGATGAAACTTATAGCTAGTTGAGTGTACGATGAAAGTAATTCCAAAATAGCTTTGAGGAATGGAAATTACTAGATTCACATAATTTTCATGTCCAATTTCATCCAAAAAAAATTGTCAAAGCTGAAACTCAAAGGAGGTACATTATAATGCAAAAGGGTGAAATAATAACTTATGTAAATCAAATTAATTCACACAATAAGTAAAGGGTAGGAAGTCTACATAATGATAGAATGGGAAAATGTTTGAGAAATTAGTGAATAATGCATTACACAAATCATGTTGAAGAATATTTTTATTTTTGCAATATAATGCATTCCAAAATAGTAAAACCCACAACAATCCTATTTAACAACTATTTAATGACATTGCAACCTAATTTACATCCAAGACTTTGGCATGATTTTATAATTTATGAACCTCATTCTAGCTTGATCTAGGATGGATAGTGGATGAATGGTTCTCTAATCCTAGAGTACATGGCATATTGCAAAATGCAATACAAGTGTTTACATGACACCCATGGCCCTTGCTTGTTGAGGGACCTAGACATCAAGGAAGAAAAATCCACACAATTGCAAGTTAGGTAATCACTAATCATTTCATATTGCTTACGATTTTTTGGCAATCTTAAAAGGAGGTGATAAATCCATCCATAACCGAAGGAGGAATGTTTAAGGGAGTTTATAGTGTGGCTTCAAGAGTTCGTCCCACCTCCCATTTGTTTTCTTGTAAAATGGATAGTTTGAACGTGTCGAGATGATAAATCTTCTTCCCATTCCTTGATTTGGGCCAAGCATTTGGATCAATGGCTTATAGACATAGGTAGAAAAACCATCGCCAAAAAGATTTTGAGGGCACATGTAGAAGGTTAATTCAAGAATATAGAAATGTCATCTCCAACCTAATTGATAAGGGGACATTTTGGCTTCTCCAAGAGCAAGAAACTAGCCTCCTCCAATGCCACCACCTTAATTTGAATGAGATTTGTCTTTGCTTGCACATGCCATTAGGAAGGCAAGGTTGGCTTATCAAATGCATATTTCCTACTTATCCCTCCCACACAACACATAAGGTCATCATGACAAAACCAAAATTTATGTAGTTCAATTGATAGACCTTTGGTTGTAGACTAATAACATAACATGAAGCATGAATACCATGATTATTTTATTTTGAAATGATTTTTTCTTTATAATAATGTTTAGTGTTTTTTTGCAACACCACGCAACAAGTGTTTAAGTCCCGTGCGGGGGGGGGGGGGGGGGGGGGGGCAATGTTCAATTTGCCAAATGCCATCCCCATAAAAGCACTCAAGGACCTCCGCACCATTGTGGGTGATAATAGGATTAGGGCCGTTGGTCTCCCCCACATCCACCATTGACAATTGGTTGATGGGAGTCATTACATTGGCCATTTTTGGACGAGAAAAGTTCATCTAATCATGTTGGTGTGAATCTAATTCTAACCCAAGTGGAAGGTCTACCTTGCGTTTAACTAATCCAAACATTTTGTCACCTTCCAAATGTGGCATTCTAGCGAAAAGACTAGAGCTGAAAGTGTACTTGGTAATTGTAATAACAAGTTGGATTGGGTCCCCAAGTTGACTGGCCCTATGCAAGCGCAATTCATTCTTATCCAAACTAGTCCCAGATGCACTTCCTGTAAGAAGGCATAATATAATGAAGATTGCCTAAATGTTTATACATAATCATCAAATGTTGCAGCAAAAAGGCAAGTACCCTATTGCTAGATTGTTGGAACCAATGTTATGGATTATTTTAGATAAGTTACAAGTCGGCATATCAGCTTCCTCCTCCAAAGAAAATTTCTACAAGCACATAACAAGAATGAAATTAAAATTCAGGAAGGATAGATGAAAATCAAATTTAAATAGAGTAATCTAGAAAATTTTACATCCAACATGAAGCCTTCCCATTGTGGCACACGAAAGTGCTGAAAGCCGAACAAATTATTGAACTCCTGAATGGCACCTTTGCTTACAACTCTATACAAGTATCACTGAGACCAAATGGTAACATATTGAAGGTCAGTTTCTTCCAAGGATGTGGCTTTTGTATTCATAATAAAGGGTTTTGTGTTGATCGACCTTTAGTGTAATAAGTTGTTTGGTGTGTTTGTCTTGAGACTGAATCTAATGAAAAAAACATGTTTGCTCTTTGTCAACCATTTTGACCATAGGATCTCCAATCCCATAAACAATGTGAACAACATTCCAGTTTGCTTGCACATTATCCACCATGAACCCATTGAAAACAAGCATACCTTACCCTTTCTTTTCAATAGCTACGTTTAACTTCCTCCACAAAATGCATTGAGCTTCCATGTCCTCGAATTGCATGTCACATACCACAATTATCATGACCTTACAATAGACCAAGTTATAAACATGAGAGGCCATAGTCGTCCATCCTTGAGCACACTTTACATGATTCAACATCATCCACGCATTTTGCATGGATCATCACCCAATTTCAATTGCTAGACCATATCAAATCCAGACACAACTCCATCAATAGACATCTTGAACAAATAAACCTTTTACCCAACGTATTGATTAGGAAAAATATCTTGAATATAGTTATAAATAGATAATGCCTTTAATTTTAGAATACAATTAATCGAGCCAAAGTTACTAGGACAATGTTTTAATGAAGTAATCATTTTGTGTATGCTATGGGAGCATAAAGGAGTGAACTTTAACAACATTTGATCTAGTTTTTCACCTTTGAGAAGCTCCAAAAATTCAGAGCTTGATTGCAAGGGTCAAACCACCTTGCATTGAGGTTTTTTTACACCGTTGAAAAGGTCTTGAAGTGTAGATGTCCAAAATGGCCTTGTATGAGCCATTTGGGCATATGTAGCACAAGTTATGGTCAAAAGAAAGGCCGGAGTCAAATTGGCAGTTTAACTCTCGACCACTAAAAGTCGGGAATCGACCCGGCCTCGGTGTGTGCAATTGGAGTGCAACACACCATCAAAAAGCTCTTGAGGAGAGCTACAAGTATTCTTCAAACCTCATCCCAATCGAAGGTCTAAGCTGGGAGTTATGAGCTTCCAAAGTCTTGGGAGTCTAAACCGGGATAGTTTTTCCTCCTTGGGAGTCCTGGGACAAAAAGCCATTCGGATGTAGGTGCCGTGGGCAAACGCAGAGAATGTCACATGCAGAGCATGACCATTGAACTTTCTGTCCATACCTTGCAATTGTCCAGAATGTCTTAATGGATGACGAACAAAGGAAGCTTAAATAATACATCACCACTAAATTTAGTGGGAAAACAATTCACAAACTCAATTATGATGGCCCCATAGTTATAGGACTTCAATTCATAACAAGCATGTGAAGTCAAAAACATTACCTTCAGTGAATCAACGACATTTGAGAATGCAACCACTTGTGGCATTTCCATCCATAGAGGCTACACCTCATCAGCTTGTGAATTCATAACCAACATTTCCATCCACAGAGGTTGCTCTTCATTAGCTCATGAATTCGCCAATGGCACTTCCATTCGCAAAACTTGCTCTTAATCAACTCACAAATTCATGAAAATAGGAACAACAACATAAAAAAAGGAAGGTCCGTTTTTGTCAAAAGAATCACAAAGATTGATAAACAATGACTTTATGATCGGAATAAAAAACTTCGAATCATGAGAAATCATAATGGGCTTTTGATTCATCAGGATGCTTTTTGTAACAATGTTGGCCACTAATGCCTGGTGTTAGAACAATATCTTGAGAATTATTAAGCACATTTTTGTCGATGATTCAATACCTAAATTGGTTACAATCCAAAACATCCCTCCAAGGTTCACATTTGGAACCTAGTAAATAGGATTTTCAATGATGTTGTCATCCCCATAAGAAATATCTTTGGAAACATGCATATATCCTTGCCGAAAAATAAACATTGCACAAAACACATTTTTAGTCACTTGTACAACTCCAAAATTAGAAACCAAGATGGTAAGATTTGGCTTTTATTTATGGAGAATAAATAGAAACCATTGAATGACATGTGTCTCACATTAGTTTTAAATAGTAGAACATGCCACTATATCAAGAACTAAACTTGAGGCTAAGATGAATAACTATAACTCAAATTCAACACACAAGACAAAGATACATTAACATACAAAATGATGGTACTAATGAAAACATGCCTTCAAACTCCACCTAGAATGCAAGGATCTTGGAACAATGACAACACCAAAATGTTGGAAGCTATGGTAGAATCATCTAAGGGAATGGACAATGAATTAGGTCCAAATGTCGAAATGTCGAAGGTTTTCCACAATACTACCACAAATGAAGCCATTGACACCAATGACATCTCAAAACCATGATAAAGTAGTAGAAAACTATAGGAGTGTCATTTGTAAATGTTATCCACATTTGGTAACAGGTTGATAATATAAGCAGATTGTTAAACCTAATAGATGTCATAACCTGTTATTGAACCTAACATGCAGTATTAACTTAACCAATTAACTAAACATGGTAGGTAAACATTGTAATGTTGAGCCAGATCTTTTTGTTTTTTGTAATATTTTCACCTTTTTAATAGATTGCACTTTGTGCTTCCTGGCTGTTTAAGCTTTTTTTAGTTGCCAAACATGGTGCTCTATATCATTTATTTGCACCCCTTAATTGTGCACGTGACGATCTGGTTAAGAAGATAGGTTGACATCTTAATCAATAAGTAATCAATAGAAAATGTACTCGATAAACCATTAGTTAGACAAGGTGTACTTTTTGAAATTTTAGATTATTGGTATAGGTATTGGCTAATGACTTTTTATAATGGTTATGTATGACTGTTGTATTTTAAATATGCTAATATAAGACTAGGAGGATAGCCTTATTGAAGAACTTTTGGATTTCATTCATGATTACGTGTTTCATTCTTTAATTATGGAACATGGATCATTTTTCTTTTAGCCTATTTCCTTCAAGTTTGAATAATTTGTGTACATTTTAGTTTAGGATTTGTAGTAATTTAAATTTTAGTTTGTGTGTTATATGTACCTATTGTTGCTTTAAAAACCTATTGCTGAAAAATCTAGAGGTGAATAAATGGGTATAGAAAAACCCCATTAACATTTGACAACCATGTAGTGGATCAAATTTCAGAAGCAATCATGTTTAGAATTTTTGGTTAGATTTCGTAATTTAATAAATCAAGTTTGAAAAGCGATCATGTTTCCAAATTCTAATTTGTTACATGTTTGTTTGTTTTGTGTAAACTTTAGGATTCAAATTTCTAATCTTGATTTAGTCTGGAACCTAAGGAATAGGGTGAGTTTAATGTAGAGTTTTTGAAGATAGATAGGAGCTGAATCTGTAAAAGAAGTTTTATACAAACTTTTGACTATTGGGTGGGGTCATTCTTAAAAAAAATTAAATCTATTGTTCAAAATAAATGCAAAGGCTTTCCTAAAAACTGTTGATTTTAGAAAATGTCAAGAGTAGTTACTAGAAGTTTTATAAAATAGTTAAAATAGGTCAGACATCAACTTGTTCAAGAATATGCACAAAAACAAAATGAATAGTAAATGCAACCTATGGGAGATGACACTGTGAATGCACCAAACATGGATGCAACATAGAGGGGAGAAATCAAATAATAACATCAAAATGTAGCAGAATTGGTTATGCAAAGAGACCTAGTAGTGCTTTCAACCACTCATAAAAAAACAGCATGAACAATAACCCAATTGAGGGTGGTGAGTGTTCATCATGATGATAATCATGAATTTGTCTAGTTGTTTGAAGAGGTCGTATTTGTTCAACAAACATGGCGATTTGTAACCCCAAGTTACAATCTACCCATAATCGATGCATTTACACCAATTACAACATCTGCTAGTTTTCAAAACCAACTATCACATACCAACATTCATTTGGTACTTATTAATTTGGAGATGGAATGATTTCACCTACTTAATAGGTTGGAGCAACTTCATCATGTTGATTGAAGATCGTCTAATTAATTAGTTTTTATACCACATGTTGAACCTGTTGAGCCCAAAACAACACCCATAGTTGTTTGATAGGGAGTTACAAAGCACCTGGCTAGTGAGATCAATATTTAGTCCATGTGAAAGATCACAAGTTCCACATCATAGACCAATTTCAGGAGGAAACCAAGGTGTTGGAACTTAACCTATTCATATTGCTATCAAATGGGACACTAATTCAATTATTGCCCATTTGTTGATGATAGAATAAGGTAGTAATTTAGGGAGGAGGTGATGAATGTCCATCAACCTATTCTTCCAACCACTATAATAGTAGTACCCAATGTGTATGTATTAGGAACTCAAGCCATGAATCTTAGTATAATTTATACAATAGTACCTATTAATTATTAGACAACCTAGTTGCAACTTGTTACACCAATTGTACCAGGTAGAGTAGTGTGCTACCTATTTCAATATACCCAATGTGGTATAAGCCTATCTTAGACATTTTGTTTAAGCAGTGGTTCCCTTTGTTCGAAGTGCCTTCATCAAGAATAGTAATTCCACAAAAACATGTATCACCAACCAACCAAGAGCATCGGGTTGCACAATAGTGGCATGTTTCTCATAAACTTGTTACCAAGGAGTAGTTCTTGAAAGAAAGAAGATTAACATGCTCGACTACAATATCACCTTTACCCACACATCAATCCCATCAATTGAAAATGCATACAAAACCGCCTATGCCAAGGGATAGGTTAAGCCCTAAACCTATTACCTTACCACTAAGAAAGAAGTCTATTACTACTTTTGAATCATCGGTTAATGATTTAGAAGAGGATGAAGAAATAAACTTGTTTAGATGAGATAGGAGGTAGGGGAGGAGAAGAGCTTGGGGCAATAGCTACGGAAAGCAACATAGAGGAAAAACCTAAACCCAACCTCTAGATCATGTAATTGACAACATTCAAGTTGAACTTGTTGTGTCTACTGAACTTGTAATTTCCATTACAAAACCTATAACTGTAGCTATATAATCATTTCAACCTATTCAACTTGAAGTTGAACGTGTACAAATAAAAAACCCATAGTTTTTTAGATTTCAATCTATCATATATTTTGGTCATTCCACAAAAACTCTGAGACAAATTAGCATGTTTTGAAAGCAAATTGTTCAAAATGCTACAACCTAGTTAAGAACATTGCAAGAATTATCAAACCTTGGAGTTGAGTTTGAGTGAGTCAAGGAAAATGTATCTTAGACCCATAACCACATGCAAACCTATAGCCTAGAGCTAGAAACAATGTAGAGAACTTTGAAGAACCATGACAAAGAACTTGTCATAGTCAAAGGGCAATTGAATAAGGTTCAGCACAAAAAACAAAACTTGTCCAATATGTTGAATGAAGCAAAACAAGCTACTAGGAAAACTAAAAACATGCAACAAGAATATGTTATACTCAACTAGCTCAATTGGAAAACCTCGAATGATTTGACTCCTCTCCAAGCTAATTTGGAGTAAATGACACTAGATTATGCCAAAATGGAGGAGTACAAATTGGAACAACAACATATCATAACCGGTTTGGAACATACCTGTCAAGATTTCAGGAACAACAAGTAGTTGCCCACATAGAATTTGATAAAGAAAAGCAAAGTCTTACTACCCAAATCTAAAACTAGAAGTGTTAATATGAGATAACTAAGATATGACGGAACAAACCTAGCCCCATTCTACTTCTTAGAATGAACAATAGGTTGAAGGAAATTGAAGAATTATTGTTAGACCATACCTTACTCAAGGTGCAAAACCAAGCCTTGGGAGATAGAGACCCCAAGTGGATGGAGTGGTGGAAAATTGTTTAGGAGTTCACAGAGAGCAGATTCATGATAGTATGGAGTTGACTTGCTCTGATGAACAGAGTTATCAACCTAAGCTACAAGCCTACCAAATTGTTTTCCCTAATTTCAAGTACGAACCATCAAGTTTTGTGTATGTGTAAATTGGAACTAATAGTAGAGTTCCAACAACACCGTCTATGGTACAACTTGTTACTAAACTAGTTAGTCCACCAAAAGGTAAACTTGCTGAACAAGTTTACCTATCATACCTTTACCTATTCAAACTTTTGCTATACCTATTCTAGTAACCACTGTTGACAGTTAACATGTGGAAGGTAGTGAGAGATTTGACAAGAAACATGATGAACTTGTTGATCCTACATATACCATACTGGACAGTAAATTAAAGTCTTTGGAATTCTTATCTATTAATGTACCTTTGACCCCACACTAAATAGGTATAGGTTGGGAGGTTACTTTGATATCAAATACCCCGCATGCTTTGGAGGTATTTACAACACCCATAGCAACCTTTGAAGACACGCCTGATTAACATAAGACTGTTGTCGCAACCCTAGCTTTGGGCTCGCGACCAAGGCAAGGGGTTGCAAGGTTGCGGGCCAAGAGGAAGGAAGCCCGAGAGTCAAGGCAAAGGCATGGCAAGCTTGCAAGCCAAAAGGAAGGAAGCCCGGGAGTGAAGGTAAAGGCATTGGAAGGGTGCGGACCAAGAGGAAGCTCGGGAGTCATCAACATACTCCCGGGAGTCTAAGGAAGTGTGAGGGAGTGTGAGGGAGTGAGCACTCACACTCCCAAGGCAACTCCCATTTTGGGAGAGGGAGTCTCGGTGGACTCCCGAAACTTCAGAGGGCGAGTTGAAGGGTCAAATCTCAATGGATTGTTGCGCTCTTGATACCATTGAAAAGCTCTTGGAACGTAGATGTCTAAAATGGGCTAGCATTACTCATGTGGACATCTGAAACACAAGTTATGACCAAAAGAAGGGCCAGGAGTCAAACTGGCAGTTTGACTCCCGACCACTAAAAGTCGCGAATCGACCTCTTCCTGATGTCATATTTGAGAGTGCGACACGGCGTTGAAAAGCTCTCGACGAGAGCTACAACTTTGCTTCAAACCTCGTTGCAATCTGACTCTGTAGTTGAGAGATATCGGCGTCCAAAGTTCCGGGACTCCAACCCGGGACAATTTTGGGACTCCAACTTGGGAGTCCCGGGAAAAATAGCCATTTGCATGCCACCTCCGCCGCAAGCTGCAGAGTATACTATAAGGGAGAAGGTGGTAGCTTCCCCCAAGTCCGGGCCGTGGTGAGTCTTGTGTGTCCGTGTTGCCCGTGGCTCGTCCTAGCACCAAAAGTGCTCCAACTATGCACTAACCACTTTGTGTGGGTTTTGTGCAGGCCCGTGTGAGTGAGTAGAGCTTGTCAAATCTTCCTAGTCCCATCCCGGAGCTCCAACACGACCCTCTACCTCTCAAAGTGTTGTGAGCTAGGGAGCGTGTCCCGACTCCTCCTTCTTCCGCTGTCTTTCACTTGGACTCACATTTGGGTCCTTTGAGGAGTTGGGAGTGCGTGAACTGTAGCGCCAACCAATTTTCAAATCTTGAATCAAGTTGAAATTGTGGAAGCAACAGCTGTTGAACATGACAAAAAAGTCATCGGTCAACCAGTTACAAAAGGCTAAATTTATCCTAGAACTTTGAGCTAACATTTCCATGACAAAATGTAGATTTCAAAGGGGGATAATGTTACCACATTTGGTAATAGGTTGATAATATAAACAGGTTGTTAAACCTAACAAGTGTCATAATCTGTTATTTAACCTAACCTTTAATATTAACCTAACCAATTAACTAAATTTGGTAGGTGATGACTAGGTAAAGAAGATAGGTTGACATGTTAATCAACATGTAATTGGCATAACTTGTACTTAATAGAACTGGTAGTTAGACAAATAGTTAGGCAAGGTTTTTTTTTTGAAATTTTGGATTGTTAGTCTAGTTATTGGCTAATGATTGTTTATAATGGTCAATATGATTGTTGTATTTTGAATTGGTTAATATAAAAGTAGGAGGATAAACATGTTAAGGGACTTTTTGATTTCATTCATGATTATGTGTTTCATTTTTCAAATATGGAACATGGATTATTTTTCTTTCAACCTATTTCCTTCAAGTTTGAGCAATTTGTGTACATGTTAGTTTAGGATTTGTAGTAACTTAAGTTTTAGTTTGTGTGTTGTATGTACCTGTTGCTATTTTAGGAACTCGTTGGTGAAAAATCCAGAGGTGAATTAACTTTAATGGGAATATAAAACCTTGTTAATAGTAAGACCATGAAATGAACCAACATTATTGAAATCAAGGAGTTGAGCTAATTCAAGATGTGTATTTATCTATGTGTGTTTGATTTTTATATCATGGCCATTTGAAGAGTAATGTATTTTAAAATTTGTATCAATCGGATCACTAAATTTTCTTTTAGGAGTTCACATATGAAAATCTTGATTTGTTTAAACAACTGCATCCAAATGAGAACCATAGGAAAGTAATTTATAAGACCATTGAACGATCTAACAAATCCAACTAGAAATTGAATTATGTTTGCCAACTATAATCTCGGAAATTTGTATCTGGATTGAGCTAGGATGGAAATTTTATTCATAATATAAAAAATACTTTAGATATAATAGTTGACACCAAATTCCATGGAGATATGTTGAACACAAGTGCAATGTAGGATATATAAGGAAAAATGAAATATTTATGGCCATTTAAAAACAAGAAAATTGGGAAATGGTTTCAAATTTACTAAAAATTACATTCATAGTTGGAAAACACATTCCACACAATATTAATTTCACTTGCAATAAATGTATAAAATAAAATGTCACCTCTTAATGTGGTTATTCAGTACTTAAATTTGAAATTTGTTATCAAGTAACCACAAAATTTATTGGGAATTTTTAGGTATTGTTAGGTATAATTCCCACTGCAATTGTACAACAATTGTTAAAAATATTAACAATATAAACAATTATATACATTTGTGTGTCAAGTTGCTAAATTGATAAAATTGAAAGGTTTGATTTGATACCAGTAGAGCCATTTTGATATAATAACATCAGCATAAGTTATTTTTAAAAATCTCCAATTCTATAATTTGAAATATGTTTCCAAAAAACATGTACATTGGAACTTTAGATAGAGATATTTTTGAAAATAAATGCACTGTTGAAGAAAAAGAAAACATATAATGTCTATTTGGCATCCATATAATGTGTACAAGCCAATATAATCTTCCAATAGCAAAGCACCCAATTATCATGTAGACCTTATTGTGTCTATTGTTATTATTGTTGCAAATGTTGTTGTAAATGTTGTAAATGTTGTGGACTTGTAACAATTTCCATCCACTCTTCATATACATCCCCATCATAGTGTAAATGTTCTTCACCCTTTGGAAACCTTGTCATTTTGCCTTTTAACTTCTTAGCTCTACTCCTTCAATTGTCTCTATTGTGGAGTTGTCATCTATGGTATCTCCTGCCTTTGTTCTTTTAGTTGTTTCTCATGCAGAGTCATGTGGAGATGTCATCTATGGTACTTTTACAATTTGTTTAACTACTTGTACAAATTTTAACATTGACCGTACCACTATTGGCATTGCAAATGGTTCCACTTGCCCCTCACCATTTTTGTGCCCTTACATCTATGCTCTCCTATTTCGTTTTCATTTCAGAACCCGAGGTTCTTCCTTCCTTAACTTTGTTCTTCCTCTTAAGAGCATTCCTTACTATAGTCTTCTTTATGTCTTCCAATGTTGTATGGATCTCTTCCCTAGTTTTTTTATCGTTGGCCAGTGGTTTTTGTGGATTCTCCTTTTGATGCACAAACAAATACTGAAATATTTTTACCAATATTAAGGCATATTGACATGTATCTTTCTTATCCCCCTTATTCTCTTTAAGATACTTATACCACCAATCTAGTTCACTACACAAATGATTGAATATAATTTGTGCCCAATATACCTTCTGCCCCTTTTTTTATTCTTAGTAATGTAATAACATTCTTATTGTTAAAATATTGTACCTTCTCCCTTTGATAAATCACAATTATAATGGTAAGATATGTTACAAATATGGCAAACCCCATACTCTTTGCATTTCCATTGATATGCAAAAGAATTGGCATGTGCAAGTCTATAACTCTATAATGCATGAACTACTAGTCACTTATTGACTTGCCCTTTTAGTTGGTCTACATACCCTTTCGCACACACTCCAAGACATCTACAATTAGTTGTTTGCTAATTACGTACACCTTATCCTTATGCCCAAAGTGGATATATGCGCCTTTGATCAAGAATGTGTTAAAAAATTCCAACATTACATTGAGCATTGGTGCTTGCCAATCCATTAGAAACAAAAGAACAAGCCATGCTTTAGAAGCATAGTCTTCTTCCTTGGTAATATTCTTCTAATTCTCCATGCACTCAACATGCTTATCATAGTTTTGTTTTATTTATGTCCACGTGAATCGCTCAATATAGCTCCGCAAGCAGACCCCTCTGCAGGCATTGCCCCATGGCTGCATCTTGGAAGCAGGGAATGTGAATGTTGCCCAGTCTGCACAAGGCCCAACCTTTCTGGATCATCTCTACTTGCTCGCAAAGCTCGCCCCATGACGATAGGAGCCAGCCAATAAGTAACTCGTGCAGTTTCTTGATTCCTACTTGCAACTCTACATCCTCAGGTCTTACCCCTTCAGCAAGCTGCGAAGCAACCAACTCACTCTGCCACTTCTCAAACTGCTTATGAAAACCATGCTTGAAAGGTTTCTGCAACACTACATCCGCTGGCTGGAGCTTGCTTGTGCAGTTTGCAGCCACATAAAGATAGTGGACGAGGGGGTGGTTTTCCTTAAGCCAGTTTCGGAACTCCTCCGACGTGTGAACTTTCCAGCAATCTATGGGCCACACCATCTTCTGCTTGGAAGAATCCAACCCCAGCTCGCACTTCTTGACGCGCCACAGGTCCAAGACCTTCTCCACAAACCGCTTCATGGTGGTTTGATTTAACTAGTGATTCTCCGAGTTGGTCAAATCCCACCCCTTCCTAACAGCTTCCCTGGCTTCAACATGATTTGGTACCACCGCTGTGGTCTTCCCCTGGAAAATGAGCTGCAATGGAAGCATGCTACCACTGGAAACTGAGCTGACCATCCCCGTTATCTGCCTCTTCTCGTCCTTTCCTAAACTCTGAACAGCCTTCACTCCTTTGGTTTCATAAGTCTGCTCTGCTGCGGGTTGCACGTAGATGGCGGTCTAATCAGAATTGACAACCAGCTCAGGGGGGATGTTGTGCAACTTGCAAAGGGCAGCAACCCTGTACGCCGTCTCATCACCTTGCTTCTCCCAGTCTTCCGGGAGCTTGTTCGCTGCTATGGTGACCCGCCTCCACGTCCCCCCCAGGTGCTTCTGGACAAAGGCCTTCCCAAAGGTCTTTGACACCGAGAACTTGACATCTTCCCCGCGCTTGCCCGTCACCGTCCGCTGAAACATCTCAGGGGCAGACTGTTGGATGCACCCTTGCATGATTCCCTGGATGATCCCACCGTCATGTGGAAACACTTCATGTCATCATTATGAATCAATGTTGCAGATTTCATCTTTTGATTACTCCACATCACTAATCTCCCTTCATTAACTATATTGATTCCACCTCATTTGCCCTATATACCTTCTGCTAATTATGCCCATTTCTTTGTTGACTATGATAATACATCTACTAACTATATTGATTTTTCTGTTGACTATGCTAACAAATCTGGTGATTGTGCAAATACCCTTGATGACTGGGTGAATACCATTGTTGATTCAATCAATACTTTTAATAGATCATCTTCAAATCTCTGCATCGCAAATCGCTCACCTCTATAGTTATTACTCACAAACTTGTTAATCATATGTAGATCAAAAACCAATATTGTGTTGACCATAGGATCTTCCATTTGTTCTTCATCTTTTGTACTTTGCATCTATGGCTTCTGCATTTCATAGTTTTTATCTTCCTCCTCCAAATGAGAATTCTCCATCTAAACTCCACCTGCACTTTATTCCCAATATATTGGCATCTATTGTTCTTATTTCTGAACTTTAGATTCCATGTATTTATAAGGTTTGAGCTTATTCACATTGACCAACGTAGGGTTAGTGTCAAACTTCTCAATGGTCACCAATAACACAGTGTTATTTGGCAAGACATATTATACTATGTACGGTCCAAACATTTCCTAGTAAATTTCCCTAGGTGTGACTTATTGCCCTTTCGAAACCACATAACATAATCACTAAAACTAAACTATTTTTATGGATTTATTTGTTGACTCCATAATGCTCTATTCCATTACTGAATTCTTGTAATTTCTGCAACCTGCATTCTAGCTTCTTACAACTTCTCTAGCTGTGTAATTTTGTTAGTTAAAACTCTCATCGAAATATTTTCTCTCTCATTTCCACCAACAATTGGCATTATATACTCTATGGGCATCAATGGATGTAATCCATACATTAATTGATATGGTGTATACCTTGTTGTTACTTTGTATGCAATTTTGTATGAAAATAACACTATAGATAGATGTTCATCCAATTTGTTCTATTTTCACTGACTAACTTGGTCGGCTTGCCCATTCCTTTGAAGAGAATAGGTTGTAGACTTCACATGTTTCAATGGAAAATGATTTGTTAAATATTTGATGGCATCATTAATGAAATGAACTCCCTTATTCGTGATTATAATCAAAGGACGTCTAAACCCGGTTAATATGCGTTCATACAAAAAGTTTGTTCGAACTATTGCAATATTAGTTCTCAATGCTCTTGACTCCACCCACTTAGGAGCATAATTTGTGGTTACAAGAATATATTTGTTTATTGTATATCTTCATGTTAACTTAATTCCCCACAAAATCAAGGCCCCATTTCATAAATGGTTCCTCTAAAAGACTTGGGACTAGTTTTCAAGACTTTGAGTTGCCAATCTTGTTCTGTTGCAACCCCATTTTGAAGGAATGTGAGGATGACATTCACACTCCCGAAATGGGGACTTGGGAGTCCTCCGAGACTCCCAAAAACTCAGAGCTCGAGTTCAGGAATCAAAACACCACACCTTGAGTTGTTCTTTATACTGTTGGAAAGGTCTTGAAGTGTAGATGTGGAAAATGGCCTTACATGAGCCATTCAAACATTTGCAACACAAGTTATGGACAAAAGAAGGGCCGGGAATCAAACTGGCAATCGACTCGACCCTAGGGTGTGCAGGTGGAGTGCGACACATTGTTGGAACGATCTCAAGGAGAGATACAAGTTTGCTTCAGACCCATCCCAATTGGAGGTGTGAGCAAGGAGTTATGAACTCCCAAAATCTTGGGAGTCCAAACCGAGACAATTTTAGGACTCCTCCTTGGGAGGTCAGGAAAAAGTGCCATTCGGATGTAGGAGCCACGGAGTAACGCAGAGAATACTATATGGGGGAAGGTGGTGGCTTCCCCCGAGTTTGGGCCGTGGTGAGTCATGTGAGTCTAGGGTCGCCCGTGGCTTGTCCTAGCACTGAAAGTGTTCCCGAATGTGAACTAACCAACTTGTTGGTTAGTTCGATGCAGGTTCGAGTAACTAAGTAAAACTTGTCCCTCTTCCTAGTCCCATCCCGGAGCTCTAGCACGCCTTTCTACCCCTTTTAGTGCTAAGAGCTAGGAGCGTGCCCCGAGTCCCAAACAATTTCGCTGTTTGATTGACTTGGACCCAACTTGGATCCAACAAGGGACTTGGGAGCGCGTCATGTTTTTTGTCATGCATCATAAGATCTGCAGTAATCATGCACATTTTTGTACATAGTTGGCCACCAATATCCAACATCTAATTTTTTTTTTGTGTTATTTTAGTTGCAAAATGGCCTCTTAATGGTCCTTCATGCAATTTTCTCATCACCATTTGTGCTTTTGTAGTTGTCAAACATCTTGAAGTTTGTTTTCTTGGCCCATTTTATAGAATTCACCATTCTTCAATGTGAAAGGTAATGCTCTCCTGACCAATCTCTACTTTTGTTGTACCGCTAAACATGCCTTCAATTTGTCATATTCTCAAAAAATCTTTCACATCTTTCAACCATTCAGGCTTTGTGTAAAACAAACTTGCATTTGTGGTTTGATCAGACATACCTGTGGGTTTTGTAATATTCGGTAGTCTTGATAATGCATCTGCAACTACATGAGTTTTGCCTAGCTTATACACTATTGTGAAGTCATATTCAAGGAACAATAATAACCATTTAGCTATTCTTTTTGAAACCTGTGGTTTGTTGACCAAATAAACCAATGCCATATGATTTACATAAAAGACAAGCTTATTATTTATTAAATAATTTTCGAACGTGTGCAAAATAAAAACCATTATTAAAACCTTTTTTTGTTGTTGTGCTATAACTCTATTATGCTATGTTTAGATACCTAGAAGCATACATTACTGGTTGATCACTCTTCCTTGTTACATTCTGAGATAGCATGGCCCCCACAGCTAACATGGATGCATATGTATGAACATGAAATTCCACTTGCCACTTTGATGATATCAATATTAGTGCTTCAATATACTTTTGTTTGATCAATTCCCTAGCCTTTTAACAATTTTTTTTCCAAAGAAAATTCTTTGTCTTTTTGGTCAGTTTAGTGATAGGTGCCATAATAGCACCAATTTTTTTGATAAAACACTTGTAAAACTATGCCATCCCATTGAATACTTGAATTTGTTATGGATTCTTAGGTGGTGGCATGTTTACTATTACTTGTATCTTCTTTGGATCTAGTAATTTCCCTTCTTTGGAAATAATAAAACCCAAGATCGTCCTTAAAAATATCATAAATGCACATTTGTCTAAATTCATATTAATGCCATTTTTTTGTACTTTTGAAAATATAATTTGAACTTTTGCAGATGACTTTCCATGTCATTACATTACTAGGAAAGTGGGGTGTAGTTCAGTAGACTATTTTACTGTGGAACCATAAAAGTGAATTAGTTCACTATAATTTCAGTGCTTTTACCTTCATTGGTGAAAATGGTTCACTATATGGTGTACATGTTTACTAAGGGTGAAGTTTGTTTAGTAGGTTTGTTTTTTTTAGGGCGACAGAAGCAACGCGCAGAGTCCATCATTCTTCTTCCTCTTCAAGTTCTTTCCGTCACTTCGTTTGTGTTTCATGGTGTTTTCCCCGAGAGGTTTTGTGTTATGGGGTTGCGTTCACAGGTTTGTGACTGAATTGTAGTTATTGAAAATTGGAACAGAGCAAACGGACTGAGCAGGAGGAGGAGGAGCAATGAGTCAAGGACAGTTGGGCGGGTTGCCGAGCAAGCAAGGAGGTATAGGGGATCGGAAAGGCGATGCTAACAATAAGAAGGAGAACAAGTACGAGCCTACGGCACCGCCGACCTGCGTCGGCAAGAAGCAGCGGAAGCAGAAGGGACCCGAAGTAGCCGCTCGCTTGCCCGTGGTTCACGCCTGCCACCAAGTGCAAGCTTCGGCTTCTAAGCTGGATCGCGTGAAGGATTACCTGCTGATGGTGGAGGAGTTTGTGGCGGGTTAGGAGCATTTGAAGCTGCAGGAAGATAAAAACGAAAAGGATCGGTCCAAGGTGGACGACCTGAGGTCTGCTTCCTTAGATTCTTCTTTCTTTCTCTTGTTGTTGCACCATGCAAGGTATGGCGATGGATGTGAGTCGGAGCGCGGGGGTTTGTAGAGCTCCGTCATTATTTGTTGCTCCCCCAATAGTCGCTCCTGCGGGAATGCACTCCTTTGTATACTTGGAAGATCCGAGGGCGAAAACCCTCTGTGGCAGCCTGAGTGACAATTTGAAATTAGTGAGAAGGCAGCGAGATAGTATCATGCATATTTCATGCTCGGCTTTGAATGATTCAAGAGCTGGAGATGATGATATCGGTGCTAATTCTTCCTCGAAGAATGCCGAAAATGGAGCCGCGGTCGCTAACACATCGCCCATGGTAAATTCGAAAATGGCCATGTCTGCGTCGCAATGTTCTGAGCTTTTGTGTTTTCTAGGACTAAACTTTGTTACGGAGCTATGGGTTCTCACTAAGGTTTTTAGGGTTTCAGTCTAAAATTGGGAGAGCAAGTGAGAGCAATGGCGTAATATCAAGCAAGGGTGGGGGGAATGCAAATGTTTCTTCAACAGTAGTTGGAGCTAATAGCAATCTCACTGGATTGTTCTACACTCCAATATCCGGAGGTGTGCAAAGTGCAACATCATCCCATGGCCTTCCTGACCCTGCCATTGCCGTCCGCAACCTTATTGAGTAGGTTCAGTCTTCTCTTGTCATAGTTGCTAGTTTTGAATTCTGATAATTTTGAACAACATAGGGAAAAGACTTTGTAATTCCTTTTGCCTTGATCACCGATCAAGAAGATCATGGTGAAGTGATGCAACATGCTGACAACATCTCTTGGAAAGTCTGCTTCCTGAGGTTATTGGCAAATGACAACAGTACTTGGACAATATTTTGACCTAAGTCTGCTTGGACATGGAAAACAACCAGTGGAGTTGAAATAGAATTTTTTGTTTAGTGTTGTAGTTCTCTCTGTGATGCTGAGAGAAACAACATAATGTATTGTTGATGGTGAGATTGTATTGGAGATGGTGTAACTTCAAACCTCCCAATGCCTTTCTACCCTTGTACACATTGTCACTTGTGGAATGATGGCTTTCAAGAAGGTTCAAACCTAACTTTTTTCAGGATTTTATGCAGGCACGATATGCACACTTATGTACTATCATGTCAAGGATGCATCGTCGTCGTCGAGGGTACCCATTTGGCTCACTGGTGGACTTTACAATTGATGCTTCGGGACGTAAGCATCTGTTCTTGAATTCTTGACCTTTTTGAGGAAAATTGGTTGTGTGAGTGTGTTCAGGGTGATAGAGATTTAATATTCTCTTCTGTGAATATGCACAGATCCCATATTTTCATTATCACCATTGGCAATCCACACTAGAAACCTTCTGGCAGATCCGCGATGCACTTTAGTGGTTCAGGTATGCTCCATTTACATTTTCTTTTGCATATTTTCTTTTGATAGCAGACTCTAGCAGGTCTATCTGATTGATCATGTCTAGCATTCATTTGTGAATATTGTTGGGGCTCTGGCACTTCCAGCAGATAGGTGTTTAGATATTGTCCTGTTTGGAGTTACTAGATAAGGCTTCACTCATTTTTATTTGTGGCTGCCCACCTCCAGGAATTGCGATACTTAACCTATTGGTAGAGGGAGGTGAACTGACATTTGTGGTGAAGACTCAATTGACCAACTGATTTTGAGGGAAATGGCAAATACCTGGATGGAGTGGGCTTGCAAATGCTCAGGTCACAAATTTTGGGGATGTGTATCCACTACCTGAGGATCAACAGGTTGCAACAAGATCTTCTTCCTCCAATTGAATAGTGAGAAGATTTGTTGACATAATTGTGCAAATGATGATGAGTTCAAAGTTATGGAGGACCCTCTGTTCCTTTCTGCCTTGTTTGGTTCTTGTGGTTTCCTGACAGGTCCGCTTCTTGACCAAGATTTACCATCCCAATATTGATAAGACTCTAGCAAAGAATGAATACACACAAACTCACAAACAGAAAAAAAGGGTTGTCAAACATTGTTGTTGTTGTTTATTGGTGGTTATTGTTGAGTTGTTGCTAGTCAGGACTTGCATTGCATTTTCTAAAAGTTTTTGAGTTAGATTGGCAAAAAAACATTGAAGAACTGCTTCTTCTTTCTTCACAATAGAAAGAGAAGACCAAGGCTTTGCTTTCTTGAAGTATTATTCAAGGTCCCATTGTTGCTGCTAAGCTCCGTGGCTTTTTCTTTTTTGAGTTTGTGGGTTTGAAAGTGCATAATTTGCTTTTGAGAGCTGGATTTAGGATGAGGAAACTCAAGGATGATCGGGCTTATAATGGAGGTGAAGAGCTCAAAGCAGCTTGCAGGCAACAGCCCTATTGTGGGAGAGGAAGGAAGTGATCATCACAGAGATAATAGCCAAAGAAGAAGAAAGGAAGTAGCTTGTTGTTGCAGCAAGGACTGTTGACAGGAATAATGCTGCTGCTGCCACTCCCTGCTGAAGCAGCTTTGGAGCTACTACTATGGCTCAGAGCCAAACTCTTGATGATGATGATGATACTCATTGTTGTACTACCGTCCTGCACCTTTACTCTTGCACCCATTGATGGCAACCCTGAAGGTAAGCTACCTACCTACTCAAAGAAGAAACAACAACCACAACTCCAACTCCTCCAAGGCAAAAAAACCACCATTGCTACATATTTTGACATCATTTAGCTTGCTTGCTTGTGGCATTTGTTTCTTGATGACTACATACTACATAGCCAGTCTGAGACTTTGGTGAAAAAGGACTGAAAAATGATGGATTCTGTGTGACTATAATTGACATTGGGAAGGAAATGGTGTGTGTTTCCAAGGGATGCAGTACATGCATTGTTTGGTGTGCGGCAAGCTCTCAATGACCCTCATAATGCACTTGCTTCCTGGGATATCAACTACTTGTCACCCTGCACATTCATGTACATTCAGTGTTCACCGCAACAAGTTGTAACCAGCATGTAAGCAGTTGCTCACTTTCTGCAAGTCGATAATTTAATTTTTCCTTTCCCTCCTCCCTACCAAGTTTTTCTCCCTCTCCTTTTTTTTTTTTTTTTTTTTGTTGCTTTTGCTTCTCCTCCACAGCATTGTTGTTAGTCAGGAGCTGATGATGGAAGTTCAAAGCTCAAACTCCATCCATGGGTAGCTGCTTTGATTTGTTATGTTTATTTTTCAATTTGTTGTTGTAGAGTTTTTTTCTATCTCGCCAATTGGTAGTGTTTTTTTTTTTTGGTGGTGAATTTGATACTTTCGAGCAATTATAACAATGGGTTTTTGCTCAAATGTGTGCACATTCTTTTTCTTTTTTCTTTCTTTTTTCTTTGCAGTGACTTGTCCACTCTGAGCTTCTCGGGGAGCCTATCACTACTCATTGGAAGCTTGCCAAACCTTGAGTATTTGTATGTCACTGTTTGTCTCTCTCCATCTCTAGGTTCTAAGTCCTTAAAGCTCTAATAAGTACTTGTCTTTTTTGTTCACCATAAATTTTACAAGACCACAACTACATTCAGAAAGTTAAGATTCAGAGTATAATAATATAGGTTAATGTGTTTGTCATAAGGGTTGTTTTCTACATAGAAATGGAAATCATGGGGAAAATAAATCAAAAAAATTCAACATGTGCATCCTTTTCTAATGTATTTTGTATATGCATGGGCACTGGCATTTCAGACTTTGTTATGGTGGTGAGTCTCTTGAAGTCACACATTTTCATCAATTCAGTTGAATGTCGACAGGATTCTGCAGGACAATAACATCTCAGGGGAACTGCCAGTGGAGATTGGAAACTTGACAAAACTCCTTCTTTTGGACCTCTCCAATAATTCGTTTGAAGGACCCATCCCCTCCACGTTTGCCAACTTGAAAAGCGTCAACAACTTGTAAGCAACCATGATTCTTTAGCATGAGATCAAAGTTATAATGCAAATGTCCATTTCCCACTCTATTCATGTGCTTTTTTGTGCACTTGCCATAACAGACCGCATGCCTCCTCCTCTTTCTTTCTTTCTTTCTTTGTAGTTAAATTGTGTTGCATTTTGGTAGGAAAGCTTGAACTACTTCATTCTCAAGAGTCAACAAAATCCTTGTGGACTGCACAATCTTATGATCTGTACAAAATTGACAAGAAGATCAAAAAGCTTTCCAAGTTTTGGGTGAAACACCCCCAAAAAAAAGAAAAAAAACTCTACAGAGCATGCTTGTTTTCTGATGAGTGAAATCTGATGCAAAAATGCTTTCTGGGGTGCATGTGATTATTGGGGATGGTGGTGGATTTGTTCGATGAAGACAACTCAAATTGAACCACCTCTCTGGTCCCTTCCCAACATTTCTTTCCACCATTCCCACATTAACTACATTGTATGCACTTCTTTCTCACCTCACCTCACCTCCTATTGTTGTAGCCTTTTTGTATTCAATGAAGAAGATCATTTATTGAAACTTGCTGACATACTCAACAAACAAAGTGTCATGAATTCATTCTTTGCAAAAATGAATTGATTAGAAAATGCATTGCCCAGGCAGCAACAATAGTGTTTGACAATGATGTATGTATATAGTGGCCATTTATTTCCATGTGGTTTGTTACCATCTTTTTTGTTACAGGGATGTCTCTTATAACAACTTGTTAGGATTTGTGCCGAATCTGACATTACCCAATCTATTGTAAGGACTCTTTGAGGTACCCATTTCTCGAGTGTCAATCGGAAGCAAAACTATATAGCTCCCTGGCATTTTCCAATGCAAGTTCCATGTCTAGAATAGTAAGAGTACACCTTCATCTTTGAAGGTGAAGATGTCACTCTTCATGACCATGCCCCATATGGTCATGCTAGAATTCAAAGTATTGTTGTGGAGATGATTTCTCGACAATCCCATATTTGGAGTTATTATGGAATGACAATCATTTGGTTTGAGCACCAAAATTGACCAAATTAGTCTTCAATGTTCTTGTTACCCTAATTTCTATTATATTAAAGTTTTTCAAATTTTGTGACACAGTGTGCAAGGGAATCCGTTACTGTGTGGTTGGAGCACAAAAAGAGAATGTCCTGGTGATCCTCCACTACCTTTGACAGTGGATGTAAAAAACATCACACAAAGTAAGCCTTTTTGTTTTGCTATTGCTAATGCTATACAATATCATGTTGTCTCACTCCACAAATACACATGAGCTAACGTTACCCACCCATTCTATCTTTTGGTGTTTCTTCTGCTTGCCATTGTCTTCTATAACACAACAATGCATGCGAATGTAGCGATAGACGTAATTTCAGCTCGTGTGGATGGATGCCATTTAGCCTTTGAAATTTTTGTAGTCAGCTAGTCTCTTCAAAGGAGGGAGAATTGAACCAGATTAGAACAATGTTTTGGATTCAACTGCCTGAATGAATGAGTGAATGAATGAATGCATGAATGATGGGACATTGAAAATGTCGAGAATAATATATTGCAAGTGGTTGGAAATTTTTTGTGTTATTTGATGATGCTAAATGAATTGGGGTGCTGGGTTCTGAATCAAAAGATGTGACAACAATCAGACGGTTGGCTACTGGCGTAGTAGCAGGTGGACTATCACTGGGAGCAATATTTTTGGTTGGATCTTCTGTTTTGAGTTTTCTCTGGTGGCAACGGCGTCGCAACAAACAAGTCTTCTTTGATGTTAATGGTAATGGTCACAAGCCCCCCATAACCCCCTAAGCGTCTTGAGCTTTGCCGTATTTACCCCTTGATGAATTTGTGATGGATTTGGTGAGAGTATTTCTTTTTTAGCTTTACCTACTGTTGTGAAGTGACTGTGTAACACTCTTTTGGCAAAAGAAAATGCAAAGCTTGCATGTGGTCAAAATGATTGGTTATAAACACTTGCCTGCCTATCAAGATATGTGGTACCGACATTGAAAGCTATGAATTTCTCATGGAGTTGGCAAATATCAGGTTCCTAATTCAGCTTTTGGCAATCGGGTATTGATTTCTGTGATTCTTGAAGTGATGATGATAACTGTGAAGGATGATGGGTGTTAGCAGGAGCAGGCCATCTTGCATAAGACTCGAGGCACAGTAGCAGAAGTACCATCAACACCACAACCCAGCAAGCCTCGGTGTTTAAAACCATGGAATAATCTAGCTACCCAACGACGACCACACCCTCAAAGTACAAGGACTGCACTAGATGAAGCAGCCCCATTGGGCACAGCGTCCTCACAGTCCTGATTAACCATAGTGCATCTAATGGAATCAATGGTGATAGCCAGGCTATAGACATTGATATGTTGTACGATGGATATTTTAGGGGCCTTTTTCCAGCTGAGAATGGAAGAAGCAATGAAGCAAGCACATCCCAGACAAATGAGGTTAGATGGTTTCCTGCTGGTGGGGAGTTTGGTTAGACCATCGGGATGATGGTCTGGCACTTTGTGAGTGAGCTTGTTGAAGACTATAATTTCAACTTCAATTTCAATACTTGTCATCTTGAGTTCTTAGATGGACACATGGAAATTACAAGATGAAATTATTATGGAGTTAATTACCCATATTTAATGGTTAACAGATGGAAAAATCTCCTAAATCAACTAACCATAATTTGTGAAATAACTCTCCTAAATTAACTAAACACAATATGAAAAAACAATTTTAATTAATTAATCACACCAGGTGAAAAAACCCTCTTGATTGACTAGTGTTGTAGGTTGATTTAACTAATAGGTGTAATTTCCACCTGAATTTGGACATCACTTGTTTCCATCTTGTTTCACTAGCTTAATTGACCTGTCCGTAGCAACTGGTCCCCGGTCACTGGAGGATTAACCTGCAGTTAAGTTGTTTTACCATGATTGGCCTGTAGTTAATCTGTCCTAGTTCACTCAATTCTGAGTGAAATACAAGGTGAACTTGGCCACATCTAGCTAGTAGTGTTATACACTATAAAATCATCTAGAAATATCTTCATAAAACTATCAAAATATTTTTTAAATGCTTTGGTAATAGCTTTTTAATATGTTTGATGTCCATTTTTCACTCCAAACAACATCACCTTCCATATAAAAGCCCCAAGTCTATAACAAATACAATCTTGTATTATCCTCTAGAGTTGTAGGGATTTGATGATATCATGAATATCCATCTAAGAAAGAATATGCCTCATACCTTGCTATTGTGTTCAACACTTCATATGTGAAAGGTAATGGGTATGGATCCTTTTTTGTTGATGCATTTACTTTTTGAAATATGTACAGATTCTCAATTTGCCATTTTTTTAAAGTAGTACTACTATGGGTGACAACCATGTAACCTCCTCTACAGATTGAATAAATCCAATTGCTAACAACTTATCAATATATTGTTTGACTGTTATAGCACAATTTGGATTTAACCTATACCTAGCATGATGTGCTAATGGTATCGTAACATCCAACTCAATTTTATGTTGTGCCAACTTTGGTGGAATCCCTTTCAAATCTTTGTATGTCCATGCAAAAACATCTTTGAATTCCTTCAACAATTGCTCAAGTTCCAACACCTTGCTTGTTTCCAACTATGCATTAATCTTCACCATTTGTGGTTTTGCATCAATTGCTGATTTTCAATTAACGTCCATCTAGCTATTTGTAATTCTTGTGCTTTGATTTTTGCTAGAGTTTCATCCATTGCAACACTCCTTAGTTGATGACTATAGTATGTCTCCATATACACCTTATCTTCTAGAGCGACTTTTAGTTCATATCTATTGCCAACTATCTTCTTCTTTATTTTCTCTACTTCAAATTCACATTCTGAAATAGTAGTCTTCACATATGTATCCATAATCTCCACATCTATGGTTTTCACAAATTGAATTGTTTAAGGTAAATTGATTATTCCTATTGAAAATAATTATGGCTTTGTAGTAAAGATGATATCTTTTTTTTCATATGTGATGCCATTATGATAATCATAGCACAATAACATTTCTGGTCTTCTTATTTCACCTGCCAAATGTTTGGTGACTGTAATTGTCCTAACTATCCCATTCCCTTATATGGTAACAATGTTACTCCCCCAATCATGTGCCACTTTAACATCCCTCAACCATGGTCTCCCCAACAACATGGCATAACTAATATCTACCACATTATTTTGAAGTATAATAAACGTAGTTATGTAAGGAATGCCATGAACATATATCTTTAGATTTGTGATCAACCCCACTGGTTTTGTGGTCGTTTGATTTACCATCCTTAGAAAAATTGCTTCTACTATGATCAGTTTCTCTTGCAAATTCACTATTTCTTGATATTTTTATGCTTCCACAAGAATACTATTTGGCATACCCGCCTAGGTTGTGTTCCATCCTTCCATGGATGTAGATGGCCTTACTGTCTAGGTTTGTGTCTGAACAACATGTTGAACCTTTGCTACTACCACATATTTCCCATCAAACAATTTTTGGCATTTTAGCAAACTTTGGACAATCAGTCATTTTATGTCCATTCAAACCATAGATGTGGCATGCATATGAATTTTTCTTCTATGGTTTTTGACTTGGTTGTGCTACCTTTGCGGTTGCCACCACGGTCTATTATTTATTCTTTTTGCATGTTTCCACATTGTGATTCGTCATCCCATAGTTTGTGCAATATTTGTTAGTGTTCCCTGTATTATTCTATGTTTTTGTTGGTGCTACATGTTTAGTACTCTATGGTATTAAAAAAGGCACTCCTTGCTTTTGTAGTAATCATGTCTTCTTCACTCAACATTGCTACCTCCTTATGCTACTGTAATGTTGACCATTTCATCCCCGCAATCGCAATTATGAGGTATGATTGCAAACCCACTCTAAACACAATAGTTAGAAAATTATTTGTGGTTGGTACTTATAAACCATGAGCCAACTTCTGAATCTGTTCATAGTGTACCTCCACCTTCTCAATTTCCTTTCGCTTCATATTTTTCAACTCCATGTATATTTGCTTGTCATCGAATCTTCCAATGATGTTTGCAAAATGCATGTGTAAGCTCTGAGAAAGTATAATTAGTGAATTCTAACATGTGATGTTGTATCTCTTAGCATATAGCTAAACGCATTGATGATATACTCTTCAGAAGTTTCTGCATTTGTTTTTATTATAGAATTAAACAGTTTAACATCTAGATTAACATCTTTTTTCAAAATTAAGATACTTAAAAGCTACCATGTTTGGCCTAACATAATAGCTCTTGTGATCAAAAATTGATGTAGTTATAATAGATGGTTTTCGATATCTTCCTTTCGAATCACAACATTTACACTTCTATACCCTCTAATAGCTGTTGAGCTCATCGACAATCGATTTGTAGTCCTATTCACATGAGTAGTCATTACTAGATTGGTAAACACCATCTAAGGTGTCCCAACAACTCCAATATTTGTTGTTGGTAATGTGAAATTCACACTTAGTTTTTTTCTTACCAAGATTCCACTTGATCAATTACCCAATTTTGCTACATATCCAATTAGTACTCCCCTTCTGACAATATCCATGGTGGGTGCAATAACCATTTCAACAATTGTGGTTGTTATATCAACATTTTGTTTCCAGGTTTCAATAACTACTACTTTTAACACTATTGGTGAAAATGTGTTGATTCGAGGTCGACAATGTTCCATTCTATGGTTACCCATTGGTATCCTCTGTGGTGTAAAATGTGGATGAATATCCCTCTGGTTCTTTGCTCCAAGTTTGAATAGATGGACGAATCTATCCATTACGTAGTCCTAATTGGCTTCCTAACTCCATGCCTTTCAATCTGTTTTGGACTACATGAATTCTTGGTTCATGTTCATGTGGTTGATCCATTAATGGTTTTGCCACATTTTGTAACTCCACATGTCTAGTAACACCTGTTCTGATGTGAAAAGGCACAAAAGGACAATCCATGATTACATGTCATTCTTCTTCACAAAATGCATAAACCTTTGAAAATAATCTGACCACCTTCGAATCCACATATTCATGATCTTGTGTTTTGGCTGTGTACCTTGCTTGATCCAACTCTAGATTCCTTTTATGTGAATATGACTATGGTATTTCATCCAACACATTCATTTGTGCCTCTGCATATGATTGTAGATAATTTTCTTTAATCTCGTCAATCACATTGATATTGGTAGTTTCTTCCACCTCTAAGTCTTCCATTAATTCATAATAATCTGGAGATGTAGATTAATACACAAACCTTGGTTGTATACCTCCTATAACATCCTTTCCTTAGCTATTCATTGACTTTGAACTTAAGATTTCTTGCGATTGATTAGGTATTACATAAGTTCTTATTCCATCTTGATCTCTTCGTTTGAACCACAGATTGCGGCTGAGAAGTATATTGCAGTCACTCATTTGGGCGCCACAAGGGCAACACTACCAATAGAATATCTATCTTTTTAGGGCAAATGGAAGAAAACGCAGCAAAGGTAGTTAAGTACATTTCTTTCCATGGAAATTATTGTCTATAATTGTGCCTTTTCTCAAGACCCCGAGTGCATACTTCACGCCGTACCACCTCTTGTGGTAGGAAGGACTTGTGCCCCATAGGCCTTTCTTTTATTCTTAAAACTTGTCTATCCAACATTGATGCGCTCCTTAGTCTCGGGGTGAACCCACTTGAGGGTTCACCAAATGTCAAGTTGCGGAAGTTGGGACCGAAGGGCACGCTCCTGGCTTCCAACTCTAGAAAAGGGTAGAGGGTCGAGTTGGAAGCCCCGGGATTAGACTAGGAAGAGGGATTAGAAGATCAAGCTTGAATCTGCATCCAAAAACCAACCACGGGAGGTTAGTTTAGCATTCGGGACACCCTTGGGTGTTGGGACTTGCCACGGGCACTTGGACACACAAGACTCACCACGGCCCGGACTCGGGAGTAAGCCACCACCTTACTCCCTATAGTATTCTCTGCAACTCGCCGTGGGGACTACATCCAAATGGCACAAATTCCCGGGACTCCCGAAATGGAGTCCCGAAATTGTCCCGACGGGACTCCTTGAACTTTGAACCGCCATAACTCCCGATTTCAGAATTGGATCGCGACGAAGTCTAAACCAAAGTTGTAGCCCTCGTCGAGATCTTTCCAACACCATGTCGCACACTCAAATCGGACGTCGGGAAGAGGTCGATTCCCGACTTTTAGTGGTCGGGAGTCAAACTGTCAGTTTGACTTTCGGCCCTTCATTTGCCCATAACTTGGGCTGCAGATGTCCGAATTGCTAATGCGAGGGCATTTTCGATATCTACGTTTCAAGACCTTTCCAATGACACCAAGAACACCCCAATGCGGGACATTCGAGAGTCCCGGAGGACTCCAAATCTCCAACTTTTCCAAGTGTTGGGCTTCACCCCTACACTTGGCCAAGTTAGGGTTGCGACAAACATCAAATTCCGATATGGAGTTTTTGTAAGCCCTGCATACTCCTCTCCATTTTCAAGATTATCTTCTGTTTGTCTTCAATAACTTGCTGATTTGCTTCCAAGTCCAATTATCGATATAAACTTCAGGTCACCATCTGATTCATCTTATTTCACAATTCTTCGTCTTTAGAGTCTATAGATCACTCTGCAATTTTTACAACATCAACCACTTAAACCTTTGATACTTTTGAACATACCCCTTGAAATTCTAAATTGAAAATACAACACTACTTGTTTGAACATTTTCATCTATAGTATAACAACAAAAATTGTAAAAAACCTTATCATTATTGTAAGAAAAACAGAAAAAAATTCCCCACAAGATGGTCGCCAAATGGTAAAAGTGAAATTGAATTCATGTTAAATTATTCCACACTTATAATATAATTGCACTTCACATACATACATTCAGTATTTCTACCTTAATTTTCAACACCTTCACACTACCATTCATTAAAACACAAGGTTCAAGGTTAGTTCATATAACCATAATTTGCACTTCAAAATACATTGTAAAAAACTCTAGAAACAAGATTATAATACATTTCATCATATTTGATACTATAAAAACTTCACACAACAATATAAACATAAAATTCACTATAGAAATCTATGTTTTTCTATATTACTTAAAAAATGAATCAAAATAACAATATAATGTTTTGTTGAAAAAAATCAAAAGAATAATAAAAATCAATGGTATATCAAAATAGAAATTGTGGTTTTCCATTACAAGTACTTACAGCTCCTTCTACTCTTCCCAAAACTATGTGTCTAATCATTTCTTTCTCACTAATAGGAAAACCCACTGTAAATTGCAACTACGTTTTCAACTACTATTCAAATATGAACCAAATAAAAAACTACACATATAGTTGCAATTTATTTTTTGCAATTGCTAACCAGTAATGTTGAAAAGTACAAGTCGTAAATGAAATTACAGTCGAAATTGTATGCCACATGTCAACACCACAACAATAGCCACTACATGCCACTACTTATCAATTTAGTTGAAAATTGTTTTACCAATATAGTTGAGGGGTGTTGTCAACTACAATTCACTAATGGATGAACTTCATTTGCTAACTAAGCATGACATCAACCAAGAATATAATTATAATTTCAACTAGGTTGTAACTATGTAAGCTGAACATTTCGATTATGTTTGTCGCAACCCCACTTTGGCCAAGTGTGGGGGGTGAAGCCCCACACTTCCAAAGTTGGGGATCTGGAGTCCTTCGGGACTCCCGAATGTTCAGAGCTCGACAGAAAGGCCCAAAAAACCTTGCATTTAAGTGTTCCTGGTGTCATTGAAAAGGTCTTGAAGCGTAAATATCGAAAATGGTCTTGCATTGGTCATTTGGATATCTGCAGCCCAAGTTATGGGCAAAAGAAGGGCCAGGAGTCAAACTGACAATTTGACTCCCGACCACTAGAAGTCAGGAATCGACCTCTTCACGACATCCGATTTGAGAGTGCAACATGACATTGGAAGGATCTCGACGAGGGCTATAACTTTGGTTTTGACCTCGTCACAATCGGACTCTGTAATCGGGAGTTATGAGCACCCAAAGTTCCGAGACTCCAACCGGGACAATTTCGTGATTCCATTTCGGGAGTCCCAAGAATTTATGCCATTTGGATGTAGCCTCCATGGCGAGCTGTAGAGAATACTATATGGGGGAAGGTGGTGGCTTCCCCCGAGTCCGGGCTGTGGTGAGTCTTGTGTGTCAAAGTGCTCGTGGCTTGTCCCAACACCCAAGGGTGTTCCCGAATGCTAACTAACCTCTTTTGGTTAGTTTTTGGATGCAGATTCACACAACATAAGCTAGTCCCTCTTCCTAGTCTAAGCCCGGGGCTCCCAACACGACCCTCTACCCCTTTCTAGTGTTGGAAGTCGGGAGCGTGCCTTTAAGTCTCAACTTTTCGCAATTTGACAAAGTGAAACCCTCAAGTGGGTTTCACCCCGGGACTTAAGAGCGCGTCACGTGGTATCAGAGCTCAAGGTGAATCTCACTTCTTGGGTTGGGATGGCACCCAAGAAGAACCGCAAGTAACCGCAAGACTCCATGTTGGAAGAACCCGTCGAGGACCAAGTAGCCCCGCCGGAATCCATTGGTGAGGACGAACCAAGGCTCCGGGAGGACCAAGATGAGCTCGAAAGTGAGGAGGGACAAAGGAGCTCGGTCCTATTCACCCAAGAGCAATTGGAAGTACTTCTCAAGATGGGGAGGCCCGACTTTGGTGAGTTGGTGGCGGCCCTCAAAACGAGAGTCGCCAAGGGTGAAAGGTTTCAACCGGCCAAGCCCGGGAACTTCGATGGTGCCTGCGACCACAAGGTTGTGGATGCTTGGCTTGCAGAAATGGACGACTATATTCATGCCGCCAAGGTTGGACGGAATTCCGCCATGGAACTTGCCTAATCCTACTTGAAAGGCTATGCCGCCACATGGTGGCGGATGGTGAGACAAGAGGAGGGGAAGAACCATGGCTATACGTGGGAGTTTTTCAAGGATCACATTGAGGCGGAGTTCATCCCAAGGAATTCCGATTACATCTCTAGGTGCAAACTCCATGACCTTGTGAATGCCACAAATGAAAATTTGAGGCAATATGTGAGGGCTTATTCTGAACTCATGCTTGAGATCCGACACATGCATGAGTTGAACCGTGTGTGCCAATTTGTGATGGGGCTTCCAACTTGGGCCAAGCGAAAGCTTGAGGAGAGTTGGCCCGCCTCATTATCCGAAGCCATCACGAAAGTGGAGAACTTCTTGGATGTGGGGCGAAGTGACAAATCCGGGTTCAAGAAGGACAACAAGTTCCTTCACAAGAAGCCAAGGCATGAAGGGGAATGGAACGAGGGGCAAAGTAGCCCCACCAAGGATAAGCCCAAACAATTCCAAGGCTCGGGGTTCAAACCAAAAGGGAATTTTGTGAAGAAGGGGGCTCCTTCCAAAGGGAACCAACCCAAGGATGATTTTGGAGCAAAACCCAGGGGAGCGTGTTTCAATTGCAACGAAGTGGGGCACTACTCCAAAGATTGTCCCAAGTCCAAATCGGGAGTGGGGAGCTCTAAGGTACTTGCTCTCAATGCCACTCTAGCCCAACTGGAATGCAATCGACTTATCTTCTTGAAAGGGAAGATTGCTAAGTGGGATATTTTATGTCTTTTGGAAACAGGGGCTTCTCACAACTTCATAACTAAGGAAAACGCCGAAAGGATGGAGTTCCATTTGGAGGAGCTCAAGGCACCCATTGAGGTGCACTTCGCGGATGGGGTTCCCCATCCAACTACTTTACAAGCAAAGGGAGTGCCTCTCCAATTGGGAAATTGGAGAGGAAAGGTGGACTTGTTGGTTTCCACCTTGGTTAGAATGGATTGCATTTTGGGAATGGAATTTATCACCCAAAATAATGTGCTCATAGAAGGGCACAATAGGTTAGTTAGAATCCCATCTAAAAGTGGGATTGTGCGGGTCAAGGCACATGAGTTGCCTTGTGTGGGTGGTCCAACCATCCACTTTATGTTAGGAAAAGTTTGGGAAAGAGAATGCGTGGGAGGTTTTGGCATGATGTGTGTCATGCGGGTGTTGGGTGAATATGAACCCGAGGAAACCGCCAAGTTGGTGACTTCCGCTAAGTGCATAAGGCGAGTTTTGGAAGAGTTCCCGGATGTGATGCCCGATGATTTGCCCTAAGACTTACCCCCGAGAAGACGTGTTGATCATGCGATTGAAGTGATGCCAGAAGTGGAACCTCCCGCCAAGGCCCCATATCGAATGAGCCATGAGGAGTTGAAAGAGCTTAAGGTTCAGCTCGAATAACTCCTCACCAAAGGTTATATCAAACCAAACAAGTCACCATATGGAGCACCCGTCCTTTTTGTTCACAAGAAGGATGGGACTTTGAGGATGTGTGTTGATTATAGAGCACTCAACAAGGCAACGGTGAAAAATCGGTATCCTTTACCTTGCATCGATGATCTATTTGATTGTCTTTCGAGAGCCAAGGTTTTTAGTAGAATTGATTACGTTCGGGGTATAACCAAATAAGGATCAAAGAAGGGGACGAAGAAAAGACCGCTTGTTGCACAAGGTATGGCTCATATGAATTCTTGGTGATACCCTTTGGGCTCACCAATGCACCCACAACATTTTACACTCTCATGAATGACATTTTCCGCGAATGGCTTGATGATTTTGTGGTCGTCTACATAGACGACATTTTGATCTATAGTAGCTCCATGGAGGAGCATGCGAAGCACCTTCGCAAGGTGTTCCAAAGGCTAAAGGAAAACAAGTTGTATGCGAAGCTCGAGAAGTGCGAATTTGGGGTGACGGAAGTGGACTTTCTTGGGCATAGGATAATTCAAGATGGTTTGATGATGGATGATCACAAGTTCAAGGCAATTTTGGATTGGGAGCCGTAGAAGTCAGTTCCCGCTTTGAAATCCTTTTTGGGATTGGCCTCCTATTATCGCAAGTTCATAAAGAACTTTGCAAAACTAAGGGCCCCTTTGATAAACCTTTTGAAGAAGTCCGCCGTCACTTATGATTGGGATGAAGCATGCGAGGAAGCCTTTGAAACATTGAAGGGCATTTTGGTGAAGGCGTCGGTGTTGAAGTTGCCCGACTTTGACAAGGACTTTGAAATCCATTTTGATGCCTTCGACTTTGCAATTGGGGGTGTCATAGTGCAAGATGGAAGACCGGTGGCCTTTGAAAGCAAGAAGTTGAGTGAGATGGAGAGAAGGTGGCCAACACATGAGAAGGAAATGTGGGCAATCATACATTGCCTCAAGACTTGGGGCCATTACATAGGCTCCAAAGATGTGGTGGTGTGGACCGACAATGTGACCTTGAAGTACATCGCAACTCAACCCAAGTTGTCAACAAAACAACAAAGGTGGCAAGACACATTGGCCTTGTTCAATGTGGACATCCGGCACAAGCCGGGAAAGGAGAACATAGTCCTCGATGTCTTGAGCCGAAAACACCAACTTAGAGTGGTGTATGTGGGAGAGTCGAAATTTCAAAAGGAAGTTAGACTAGCGAGCCGCCAGGATGCTTTTGCCAAGGAGGTAAAGCAAAGCATCCAAATGGAGCCAAGTCCCACTTCCATTTGTGAAATGGATTATTGTGGTATAAGCAAAATTGACTCTATGTGCCGGAAGGGAAGATGCGAGACACACTTTTGAAGGAATGTCATGATAGACCGCTTGCGGGCCATGGTGGTGCAAAACGCACCACAACATTCCTAAAGAAGTCTTACTATTGGCCCAACTTGAAGGATAGTGCGGAGGAGTACGTGAAGATTTGTTTAACTTGTCAACAAAACCGAACCCTCAACAAGAAGCAAGCGAGGTTGTTGTAACCTTTGCCAATTCCCGAAGGGCCGTGGCAAAGCGTGTCAATGGACTTTATGGTAAGTTTTCCCCCTTCAAAGGGGTTTGATGTCGCAACCCTAACTTGGCCAAGTGTGGGGGTGAAGCCCAACACTTGGAAAAGTTAGGGATTTGGAGTCCTTTGAGACTCCCGAATGTTCAGAGCTCGATAGCAAGGGGAAAAACACCTCGAATTGAGGCGTTCTTGGTGTCATTGGAAAGGTCTTGAAACGTAGATATCGAAAATGCCCTCGCATTGGAAATTCGGACATATAAAGCCCAAGTTATGGGCGAAAGAAGGGCCGGGAGTCAAACTGGCAATTTGACTCCCGACCACAAAAAGTCGGAAATAGATGTCTTCCCAATGTCCGATTCGGGCGTGCGATACGGCGTTAAAAAAATCTCGACGAGGGCTACAACTTTGGTTCAGACCTCGTCGCGATCCAACTCTGCAGTCGAGAGTTATGGTGGTTCAAAGTTCCGGGAGTCCCGCCGGGACGATTTCGGGACTCCATTTTGGGAGTCCCGGGAATTTGTGCCATTTGGATGCCCCCTCCGTGGCGAGTTGCAGAGAATACTATAGGGAGTAAGGTGGTGGCTTACTCTCGAGTCCGGGCCGTGGTGAGTCTTGTGTGTCCAAGTGCCCGTGGCAAGTCCCAACACCCAAGGGTGTCCCGAATGCTAAACTAACCTCCCGTGGTTGGTTTTTGGATGCAGATTCAAGCTTGATCTTCTAGTCCCTCGTCCTAGTCTAATCCCAGGGCTCCCAACTCGACCCTCTACCCCTTTCTAGAGTTGGAAGCTGGGAGCGTGCCCTTCAGTCCCAACTTTCGCAACTTGACATTTGGTGAACCCTCAAGTGGGTTCACCCCGGGACCAAGGAGCGCGTCATTTGATGCCATCATGGTTGTGGTGGATTGATTTAGCAAGATGGCACACTTCATTCCCACAAAGGATGAAGCCATGGCTCAAGAGACGGGGAGGTTGTTCTTCTCCCACATTTTCAAGCATCATGGTCTTCCAAAAGACATAGTGTCGGATCGAGACCCAAAGTTTACAAGTAAGTTTTGGCGGGCCTTGTGAAAGCGCATGGGGCCGGCTCAAGATGAACATTTCAATCCGTCCCCAAACCGATGGACAAACCGAGAGGGTGAACTTGGTGATCCAACAATTCCTAAAGAATTATGTGGCGGCGGATCAACAAGACTGGGTGGACCATTTGGAGTTGGCCGAATTTTGTTACAATAATACGGCACATTCTGCAACTGGATCCACCCCATTCCAAATGGTGACGGGCAAGTCACCAATTGTGCCCATGACTTGGGCAGCACAAGGACAACCTTCGATTGATGCAAGTGAGGAAGTGCCAATGGACGCAACTTGATGAAGAAAGGAAGGGCTTGTGGGAGTTGGCCAAGGCCAACTTGGAAAAGGCGCACAAGAGGTACAAGGATTTTGTAGACAAGTCGCAACGAAAGGTGAAGTTTTAACAGGGAGACAAGGTGTGGTTGAACATCAAGAATTTTAGGTTGCCAGAAGGGTTAAGTCATAAGTTCTTAGGCCCATATGTGGGTCCATTCAAAGTGTTGGAAAAAAACTTTCCGACACTTATAAGTTAGAACTTCCGGAAAACCTTAGAATTCATCCCACATTCCATGTTTCTCTTTTGAAACCGGTCTCCCGCGATGCCTCAAGGCCTAATCGAAAGCATCACTTAAAGCCTCCACCAGACTTGGTTCATAATGAACCAGAGTTTGAGGTGGAGGCCGTGATCAAGTCAAGGCAACTTAGAGGACGAGAGCGGGAATACTTAGTGAAGTGGAAAGGATACCATCATGTAGAGGCTTCTTGGGTGAATGAATCCGACATGGAACATGCCCAAGAAGCCATAGAAGAATTTCACACTAGACTGGTAAAGAAAAGACGTAGAGCGTGATGAGGACATCACCTTTATTTTAGTGGGGCAGAGTGTCATAAAATGTACCACATCAAGTTGCAAGTGAAATAAAAAGGGCTTTAAAACTTCCAAAAGATTGTATCATGAGAAATTTGTATAAGGCAAATAGGGTTGAAAAGTGGCATGGGACAGATGGAACTTTCTTGCGTAAGCCCAAATCAAAATCGGACTCCTACTTTGGGGTTGAGGAAACTTAGCCCCAAGGGAGGAGGCAAGCAAGGTGAGCTTGCGGGGACATGCACATGCCTTAAGTGCATCTCGAAGGGTTGGTTGGTAGTGTGGCCAACGCGGGAAGTCATGACCCCGCTCACATACTTTAAGTGTAGTTTGGGACTTGGGTTTGGTAAACCTAAGTGTTACTTCTCGTACCTTGATAAGCAAACCTTTTAGTTAAGGCTTGGTTGTTGTGACCAAGGCGCGAGATAGGAAAAGGAGTCATGTCAAATAGCTTAGGTCAAAAGTAGACTTGACTTAAGTCCTCATGAGGGGAAGAAATGGAAAAAGTTCCTCCCAAATGAGGGCTTCGTCAATTAGGCTAGTTTAGTCTTTTGACGAAGCGTGGGAAGAGGGTTTTCCACAAGACCCTCTTGGACTTGTTAAGAAAGTGTTGGAAACTTGGGGACGCCTAAGTTAGCTTGAGACAAGGTCCAAGCCGCAAAAGTCGGCAATTGTACCAAAGGAAAAAAGTTCTAAGTGTCAATGAGGACATTGACCTTTTCTTCTAGTGGGGGAGAGTGTTGCAACCCCACTTTGGCCAAGTGTGGGGGGTGAAGCCCCACACTTCCAAAGTTGGGGATCTAGAGTCCTTCGGGACTCCCGAATGTTCAGAGCTCAACAACAAGGCTTAAAACACCTCGCGTTGGGGTGTTCTTGGTGTCATTGGAAAGTTCTTGAAGCGTAAATATCGAAAATGGTCTCGTATTGGTCATTTGGATATCTTCAGCCCAAGTTATGGGCAAAAGAAGGGCCGGGAGTCAAACTGACAATTTGACTCCCGACCACTAAAAGTCGGGAATCGACCTCTTTATGACATCCGATTTGAGAGTGCAACATGGCGTTGGAAAGATCTCGACAAGGGCTATAACTTTACTTGAGACCTTGTCACGATCAGACTCTGTAGTCGGGAGTTATGAGCTCCCAAAGTTCCAGGACTCCAATCGGGACAATTTCATGACTCCATTTCGGGAGTCCCAAGAATTTGTGCCATTTGGATGTAGCCTCCACGGCGAGCTGCAAAGAATACTATATGGGGGAAGGTGGTGGCTTCCCCCGAGTCTGGGCCATGGTGAGTCTTGTGTGTCAAAGTGCCTGTGGCTTGTCCCAACACCCAAGGGTGTTCCCGAATGCTAACTAACCTCTTTTGATTGGTTTTTGGATGCAGATTCACACAAGCTAAGCTAGTCCCTCTTTCTACTCTAATCCCGGGGCTCCCAACACAACCCTCTACCCCTTTCTAGTGTTGGAAGTCGGGAGCGTGCCTTTAAGTCTCAACTTTCCGCAACTTAACAAGTGGGTTTCACCTCGGGACTTAGGAGCGCGTCAATGTTGCAACTATGTAAATCAAACAGTTGGCTAGTGGTTTGGTGACATGTGGCACACTAATAATGTTGACATGTGGCACATTCATAAAATGTGGGGTCAATGAATAATTTAATGACATGTGGCATGCTCACAAATTTTAGGGTCCACAAATAGTTAAATGACACGTGGCACATCCACACTAATAGTTTATCCACATGGTGCCTAAACATAGTTTAGGTCTAAACCTAAGCACCTAGGTTAAACCTAAACATGGGCTATATAATCTAGGCTTAAATTAGGGCTAGATCTAGGCACCTATGTTATGCCTAGACCTAAACCACATGGCAATTAATAAATGAAGTCTTTTTTCATTTGGTTTAACCTTTAAGGTTGAACTTTTTTGATTGGCTCATCCCAAATGGCTATTAAATTTTCATGTTTATTGTGTTCTCCACTAATCCTAATGCATTCCTTTATATAGTTTGGATTCATGGAATGAAATTAAACAATATGGGATAAAAGTTTTAGTTGTAACTTAAGGAAAACACATTTATCACTGAACATTTAACAATATTGGATCATTATAACTCTCTTGTCCATGGTCTATTCCTTTTGAAACTGAAAACAATTTTGTAGTCTTCTACTTGGTGTATCCAAATATGTAAAAAACATTACAATCTAATGGAAAATGGGCAAGATATGCCCTTTCAAAGTGAAGGGGATTGTGCTTTGGATTTTTTCATATATGTATGCTCAATATGATTCTGAAGCTTAAGCCTTTCAACTATTGTTTTTTTTACTTTTCACTTAAAACAAGGTTTATAGATTTTGAGATAGCTCACTGTAGCCTTTGAAATCGTTCAAAATGAATGAAGAATGATCAAGATATAGTTGCTAGAAGTAAAGGGGGTCTAGAGGCAAAATTATAGACAAAATATCACTCTCAATTCTTTGAACAATTGTCTATAATACCCCTTGTTTTGCCATTCATAGACATAATTTCTAGCAGTAACTTAGTGCTAGCGTGCACCAATTGTCCATAGATTAAATTCAAGCACTTTTAAGAATCATAGTCATCAAACTTGAATTAAAGTATTAAAAAAATAGCATTAAAAAAACGAAGCATCTTTTCATAAGTAGATTGTTGAACACCATCATTCTTATTTAAAGCTTACACATTGAACTTTTAATCTTTTGTGATGAAGATTTTTACCACTACTACATATTGTGCCTTTTTGCGAAGGGCCAAACAAAAAATCTGAAGGGTTTGCGAAGGAAAAACAAAAAACTTGAAGGGTTTGCGAAGCAAAAAAAATCTACCAAATTTGTGATGCGATACGCATCACAACTTGTGGTGCACCACTCATCGCAAATTGATAATGAACTTTTAATCATCGCAGCGTTTTTGCGAGATACACGACAAACAAAACTTTGCGACCTGCTCAATCTCTGTCCACCATAGCGATATTCCGCACTTCGCAACGTTTAATCATACTCAAAACATCGCAACTTTTACAATACATAGAGTATCGCTACAAACTTTGAGACTCACAAGACATCGCAACTTGCGTTATTCGGCGCCTCTCATTTTGCGTTTGAATATGTATTGCAAACCTCACCACAGATTTTCGCAAAAGTTTCCTTTGGTGGGCGTATCGCAAGTTGTGATGTGCGTTAGCTCGCAAAATAGTGAAAGGGTTACTGGAGAAGGAAGTTTCGCAAAAGGGTTTCGCAATGTCATCTAATTCCCAAAACGCCATAAAAAAATAAAAAATCTTTTAGACCAAATGGAAGCTATAAATCCACTTAACCATTATTATAATCTATATTACCTTAGTAGACTGAGTGAAAATATCAATAAAATACGCATAACAGTGCTCCTATTCTTGAAAATAAAATTACACAATGGAGCAGAATAGGCAAATAATGACACAATGAACATTGTGCGGTAATATAGAACCACAAGCCTCAATGGCAATTTGCATAAAATTAATGAGTAGTACATTATACGTGGTCATCATCCACCTCAGAGGTTGTAAACACAACCTCTGGTTTCTCACCTAGAATAGAACGGGACCGTGGCACATATGTGACAACAAGTGACCACTCCTCTGGGTTTGGGGGATAAGGAAGATAAAAACATTGTTCTACATGACTGGGAAAAGTAAATGGCTCTGAAGTTTGCCAATGAGATGGCTGATAACTGGTGCCAGATGTCTTTAACCGTGTGTGTCCGCACTCATCCTGAACTACAATGCAATTTGCACCAGCAAGGTTCACTTTAAACCACTTGCACTTAAACACATACTCTTCAAACTTTGAATGTGCATCATGAGATACCACCAAGATCTCTTCCAGCTTTCCATAATGTGGCACAATATCTCGAACAATATTCCTGTCATGCCGACTACTTCTAGAGTCCTGAATGAATTGCCCTTGAACTCCACAGTCAAAGGTGCGGCCCCTCTTTTCATCCAAACTGGAAATCTTGAAATTAATATTGTGTTAGGCATTGTGAGTCTTAAACTTATATGATAATAAAAACTTCATGCCCATAAAAATCATCTTAGAACATTCTAAAAAACTTGTTTGGAATATGAAGATGAGTTAATATGCCTAATGAAATAGAAAAAATAAATACTTGAAATGTCTTCCTTGTGTCCACATTGCTGAACGTGTTGTCACAATTCTTAGTGGTCCATGAACCATGGTGCGAACATCATCTGTGATCTCTGGAAAACATGCTATACTTTCTCCTTGTGCCAACAATTGATCCACTTCAACCAACTTCTCTTTCATGTACTTATGAAATGTAGGAAAAATCCTTGATCTCCCACTCATACTTTTGGCATTCTCATAGAAGTTCCTCCACTCTTCCATGACATTACTATTATTCAACATGAATGTGGTCAGCTAAATTAACTCTGTAGGTAATAACATACGTGTTTTGATGGCACCAGTCAAACGGTCTTCCTCTTCTTCTCTTTCCTCCATCCAGACATGAGGACACGATGGATCTATAGTGGCCAAGATGTTGGTGCAATAAAACATGCTCTCTGCTGCCAAGTGTCATGCTGCCATGCTTCCCTCCACTCGTGCATGGTTACGGACATAACCCTTTAATACTGCCATATATCTTTCAAGCCAATACATCCACCGACAATGCACAGGACCAGCAATGGCTATCTCATCCACAAGGTGAACTAGTAAATGCACTTGACAATCAAATAATGATGGAGGGAAAGCCTTTTCCAACTTGCATACCACCTCTGCTGCTATTACCCTCATTCTTGGAATTTCCTCTACAAATAACTCCTTTGAGCATACCCATCTCAACAGATTTCCCAATGACCAAAGAGCATCTTGTACTTCTGCACTAGCTAAGCCTATTATTGCCACAGGCAATATGTGTTGTAGTAAACGATGATAGTCATGTGTCTTGAGATACCTTGGCCACTTGTGGTCATCGTCCCTACCAAAAGCTTTTTGAAGATTAGCTCCATAACCTGCAACAAGGTACCATAAAATTATACAAAAGTATTCTAGACATCCAACAGATAACATTTTATACTTCAAACTCTTTTTCCAGTATAAGGCATACATATTTAAATATAAATAAAAATAATAGAGTATTTCTAAATTCAACCCTTGCCATCAAAGTTCAAACCTCTACGGAATCGCATCTCTCCTATGCGATTTCGAAAGTCTCTTCTTTCCTGTGTAGTAAGTGTCCATGGAGCTGATGGTTGCTGCTCAATACTTGTGTTAAGATCAACAGTAATCCACACATCGGGATGCCTCTCAAAATCCTCACAGGCCTCCCTAAAGTTATTGTCCTTCTCTCCATAGAGCTGTTTTATAATAGCCTTTCCCACATTTCCCTCAATGTGCATGGGGTCCAAGAGATGACGTATTTTCAGCTCACCCCAGTAAGGCAAGCTGTTGAGTATACCCCACCTTGTCAATCCACTACCCTCAAACACCATAGAATCATTTAGGTCAATAACTTTATTGGCCACATCCCTCCAATATGCAAAAGTGGTAGCTTTTGGAATATCACGCTCATCACCATAAGGCATGTCAAAAGATGAAAATAAAAGTGGGTCTAATCTCATATCATGTCCCAGTGGAAGAAACTTTGTATGGCCAAGGTAAACAATTTTGCGAAGATGGTTTGAGTATTTAGCCATGTCTTCGAAACTTGGGCCACATGTAGAGCAGGCCTTGTAGCCTTGAGTTTGCAGCCCACTTACAAAACCAAACCCTGCTTGTAGAAGAACGGAATATTAGAACAACAAATAATCACAAAACAGAATAATAAAGAAATATATAGAGGCATGTGCATGATTTCTTACCAGGATAATCATGCATTGTCCACATGCAGATTGCCCTCAACTTGAATACACGTGGTATTCCTCCAGTGGTCTTCCTCCCATCATATGCCCATACTCCATCCCACAATGTTTTGAGCTCATCGACCACTAGTGCTAAGTAGGTGTCTAGGTTTTTCACCTTACTTGGCCCTGGGATAATAAGAGAAAGCAGCAAAAATCCTTTTTTCATAGACAACCACGGAGGAAGGTTGTAATTCATGATAACAACTGGCCAAACAGAGGTAGGTCGTCCCTTTCCTCCAAGTGAATGTGGACTAACACCATCTGATGCTAACCCCAACCTCACATGCCTAGGGTCACGCTCAAACTCTGGCCATGTTGACTCCACATGTTTGTGAACAGGAAAGTCAATCGGTAACCTCATAACACCAGGCTCTGATCGATGTTTCTTATGCCAAACCATTAACTCGGCCAAGTCTGTACACCGATATATGTGCAACAAGAGAGGAATAATGGGAAACCACCTTACTGATTTCCTGGACACCTTCTTTGTAAGCATGTGAGGATCACATCGAGCCTCTTCACATGTATTGCACTCCGTTAAATGGGCATTGTTCCCATGAAATAACATGCAGTCATTAACACATGCATGGACAATTTGATACTCCATGCCTATGGAGGATAAGATTTTTTTAGCCTCCTTCCAAGATCCTGGCAAAACATTTTCCTTAGGTAGCAAGAGGCTATGACAAAACTGGAAAATGTCTGACAACATAGTATTGCTTGCTTTGTGTTTTGCTTGGATGTTTAACAACCCCAGTATGGCTGCTAAACGGCTTAACCTTGCACCTTGAAAAATAGGTGTTTGAGCATGTGCCTTCACCTCTTGCCACTGCCGTTGTCCTTGGGCAGTATGTTGATGACGTGGATCATCTGCATTGGCTCCTTCATCATGTGGGTTGCCAGACATATCATCAACTATGTCAAGTCCAAACCAGTCAACCATGAAGTCATCCATCGCTTGTTCTTGGTTTGCAGGCAGTGGTGCTTCCTAAACTGGTTGAGAGACACCTTCATCATGAGCAGACAAGTCATTTGATGAAGAATGAGTTGATGAAGAGTTTGATTTGTGTGGCATGCCCATTTCCCGATATGTTGCTCTCAACCTCCGTGGCAGCATGTCTTCAGAAGGTCGAATATTCTATGCAATACCAAATCCAGAAGATTTTAACTATATACCAAGCATAGTTGCATATTACATTATAAATAAAAAAATGCCAAATGCATGTATATAGATATGGTATGTTATGTCTTAATCAAAGTACATAGTTCAGAAATGGTGGAATCCTAATTCCACTCATAGTGTGTAAACAACTCATCTCCTGATCTGATCGTCCTAGTAGCTAACACCAGGCAATGGTCTTCATGATAAGTCTGGCCATATGGTGCTGGAGGAGGTCCCTCAACAAAAACCCACTCACTATTAGCCCTACGCTTAGGCCGGGTCCCCACCGTACTATTGATGAACCAGCAATGTTTCCAGAACGTATGGGGTCTCCATCTATCACCCTCACATCACTATGCCTCCTAGTGCTACCAGCAAAGGTATCCATCTCAAGAGCAAAGGTCTTCCACTCAGGATGTTGTTTGAGGATCATGTTCCAATGTCTTCTCTTATAGATAGGCCCACCATAAGGGAACAAAGTAGGACCCTCTCTACGACAACTAGTTGAATCCTCTACAATGATGTCCTCACAAGCATATACTCCATAGCCATGCCTCTCTCCAAGTGTAGAGGTCTTAACAATCCATCGTCTACCCCAAACCACAACCTCCTCATCATAGGGCAAACTATCAAATAACCCAAGAATTGTAGGGTTCCATGACTGGATAATATTGGCACATTTGCCAATGAACTCACACATATCCCATCTCCCTCAATAATAGTCCTAGCATGACCCTCACTTGGATGTTGTGCTTTGGATCGCTGTCTAACGGAGGGCAGACATGGCCTTGCCTCATGATGTGGATTACTGGCCTCATGAGAGGCACCAATCCCTATAGCAAATGCATGCGAAAGTGCATTTCCTATGGCAGCTAAAACCCCTTGTGATAGAACATAGGGTGGTGGTGTCATACGGGAACCCTATTACATTAAAAAAACCACAACAAACCATGGAAGTGAAAATAGTTTCAAAGAGGATTTCATGAAAAATAACATGTATCAAAGAGGAAAAATGACAATGGTAAAATGACACTTACCACATGAGATGAAAAAGCTCCTGGGGTAAGACTACGATGACGCCCAAATCGCTGAATGTGTTGAGCACAAACATATGACTTTTGTGAAATCTGACCAACACACTTGGTGCATTGGCAAAGTTGCCGAGGTGGACCACGAGGAGAATGGGACACCTCTGCTTGCGTATGAGCTAATGTGCCTTCATTTGAGGAGGATGAGTCACTAGTGGGGACAATGGAGGAGGAAGACATATCATCTATCACATTAATAAGGCACAAATGTAAGGCAAAGACCAGATTAGACTTTCAAAAATCATGTGATACAACAATATAAACCCTTGACAACTCATAAATTGAGACTACCTAAACCAAAAAGAAATGCATACCTGCATCCAATGTGGGTTCAACAATGCCTATAGGATTGGTTGCCCGAAACCCTTTGCCATATGCACAATAGGAGTTCTCTCACCTAAAACTCTCGAAAAGAAACCCTAAACCTAAAACTTTGCGAACCCCTTGCGAACCCCCTACCATCGCATCCCTTTTCGCATCTGCATTCGTTACTTAAACCAAAGCCCTGAAACCTTCAACTTCTTCCTACATTAGCGAAGCCCCCGACTTCGCAACCCTCTAATGTTGCGAAACGAACAGCATTACACAACCGTTGCGAGCAATACCGTATCGTAGGTTTAGATGCGGGTTACATCGCAAGCCCTGAATTTCTGAAAGTCCTTAAGCTGGAACGGAATAAGGTGTAGTGAAATCTTTTTGGGGGTCTAGACTAGAGTAGGACGGCAAGTGAATTTGAACTCATTCTCGGCATTGCTCGAGAATTTTCGAAGGAAAACATGGGCAGAGAGGAGGGGGCGAATTGCAATGGCTGGGACTAGTGGAGGGGGTTCTCGGTCTAGAGGAGGCGACAACAATGAAGAAAGGTTGAGGAAGATGGTTGTTGATCACTTGAAAGCTTCAGAGCTGTTTGTAATCGATACTAGGACACCTCAAGGGCTAACATCCTTGACAACCATCTTAAGTCAAGCATTGCAAGCAGGGCTGACTGCTGGGGAAGCACAAAGAGAGGAGGAGGCAAGGAAGGCTGTAGAAGCGAAGGCAGCAGAGAAGAAGAGAAAGAGAGATGGAGAGTAACAACAAGAGCTCTCTCACCTAAAACGCTCGAGAAGAAAAGGAGGAAGGATGAGAGGGATGCCATCAGAAAGGAGAAGCTCGATCTGAAGAAGAAGGAGGAGGAGAGGAAGAAGCTCCCTCTGATAACATTGGCAGAGGAGGGAATTCCAACTGAGCTGGCATACACTGGGGCCAAGAGCACCATTAGGCACATTGTCTCCACCAACTTTGCACGAGGAGTTGAGTGGGGCACTCTCTCAAAGGCAGAGCAGAGGAGAGTGATAAATCAGGTCAAGGGAGCATTTCGAAATGGAGGAGAGCTTGATTCACAGTGGATTACAGACAAGATCTCCAATTCAATGTCTCAAGCAAGATACCATGATAGGATGAAGATTCGTGCTCACCTGAGAGACCTGAATGTGTACAGGAACTTGGAGAGGCCGCTTCAGTTCTCAGAAGACATCTGGAATGCCTTCTACCAGTCTGAGGTGCAGCTAAAAGCAGCAAGGCAGCTGAAGGAGATCACAGAACAGCTAGCCAAGGCCAAGAAGGCAAGAGAGTCTGGCCGTGACTTGAAGGCACTGGAGCTGAAGCTTGCTGAATGCCAATCAGTGGTGGACGAGGTTGGTGATCCACCATTGAAGTTCCTCAAGGCAACAGAGCGAGTGAAACTGGTTCCACCCACCACCCACAGGCTAGGGCAAGGTGGCATTCCCGGCTTCAAAACAACATTTGTAAGTATCCTCCCTCTCCTCCATTTTTTTCTACAAAGATTCATTTCTGTTGAGTCACATAGGACTGTTTGGGATACCTTTGCGATGCGAATTGCATTGCAAAGATAGGTCAAATGGTGTTTGTTTTGCAAAGGTACGATGTTATTTGTTTCGCAAACTGCTTTGCAAGTTACAGTATGCGAAAGTCTGCGCTTCGCAAAAGAGGTCGTAGACTTGAACAAATCGCAAACTTCTTCGCAAGTTACAATATGCGAAGGTCTGCACTTCGCATATATGCGTTTTTATTAACCTGTTGTGTTATGGGGACAGTACAAGAGGTACAAGAGGAAGATCACAACTGTAGAAATGACAATGGGCCAGGAGCATGGCAAGGAGCATCTTTTTGAACATGTTGATGCGCTATTGGTGAGTGGGTTTGGTTGGGATTAAATTTCTGTTTGTGTTGAGATTGTTTTCATTTGAATCAAGATTTTCATTTATGGTGTTGACTAAGCTTTGCATGTTGAAATGCAGGCATCTGAGGGTGAGAGTGAGAGTGAGAGCTCCTAGGGCAGTAGTGATGAGGAGGAGAGAAGCGTTGCCACTGCTCCCCCCAGTGCTACCACTAGCAGTGGACCCAGTTCGTTTGCTAGTCGAAATGTAGGTTCTGCAGGGGGTGAGGATAGGGAGGAGGAGGAGGAGGAGGAGGGGCAGGGAGACAATGAAAATAGGGAGGAAGATGAGCACCCTCCCCCTCCACCAGAGAACACTAGGAAGAAAGATTCAAGGAAGAAATCCAAGAGGGGAAGGAGGTCTAGATAGACAGTTAGTGTGTTAGATACCCAAGAGTTACAAACCCTTTTACATTGTAAATTTTGAAATTTTGATATAGATTTTTTTTTTGCGGCACAAAGTGACTCCAAATGACTATAAACCCTGCTTCCAAAATAAGAATACAGTGCCATGCTCTTGCGATACACATTGGATCTCAAAACCATTTGCGAGTCATAATTCTTCCACTACTAGAAATTTTGTCATATGCAACCACCATGTTTGCAACTGGGATGCAACTGCCGGTCGCATGCAACTATCTTTGGTTTTTTATGCAACTACAATGGATTTTTGCCCCCTTTTTGGGTGTGTATGTAATTATGGTACAACTATGATCACCTTCATCCCAACCTTTGGATGATTTCTATGATATATCATCCTATATATTTGATATGCATATACTCATAGTTGCATGTGTAACCAAATTATGCCAACTATGGTCTTTTAGTAAGCTAGGTACACATTTTTTGTAGGCATGTCTAGGATTAGGGCTGCCTACAAATGACAATCCCATTGATAAGGTTTAAGATATAGGTGAAAAATAACTTAATTTATTTTGCCACACCTAAAATAGTGTATCTATCCCCAACTTTTAGTAGCTTACTCCACAAACATTTAGAAGATAATTGACAATTGAAGATATCAATTTTGCTTACAATAGTTTATCATTGGATGAAGCAAAACAATGTATATGTGTATTCAACAAGAAGGTCCAATTAATCCCCTCAAGATTACAATATGTGGGTTTGACATGTGGAAATAATATATTTTATTCCAACAATTATCCAGTACAAGTGAGGGTCTCATGGCACATATACACCTTATAGTCCATGTAATGCATGAATTAGTTCCAAAGTCAGCCCTGATAGTCTTGATGGGTAGACATGTGAATAAAGCACACATCAGAAACCATACATGAAAATACATGCTATTGTCCCCCTTAACAACCATAACCAGACAATATGCAAACCCTGGAAAAGGTTACAAGTGGTGGTATATTCATAATGCCAATCAAATATATACTTGAAAAACACATTACTTGCAAGTGGCAGATTCCACTGTTTCAGCCATAACAAGCATAAGTGGATAGAAAGAAAGAACACCATTGTGAAAGAAGTTAGAGTGTCTTAGAACAAAATGTCACTTTCAAACAACACCATCACCATACATCTTACCCAAAGAATATCTCAGAATAAGAAGCTCTATCTGAACCCCAACTTCATTCAATACATATATACTTAAAAAACACGTTATATATATAAAATCTTCTAATAGTTTGAACCCCGTGCCTAATGCACAGGTGTGTTATTTCAACAATGTTTGGTTCATGTTTTAGTTTTTAAAAAAAACTTTTATCTTTTTTATTTAACAGGGTTGAGTAGGCAGATATGGATCGAAGTTTCCAGAGGGTGCTGTAACATGTTTAGACAAAAAGGATCTTCCATTGCTCCACCACTCCCTCACTACTCTGACATGCCCCCTTGAGGTGATAAACAAAACATGTATGAGGGCTTAGCCACACAACAAAGGATTGATTATGCTGTTTGAATCTCAGTCCTTGGCTAAAAAAGTGGGCATTAAAAGCAAAGTATCTCATGGTCTTGGTTGGTCATTCGTCAACTTGTTATGAAGAAAGAAATGACATGTAGAACTACTGGTGGTTTTTAAGGCTGTTGGACTCTTCCCAACTTTTGATTTACTGGCCTTATATTCGACATCACACCCAAATATGACATTTTCTACAGTCCTGGTATTTTTTGAACTATTTCTCATTGAGCTTTGTGACCTTAAATGACCAATCAGACCCATCTATTATCTGCCTAACACAGGTGTGAATACCAATGTTTCAAATATTACACTATCTCAATTGATTACGGTGGTGGGTCTTTCTTTTGTTTTTTGGTTGTATGCTAATTAACAGTAGCATCAAGGTGTTATATTGATCAATATCAGGTTATTGAGCATGGCTTAGGCACAGATGTATCCTGATCGACATGCTAATTTGCCCGTACAAACCGCGAACGGTCTGTAATGCCATATAACAGCCCACGTTAATTGGCCCTTATAGACCGCGATCGTCACTGATCGAGCGATCTGTAATGCCATACAGCCGGTTAGGAGGTGTGCATCCGCGATAGCTAAAAAACATGCCACCCTAAACCTAGAAAAGGACACACTAAAAAGGGGAGAGTTGGATGATCAAGCAAACCCGACCTTCCCTCAAGAACACATGGTTGACAAATACGAAAGAGAACCATACAAACGGTGAGAAATTTAACGTGACGGGTTCATGAGGTTCCAGTTTTTAAGAATCGAAGGTGAACACCTCCTACACGCTAATTGTTGGAATATGTTGGATGGGTGATGGAGGTAAGCTGACAATAATTTCATTCCCAAAAACCATGGGATTTTAGTATTTAATGTTTTAAATTCTTACCTCAATGTGAAATAAATTCCTTAATTCATTACCAAATTATGAATATCGTGTACGATGCATAACAGGACATGGACATGTGAGAAAACACAATCAAGATAACTTACGTGTCTCAACAACAAGTGTACTTGGGCCGATGAATAGGCATCACATTCTGCAATTGCTTTTTGTGACCCCCCAACATCTTCAAAAAAAATGTTCAGCCCAAGCTATCTTTTAAATAAAAGCCTTATTCTGACAAATTTTCACTAATCTTCATCCGAAACATGTCGGACACCTTGATGTTGAAGAGTATGCTTTATTTGAAGGGTGATACATAAGGGTAGAAAATTTGATATGATTCATGCGTTAAATTTTAATCAATGTAATATCAAAAAATTCATCATTATTTTTTATGTCAACGTAAAAATTTAGTGTTAATCAATATAAATATCATGGACATGGAAAGGCACACATTAATTTATCTTCTCGTATCCATGGTTGGCGGGTACTTACGAAAAGGGGTGAAATAATTTTAAAGATAAGTTATTAAATGGTTTTTTTAAAAAATGAGTGGGAGATAGTTATTATGATAATAAGTAATCATTAAGGAAAGGAGTTAGGTTTAGGGTTAGGTTTGAGAATGAGATAGTTATATTTGTAAATGTCTTTGGAATTGTTCAAGCATAACCACACAATGGGTCATGCAAAATCAATTGGCATATTTGGCTTAAACTTGGTGGGGATGATAGCCATTTTTTCCTACATCTTCCCACTATTTTGGCTACAAACAAAAAATGCCTAAAAAGGAAAACTGAAGTTCCGGCTACTCCCTATTGTTATCTGAGAGCGAGAGGGAGGGGATAAGATAGTGTGTAAGATAGTAAGATGATGCGTAAACCTTAAACCCTAGTGTTGCTGTATAGTGAGTGCGGACGATTAATCGCGTTGCCTACCTTGGCTGGTGAAGGGCGCCTACAGAAAATATCGGATTTAATGTGATCTCACCGCTACCGAGAAGGTTGGCCCATCACGATGATCGGTCCACGTGGTTTGAGTTTTATGGGCGGGGTTGCGAAAGAGTACAAAACTAAACTTGGATGGGGAAAAAAGATCCGTCAGGTCATCTCCAGGGTGGTGCTAGAGATGCTCGAACACAAATGCAGGGTAGAAACCAGCGTCGGGTGGGTTCGCACTTTTTCAATGAGAACCTTCAAGGTCTTCATTCCGATTCTCAGAGCGAGAATCGGAGGTTTTCCCACACAGAGATGACTTGCCCGTCCGTTTTCTCCCATTGGAAATCGACTTCTTGAAAACCTCGAAATGTATCAGTTAAATCTTTAGGGTTCAGGGGTATTTAAACATGCGGGCACTGGTTTTCAAGGTGTTTATAGTGTTTTCCGCAAACTCAGGGAAACACGGCGCCAGTACTGTCGAGTTTGGACGAAAACCGGGTGAGATCAAAGAAAAACCTCCCAAAAAATACATTGGCCTTCAATTGGGGGTCAAACTCTAAAACGCACCACTTCCTGTGCTCGACTGGGTTTGACCCCGTCTTCCCCTTTTCCTGAAGCCTGCGTTGCTGTTGGATGCATTTTCGTTGCTCCTCGTGTACCGCTACCATAATTACCTCGAACCTTGTGCATAAATGCTGGGTTTTAGCATTTCATACCCAGATTTAATCAAATCTCCTTTCTTTACGACCTCCCTCGAAGAGAGGATGGGGGGGGGGGTGAACAAAGGCCCAAAGATGGGATGACTTCAGGGAAAATTCCAATGTTTCGTTGGGCTTCGGTTTTGGTTTGGGTGGCGTGAGCTTCCTCAACGGCTCCCTGGGGGGAGCTTCATAAAGGAATGTCGGGCTCTTCCACAAAAGGGGGCAATTTTTCATTTCAAATATATATTTATATTCTGAATTTTTGCAAATTTCCCTGGTAGAAATAACTTACATATCAATGAAGACCTACTACCAAAAAATGGTCCTTAAAATCAAGAGCAAATTCAATGAATTCCTGAATATTTTGCTAGCATGACCTGAAATGCAATGCACATCCTTTTGCACGTAGAATAAATGTTGGAGGTCCATGTGTATTAAAACCTACCTTTCAAGTATCACATAAATGAAAGCTTACCTTAAAATTATTCATCCATCTAAATATCTCTCTTTCACTACTGACGTTGACAATGTATCATTCATTAGACGCAAACTCAATTGACAATCACCATTAAAGAGGGAACTCCTAACATGAACACGTCCAGCAAAGGTGATAGGACGGGTTTCCCCATGTCCATGGACGAATGATGTAAACCCACCAAACTTTATGACAACAAAACACAAGAAAAGAGGATGGGAGTGAAAAGAAAGAGGGTTTAGGGTCAAGTGGTCATAAAGCTCAAAGGCCCGAAAGAGGAGGGGGGGGGGGGAGGGAACATTTTCCCTTCCATTTGACCTATACCTATTTGGTGGTTTCCCGTCACAAATCTGGTCAAGAGCCAAATTTGGCCTCACAAAGAGCTGGCCAAAAGCCTAGGATGAGAAGCAAAGGCTTGATTGCCAACCCCCAAGCCCCTAGACGTTGCTCGATGCCAAATTTTAACACGTTTCACATTCACTTACCATAAAACGGCACTACTCAAGAACTAGCAAGTGTAACAAAGGCAATTTATTCATGGATGGGGTCAAAAAGGGGCCAAATAATGGGAGATGGCCAAAAGTGATGCCAATAAAACTAACCGAAGTGGCAGTTCATAATTAACCCCAGTCCAGCAGTTCAAAAAAAATTGCCCTCATCATCTCTGTGCTCCCCATGTGCGAACTCGTAAGTATTTGTTTACTTTTTCGCGGGCTTTTGATTTTTCAGCCTTTTACACCTTTCGAATGGCAACCTCCCATCTAAAATGGTGCCAAAGGGGGGTCTTTTTTGCTGATTTGGCACAGGTTGATTAGCCCTCACCCTTAAAAATGATTTTTTCCCCTAGGCCATGAAATCCCAGGATACCCCGCACTTTTCCGTCAAGTCAATTGCGTGCCCATTCCAGGGCACATTTACCTACCCAAATTGAATGCAAAACTATTTGAATCCCTTTTCACACACAGCCAGCAAGGGAGATAGAAACCCAACGACCTAAAAAAAACCCATTTGTTCAGGTGTCGCCTTCTCATTGGTGTTAGTTCGGTGGACTCCTCGATCTGGAGGCGCACAACTTCTTGGCGTGTTCTCATTGGGCGATAAAATTGAACGTACAACTAAAAAGGTCAGGTACAAATGACTAATTCGAAAGGCCAAATAACGACGTGTCAGCTCCTGTGTGGTGGGCCCAAATGGGGACAAATTTGTTGCCATGCCAGTCGGACAAAGCAGGTCCATCGGTCAATGTGCCCAGAAATGGACCGCACGGGCGAGGGCGCGGCCGCGGACGTGGGAAGTTAACGGGTTGCAAGTTTTCCGCCGCTGCTCATCTGTCGCAACCCTAGCATTTGGTTTGCGACCAAGGCAAGGAGGTTGTGAGGTTACGGGCCTAGAATTAGACCCGGGAGTCACATCACATGCTCCCGGGAGTGCAAAGAGTCTAGAGAGTGTGAGGGAATGAACCCTCACACTCCCAAGTGAACTCCCACGTTGGGAGTTGGTGAGAGTTAAAGTCCCAAAAGGACTCCCAAAACTTCAGAGAGCGTTTTGAGGGGTCAAAACTCCATGGCTTGTTGCGCTCTTTACATCAATGAAAAGCTCTTGAAGTCTAAATGTCTGAAATGGGCTCGCATTGCTCATTTGGACATCTGAAACACAAGTTATGGCCAAAAGAAGGCCCAGGAGTCGAACTCCCGGGAGTCCGCCAGTTTTGACTCCCGACCAATAAAAGTCGGGAATCAACCCGAAATACTTGGCTTCAGAGAACTTGCGACATACCGTTGGAAAGGTCTCGACGAGACCTACAACTTTGCTTCATACGGCAACTCTATCGGAGGTCTGCTCCGAAAGTTATGAGGCTTCAAAGTCGCGGGAGTCCAAAGTTGCGCGATTTCGGGACTCCCAGGACAAAAAGGCCATTTGGATGCCACCCCCGCGACGAGTCATAGAGTATATTATAGGGAGTAAGGTGGTGGCTTACTCCCAAGCCTGGGGTGTGGTGTGTCAAAGTGAGTCCGAGTTCACCCGTGGCTGTCCCAACACCAAAAGGACCCGAAATGAGTTCTAACCACTTTGTGTGGTTTCATGCAAGCCCGTGTGAGTGAATAAGCTTGTCAATTCTTCCTAGTCCCATCCTGGAGCTCCAACACGCCCCTCTACCCTTCTAAGTGTTGTGAGCTAGGGAGCGGCTCCAAGTTCCAATTGCTTCCGCATTGCCACAAGTGGGTCTACAAGGAACTTGGGAGCGCGTCATCATCACTTGCTAACCAGCACCCGTCAAGAGTCCTGGTTCAGTTAGTACCTCGTTTAGTAACTTTTGCTGGGGGGTAAGTAGTAAGATAGTAAGGTACATCAAGGGGCCACGGTGAACCAACAACTGCCAATGCAGCATGACGGATGAATGATAAGTGTTCAAGAAACAGTTTTCTGTTGGGCTCCAGTTCCATAGCTAACCATGGTAGTTAGCTCAGTTGCCCTTTCTTTTCTACCTACCTACTAACAACCCACAAGCAGGTTGTTATTAGGTAGGTAGTAAAAACAACCCTTTCCCATGTATAAACCATCTACTCAACTAGTAATTTCCTACCTACGTACCTACCTATGTATGAGAGTTATTTCCTACACAATTGGTTACTGAGGTGAAACCAAACGTCAACCCAATTTGAGGTTCGTCCACAATAACGGGCATCTAGTGGATGGTGCGCTGGTGGGTGCTCGTTCGCTGTGGCGACATAAAGGTACATGATTCCGTTTGCAGCTAGTTAATTGTTAACTGAATTGGAATGGTAGTAGGTCCGTTAGCTTAACTGAAGGTGGCGTTGCCTGCCACCAACGTGTGTGAGTTTTACTGGCAGGGCAGCACATGGCCGTTCTTGCTTCTTGCCTTCTCGCTCCTCCCTCTCTCGCTCGCTCGCAAAGGGAGCTTGCCTCGGACGCTCGGTTGGTCGGTCGCAAAGGGAGCTCGCCCCGGATGCTCGATCGCTCGCCCTCTCTCTCTCTCTCTCTTTTCATGGCACTGGATTGACGACGGTTGTTTTGGTTCCCGTGGTGCCGCCTTCGAGAGCCCCTTTTGAAGTTATGTAGTAAATATCATCGAGAGAGAGAGAGAGAAAGAGAGAGAGAAGAGTAGCAGCAGGAATGAGTGTTTTTTTAGGTTTTTGGATCGCATCGGTGAGTGTGGACGATCTATGATCATGGCGTGTGTTGCTGCGGGGCTTCCTCAAGGTTTGCCTTCTCATCTCCGAGAATATTATGTTGTACTTAGTTGTAGATGCTCAGGGAGTTTTTAGTGTACAACCTGATCGTATTGGTAAAGCAGTTGTGGGCGTCCTTCCTCGCGTCAGATCCTGTTGTCTGCAAGTCCACTCGTCTTGCTGTCGCTTTTGCTGTTGGTGCTGCTGTGCAAGCCTGACCTGTAGCTGAAGGATTGCAGGTGGAGGTGACTAGCAAGACCACCAAGTGCATTGCATTGCGGAGGAGATTTTGAGTGATGTTTTCGTCGTCGGTGATTACAAGGTCTTCTCCACTTCCCAGGTTTAGGCCTTAGTGCAATTGCTAAGGTTCTCATCCTCTCTATCTCTCTCGCATTGCTTGTTTTTCGTCTTTTTTTTTTGGGTCTCTGTCTATGTGGTTGTGTTGTGGCTTCTCTTTTTCCCCCTTGTAAATGAGAACCTTCGGTGTCGTGGTCGATGCTGCGATCGAGGCGGTCATTGCCACTTGAGCTCCTGCAATTATTTATTTACTAGTTTTAGCAAGATTTGTGAGACCCTGGGAAGGTAGTTCTTACTCTCACTGGCTCTTGGAGGGATGCAGATGGTATTTTCTGTAGCCACTAGACCTGAGCCTTGTGAATCTCAAACTTGTATGAATCAATCCTGAGCCTTGTGAATCTCAAACTTGTATGGATTGATTGATTCCGCATTCTATGTATTATGTGTCATGGTTTGTTCTTTAGACAAAGCTTGGAAATGTCAGCTTCGTTTCACTGGAACTAAATCTGACGCGCTCCTTGGTCCCGGGGTGAACCCACTTGAGGGTTCACCAAATGTCAAGTTGCGGAAGTTGGGACTGAAGGGCACGCTCCCGGCTTCCAACTCTAGAAAGGGGTAGAGGGTTGAGTTGGGAGCCCCGGGATTAGACTAGGAAGAGGGACTAGTAGATCAAGCACGAATTTGCATCAAAACAAACCACCCAAGTGGTTAGTTCACATTCCGGGACACCCTTGGGTGTTGGGACTTGCCACGGGCACTTGGACCACAAGACTCACCACGGCCCGGACTTGGGGAGTAAGCCACCACCTTACTCCCTATATACTTCTCTGCAGCTCGCCACGGAGGGGGCATCCAAATGGCACAAATTCCCGGGACTCCCGAAATGGAGTCCCGATTTTGTCCCGGCGGGACTCCCGGAACTTTGAACCGCCATAACTCCCGACTGCAGAGTTGGATCGCGACGAGGTCTAAACCGAAGTTGTAGCCCTCGTCGAGATCTTTCCAACGCCGTATCGCACTCCCGAATCGGACATCGGGAAGACATCGATTCCCGACTTTTAGTGGTCGGGAGTCAAACTGCCAGTTTGACTCCCGGCCCTTCTTTTGCCCACAACTTGGGCTGTAGATGTCCGAATTGTCAATGCGAGGGCATTTTCGATATCTAAGTTTCAAGACCTTTCCAACGACACCAAGAACACCCCAATGCAAGGTGTTTTGCCCCTTGCTGTCGAGCTCTGAACATTCGGGAGTCCCGGAGGACTCCAAATCCCCAACTTTTCCAAGTGTTGGGCTTCACCCCCACACTTGGCCAAGCTAGGGTTGCGACAAAATCCCTTCAATGATCGGATTGTCTTCCTTCGGAACAGACTTACTAACCTAAGAGATCTGTCCTGGATTCTTTAGTTTTGAGCTGATATTGTCTGATGGTAGGTGTTAGCATGGTCATTACAGTGGCAGCCTTTTCTAGATACAGGCTAATCTTGGGCTGCATGGCCGAATTGGATTTGGGGACGGAGGTGACATCACCACGCGGAAAGCAGTTGCATCCTGTGAAGAATGTGCATTCAGGACAGTTTGCATTCACATCGAAGGAATTAGGAAAGAATGTGGCCTACTTCTGGTTGTAGAGTGCACACCCGAATGTCCATCTCAATCTTGCATTTGACTGGAAGACAGGCGTTGGGGCAAAAGATTGGGAATCCATCGCCAAGAAAGAGAAGCTGGATGTGTGGCCTGTAATTATAGCCGTCCAAGTTTTTCTTTTCAAATCAATAGTATCATTCTAGTGTTCTCTTGTTTGTTTGCATGGCAGTTTTCATTGTCCAAGTGCCTATCTATATAATCCGGGCATTACGAGTGTAATGCCGGTGGCTGGTGGCTAACTGTGGCAAGGTTTTTTTCAAATTTTGAATCTGGAACATTGTAGTCACTACTAGGAAAGTGGGGTGTAGTTCACTAGACTATTTAACTGTGGAACCATAAAAGTGAATTAGTTCACTATAATTTCAGTGCTTTTACCTTCATTGGTGAAAATGGTTCACTATATGGTGTACATGTTTACTAGGTCTGCAAGGGACCGCAATGTTATTACAACAAACCTATATTATGTGGGACGTTGCCGGGGGATGGACGGGTCAGATGATGAATGAAAAAAGCTTCATTTCATCATGACCACGCCTGACGACCACGACGCCCATATTCTGGACCTGTTGGCTGCTACATCAACATCCCCCCTTTTTTGATGCGCAAAAGGATTCTACAATGGCAGCAGCAACAAGCTCGTAACCCTAAGCAATGAATTCTTTTCTCTCTACTAACAAGCGGATGAGGGAGTGAGGGAGGGGATACACAGGAATGTAAGTACCTGCGACTTCTGCTTCTGCGAGAGCTTGTGTCGCTATGTATGTGCGTGTCTGTTGATAGCTAGAATGGCCCACAGATCCGTCACCTTCTGCCTCTTCTTCTTTTTCTTCATCCAGAAGGGGATTTGAGGAAGCTTCGATTTGAAATTGGATTGACGAGTAGATAATTTTTGATCTTAGATCATGTATCTGGCTGAAGTCTCTTCCGTGATTCTTCTCCTCTATGAAGAAGACCCACAATGGAGTAGTCAGCGTAGTGCTTACTGTTTGGTTCGTTCCCAACTATGCCATCGAGAAGTTTTGCAATGACTCAAACATTGGGCTACCCATTTTGTTGAACCCTCCTATGGAAAAAATAAAGTAATTGTTTAAGGAAATTAATATGACATCAATTTAAGTAAATATCAATTTTCCCCCGCTGTGTTACTAATAATTTAATATTAATTTTCATTCTTGCGACCGACGTTTATATTGTAAACCAGTACGTCTCACATCAAATCTTCATTCATGGGACCAATTTGCCTAGGTTTCGGGTTCAATTTCATTCACCACACAATTCGGCCAAGGTTTATCCGAACGACACATGTTCGCCATCTAGGACAAACAAAACACGACGGGCACGGCATGCGTCGCATGGTGGCCCTACCATTTACGATAAGAAAAAAAACATTTACTTAAAAGGGATATCGTTTAATTTTTCTTACAAATGACCGTAAAAGTAAACTAGATCGTATTTACAAGATTTCTTCCCCTGTGAAATTAGGTCACATTGCAGGATCCTATATCCTATATATCAAAGCAAACGTGGTGTATGTCTGTCTATCTATGTGTAGCTTGAGGTTCCCTAACCATGTCCCCACCTTCTTCTTCTTCTTCTTCCCCTAGATTCAGGGTTTGAAGTCCAGATCCACAGTTGCACCTTGAAGTTCCCAAACCAGGTCTCAATCTAGGTTCTTCGAAGCCAAATATTAGGGTTTCAAGTCCAACTCCAGGTCCAAGTCTTGATCCACATGCAGCTTGAGGTTCCCAAACCAGGTTTTTCGAATCCAACAATTAGGGTTTGAAGTCCAGATCCAATTTTGGGTAAGAGTCAAAACTATGGATTTCTCCATTTCTGAAATGGATCTGTCTATTTGTGCACCCCAAAATAATCATATTAATTATATTATTATTATTATTTTAAATTTTGTAAACCTCTCCTTGAAAGAAAATGTAATAATAAGTGTATTTATTTTAAAGGTACCCATTCTTCAACCATATGGTAATAATAGCACCGGTGGGTTTTTTTTTTTTGCGAATTGTTTTTGTTTGTAGCCAAAATGGCCATCATCTGTAGGAAGATGTGGAAAAAATGGGCAATTATCTGAAGGAATATTTAGCTCATAGTCTTTGAAACATCAAAAACTCTTTGTTCATCACCTTCTCTCCATGCTGGAGTTCTAAACCCTTCAGAAACTACTAACTCCTCTCTTTTTGTTGCTTGTGCTATTTATATTTAGCTTCCATTTGTGCTCCTGGGTTTTGATAGCATTCTGCTAAGAAAAGAGAAGAAGATTAATTCAAAAACTCATTCCGTGAAAATAAAAAAGATGGAGACTTTCGTTGGCATTTGTCATTGAGATTTTTTATTCTCCTGCGGCAACTTACACATCGCTACATGCTTGTGACTTCATGCCCATGTGTTCATTTTTTAACGTTAAAATTCTGAAGCCATCTATTCATCGAACAGACTTGTCATCAATGTTTTTCAATCCGTGTGGATTGTGTATGTATACGTCCATAAAATGCCCAAAAGCGCTTCATATATTCCGTTTGATTCTTTGAACGGCCTCTTCAAACATTTTTTATATTTCCTCTTTGTGTGAATTTTTTTGACATACGTAAACTTTTTAACTTGCAATCACAAGAGGCCTTCGATTTCTTTTCGTCATCATGAACATTCTATGAACCTCGACTTTTTTGTGAACTTCACCTGTGCTATCTATTTGTACCTTCGATGGCGGCGGCACACTATTTTTTCTGTTAAATGTTCTTCGTGCGTGGAATCAAAACCATCACTTCACTTTTTATTAGGCCAGTTTAAAATTTCCCTTCGTCATCAATGTTTTCAATCAGATGTTCATTTTTTTTTTTGGGAACCTTCTTTGTGTGTTTGTTATGATTGCCTCTGGCTACACCACCTCCTCTACTGTCTTGTCTTAAGATACTGTCACACCAATCCTTGTGATGCAAATTATGAAATTCATGCATTCCTTTCAATCATCCCCCTCTAAAGAAAACCATTTTACCCGGGTAAATTATTTCCAGCGACGCGTAATCTACATAGAAGAAACTTGATGTCAAGTTTCATTCATTTTTCCCTTCCCCTTTCTATCCCCCTTGGAGCAAGCACACTTCATACAACCACAATTGCACGAGAGCCGAATTTCAATCATTTGACGGAGATCAAGGTTTAATTTTAATCGGTCATGTGTTTTTCTTATTTCTGTGAAGGACACCTCAAGAATGCAAATTAACTTGGACACAGAAAGATCGAGATCGATCAGTTACTGTAGAACATTTTACAATTTGTCATGAGGAATCGAATGAGGCCCGAAACAAAACAACGTAAGGACATTACGGACAAAAGATGACGATGGTTTTAGGGTGAACCACAAAATTGTCCGACCCCAAACACCCCATGTATGAGTAGCTTACAAGAACATGAAGGAATCAACATCTGCTTCTCACACAGAACCAATTCGTGCTCTCAACAATGGCACGAGGGGATCATGCACAATCAACAGATTGGGGGTGGATGCCTCGAGAATGCTAATCCGGCTCGTACAAACCAATCGATCGGGATTGATCGATTGGTCTGTAGTGCCATAAAGTTCAGCTCGTCCTGAGGCATCCACCAATGCTCCAAACAAGGCATTGGTGCTCTCAACAATGACAAGAAGGGATCTTGCACAATCAGTAGATAGGGGGTAGACGCCACGAGAATGCTAATCTGGCTCGTATAGACCAATCAATCGGGATTGATCGATCGGTCTGTAGTGCCATACAACTCAGCTCGTCCCAAGGCGTCCACCAATGCTCCTAACAAGGCGTTGGTGCTCTCAACATCGACACCAGGGGATCTTGCACAATTAGCAGATTAGAGGTGGACGCCTCGAGAATGCTAATCTGGCTCGTACAAACCAATCGATCGGGATTGATCGACAGATCTGTAGTGCCATAAAGCTCAGCTCGTCCCAAGGCATCCACCAATGCTTCAAACAAGGCATTGGTGCTCTTAACGATGACACGAAGGGATTTTGCACAATCAGCATATTGGGGGTGGACGCCTCGAGAATGCTAATCCGGCTCGTACAAACCAATCGATCGGGATTGATCGACAGATCTGTAGTGCCATAAAGCTCAGCTCGTCCCAAGGCATCCACCAATGCTTCAAACAAGGCATTGGTGCTCTTAACGATGACACGAAGGGATTTTGCACAATCAGCATATTGGGGGTGGACGCCTCGAGAATGCTAATCCGGCTCGTGCAGACCTATCGATCAGGATCGATCGATCAGTCTGTAGTGCCATAAAGCTCAGCTCCTCCCGAGGCATCCACCAATGCTTCAAACAAGGCATTGGTGCTCTTAACGATGACACGAAGGGATCTTGCACAATCAGCATATTGGGGGTGGACGCCTCGAGAATGCTAATTCGGCTCGTACAAACCAATCGATCGGGATCGATCGATCGGTCTGTAGTGCCATAAAGTTCAGCTCGTCCGGAGGCATCCACCAATGCTCCAAACAAGGCATTGGTGCTCTCAACATTGATAGGAGGGGATCTTACACAACCAACAGATTGGGGGTGGACGCCTCGAGAATGCTAATCCGGCTCGTACAGACCAATCGATCGGGATCAATCGGTCGGTCTGTAGTGCCATAAAGCTCAGCTTGTCCCGAGGCATCCACCAATGCTTCAAACAAGGCATTGGTGCTCTTAACGATGACACGAAGGGATCTTGCACAATCAGCATATTGGGGGTGGACGCCTCGAGAATGCTAATTCGGCTCATACAGACCAATTGATTGGGATCGATCGATCGGTCTGTAGTGCCATAAAGCTCAGCTCGTCCCGAGGCATCCACCAATGTTCCAAACACATAATTCATGGATATAAGTGTCAACTGAGAGCGCATTACATTCCAAAATGACTAATTTGCAGAGAGAAAAAGACTCGTTGTTTTCTTTGCTTTTGTTGTGAAGCATAAAGAGGGTAGGGTGACCTCAAGCTGCAGATAGATACCACATACCTACAGTCCAATTGTACTGAGCTGCAAACTGAACTCCATTGGATGTGTTGACAAAGACGACAAAGGAATGCTGGCCATCAAGCAGGTTCATAAAAGAATCCTCTCAGCCAGCACAATCCTCAAAATTTCTCTGATCCAACTGCAGTGTTTTACCCCCACCTAGCTAGTGAGAGTTGTCATGAGTGAACTATAATGACAGTCTAGAACTTGACAACAAGCTTCACCAGCCTTGCATAAGAGGACTGCCATCTGCCGTAAATTAGGTTTGTTATGTGCAGGTTGGGGACATGAACAATCCAAAGTGCTTATCAAATCTCTACGAATGCAACAGCAGAAGGAGCAACAGCAGCTCCCATGGTTTACAACTTGAAGGATAGAGGAGTGCAAAAATAGGAAGCAAGTCTACTTACCTGATCTGCTGTAAGAGCATCAACAAAATGCCTGCCTACCTTGCATCGAATTGAGCACAGAGTGGCGCACGCATCAATGCTGCTGCCGCTGCCATTTACAGCACTTGTCAAATTGGAGCGAAATGTTGCACTTGTGTTGGAAGTGTATTTGGCAGGTGCTTCCATGAACCTAATTCTCCGTGTTTGGGCTTCTTGTAGTAAGTCTGGAATCACAACAACAAACAAGAGCAAGGCAAGAAACCTCCCAATGCGATGCGGACATGAAGCAGCTTACAGGAGGAGGAGGTACCCATGCATGATGCTTGGTAACCAAACAACCACAAGAAGAAGCTAGCTCTGGTTGTGATCATCACGCCTTCTAAGTGGTCAGCCTAGTCACGTCCTCCACTACTGCTGCTGCCGCCGCCCAACATTCTCGTTTGCATAATGCTTCCAGCTGCTCATGATCAATCCTCTATCCTTACTCACCGCCCAGTGTGTAAGGATAAAGGATTGATCAATGTTTGCTGAGACTCTGGGATTGTTGTCCAAAGAAGCACAGACAGCACTGTTCGATCTGAAACACAAAACCAGGAGTTTTTTACATAAGCCTAAAAGCCAAGACTTGAGAGCTGGCCGGTCTCAAAATCACTGCGTGCCCACCCACAGGAAAAATCTTCAGATTGCAAGCAAAATCTTCAGATCCTCATCTGTAAACCCACATATTTGTCAAATTGAGATTCATTGAAGATGCTTATATTACAGCTGAGCAAATCCAGCAAACCTTTTTCCTTCCAGTCTCTCTCCAACCCTAAATCTCATTAGGACTACCGATTCCAGTCTAGCCGGTTCAAAAGGAATGCACATGCATACCAAAGTGAACAAGAACACTAGAGTTTGCAGTTCTCTAGAAAAGATTTCATGCAGCATCAGTGCAGAATCCTCTTCTCATTGAGATTCGAACCCTGCCTGATGGAGTTTGAGTGGAAAGCCCAACTTGCAGAGAATAAACAATTCCAGGCATTATTTGCTTGTAAGTAGCAGGTATAACAGCTCCATCTCCAGAGTCAAGTAGCTTCAGATGATCAAACAACAACACCAATGTAACAAAGTAAGACTCATGGTAGTAGTAGATACCCGTCCATCCATGGACAGACATTCTGGCACAATTACTGCTATACGAGCCAAACCCAAAACTCAAAAAGTTTGGGCATCTGATCTCCTTGTCCTCTACAAATGCTAGGCAAATGTGCAGGGAGAGAGTACCCGTGGCTAGGAAAAGAAGAGGCAGATCGGGACAGTGCTCCAACCTCAGTCTGGGCAGGGGAAACCATATTTTCTGGCAAAGGTGGTGATGCTCTTTGAGTACAAGATTCAGACTCTCCCACTTTGAGTCCATGCAAACCTTGATGCCATCACCTGTGAACCTCAGTGCTACAAGTTACAACCACGGGCTACCCTCTAGGGTTGAACAACATGAAGTCTAGCAAAATGCACTTTTGAGATCAACCATAAAGGGTCGTGGAAGGAAGTATAGTGAACACATGAGTAACCTACCTCTATAAGATAGAACTTGTGAACATGGTAATTATCATAGTAGATTTCATCCTCAACCACCCGACTCCTTTTCCCAGTTATTGCAGAACTTGAATCTCAACCCATATTGCTGGGCAAATCTGCTCCTCTGTAATAAAAATTCATAAGCCCCAAAATATCAGAAAAATAATAACCACCACCCTTGCCTTCTTAAGTATTGGCAGCAAAACTCTACTCACTACTAGCTAGATGTGGCCAAGTTCACCTTGTATTTCACTCAGATTTGAGTGAACTAGGACAGATTAACTACAGGCCAATCATGGTAAAACAACTTAACTTCAGGTTAATCCCCCAGTGACCGGGGACCAGTTGCTACGGACAAGTCAATTAAGCTAGTGAAACAAGATGGAAACAAGACGATGTTTTTAGGGTATTGGCCCCTGCAAGCTGTCAGTGACATCCACAAGTAAAATTCTCACTTGGGTCAATACCAATTCTGTGTGGGAAGCTGCAAATCATGGACAAAACACAAGTCATTTCTATATACAACAACAACAAATAGTATATGGAGACATACATACACAGAGATTGCAGAGAAAGTCAGTGAAGACCACACCATACCTGGGTTAAAGAAACCCCATTGGTGAGAGTGGTTGGTACACAATAGAAAATTGCCAATCCTCCACTGGCCAAGGAAAACACAAAGTTCCATGAGACTCCAATAACACAATCACTCAAATGAAACATTGAAGAACAATAAGAGAAAACTCTGAAATCAATCACAAAGTAGCTGAACCTTGTAAAGCTTGAATAAATGGAGTTGTATCAAATTACAGAAACATGTAGAAAACAAAGAATGTAGACAATCACTAAGCACTACCTATAACGAGCTCTCTAGGTACCAAATTCAGACACAAAACTGGTACAACCATCAAGGGTGTTATGAACAAGATTGAGACCTGTAGTGGAACCACCGACAATCATAGTAGAGTATTACTTCATTGTACTAGTACACAGTGATTCTTGTTTCCATGAGATGGAAGGCAGAGCTGTCTTTGCTCACATCCATAACTGTTAGAAAACAGGAATGGGTCAGTCATGGCTGCATAGGCCACTGTTGGGAGCCTATTGCAATGCAGACATTATTCTGTTTCAACAACCTGGGTTTCCCCCTATTCTTCACTTGCATGATAGAAACAAAGAAAGTGAAAATGCAAAATTTTGCTTCAAACAAGATGGGCTTTCTCCTATTATCTTGCATAGCAAGAGAATTGACAAAAGAGATCTGACACCACCACAAATATGAATTGAGGAATAAAAGGGTGCCAGTAAAAAAATCACCAGACCGAAGAGGACAGCAGGCCAAGCCTAAGCAGCCTTTGCAACATCTCCTGTACTAAGCGTCAGCCCTGCAAAGCCAACAACAATGTCATATGAGAATGCTTAAGAATCCTCCTCAATCTTGTTTGTAGGAAAAACCAGAAACTGCAGAAAAGTATCACACAATTGTTGCAAACCCAGAAATGCAGAAAAGATGTATCCAACAATTGTGACAAAACAAGGAATGCAGAAGAAGTATCACACAATTGTCACAAAACCAGGAGTGCAGAAAAAGTATTCACAATTCTGAAACTCACCAGAGATCACAAAGATGGCTGATGTGGTCCATTTGGAAACACCCCACTGTTGCATGAGCTGACCTGGTTGTGGGAATGTCAAGCTTACTGCAACTCCTGTCACCAAAGCTGTTCTCACCAGCAAAACTCCAACTGATGCGTCATGCAAGGAGGGAAAGAATGAAGAAAACGGGGACAAAAAGCTTCAAGCAGAAAAATAGTTTCAACAGAATCAAGAAACAAACAAAAACAATGCAACAATGGGCAGGCCAGGCCACACCAACCTATGGGAAGAAAATTTGCAGCTGCAAAATCGAGAACAGAGTTGCTTGTAGACTCCAATTGTTTCAAAGTAGCAGCAACAGCCTCATCAACATCATCATCATCACCACCACATGCTGCTGCTGCCTTGGAACTTGCATTGTTGGATCTCCCTTCCTCTAACAGCAAAAGAACAGGAGCTAAAAAAAATAGGGATTTTGCGAGTTGTGATGGAGATTTCTATACGGCAATGGAAAATGAAAGCTTCCAATGGAGAGACAGGAAGGAGGAGGAGGAGGAAGGGGATAATTTACTTGGAAAGAAGGAGTAGCAGCATTGTGGAAGAGCGAAACTCTTGTTGTCCGCAGGAACCGAGGTTGTTGTTGTTGTATCCGAGAAGTTGAGAAGCGATGTATGTGGAGAGAGGAGAGGGCAGCAATATGGGAGGCGGTTGGCAAAAGCAAGGAAGAAGCCATCAGAAAGAGCTGATCTGAGCTCTCTGTAGAAAGCTCAAAACTTTGCACTTAATCAGCCGTAAGAAACATGGAGGAGAAGCCAGAAAGCTGATGAAGACGACGAACAAGACAAGGAACCGAAAGTCATAAAGATGATGAAGACAATGACGAAGAAGAAGAGGGGAGCGAAGGACGAGAGAGAGAAGAGATGCTCGATCACATGTTGTCAACTTCGGTTGCATAATCCGAATCAGATCGGCGACTTCGATCCGTAACTCCTTCTATCAACATTGGTGTGTTCTGTATGTGTACTGTGGCATTTTTGGTGGGTGGAACAGAGTTGGTGATCTTGATGACTTGTCCAAGGTCCAGAGATGAGATTGGTTCTGGACCTTAAACAAAAAAAAGGGTTCAGGTTTTTTGTCAAATCAGGAGTCACCTGCTTTGTTTCAAACATCTTTAGTTTGTTCACATTGTTCGCTGCTTGTCTTTGTTTTCTTTGTTTTAGTTTTCTTTGCAGCCAAAACGTGGTGATTTGGACATGAATCAGCATGTCAACGATGTGAAATATGTTGGATGGGTGATGGAGGTAAGCTTCTCTTAGCCTGTTTTCTCAAAAGTCAAATAAAAGATACATGTTTCTTTTACTGATTACTTACATACATACCTTAGTTTGTGATGACCAATGGTGTGTGACAGCTCCTTTTGAGAGCACTTGGCTTCAAGAGTAATTATGTTTTTCTACTTGATGTTTGGGAGATTTAGTGTTATTTTCTGTTATCTAAATGCCATGCTCATGCATGATACTTGTTTCATTGTTTGGCTGGTCAATAGGAAATGTGGACACAAGGCTAATTCAGAATGTGGCTTTGGCTGCAGAGTGTTCCAGTTGCAGTTTTTGAAAACTATGAACTTTCAAGCATGACACTCAAGTACAGAAGACAATGCAGCCAATCTGATGCTTTACAGTCAATGTGCAGTCCTACATCTTGTACTGCAAAGCTAGAGAAGGAAGCCGAAGTAGAGGTGAATGGAGCATGTTGTTCATACACAGCTAGATCTCAAACATCCATTCCAGATGTTGCCAAGTGTGTACCTCCACACTTACAGTTTACACATTTGTTGCAGTTGCAAGTTGATGGTGCAGAAATCTTCCAGGGTAAAACACAGTGGAGATTAAAGAAGTCTAAACACTTGCATTGAAACTAGGTGTTTTTTGTAGGGTAGAGAATAATAATATAGGACACTTAAATCTGTCATGATATGTTATGATAAGTGTGTTATGGAAGGGAAGGTAGGGGATCTAGTAACATTATCTGAGAGTTGTGCAACCCAACGCTTCATAGAGCCACCTCCTTGATACCCAACGGTTACAAACCCTTTTACATTGTAAATTTTGAAATTTTGATATAAATATTTATTTTTGCCTTCCAAAGTGACTCCAAATGAATATAAACCTTGCTTCCAAAATAAGAATACAGTGTCATGCTCTTGCGATACACAGTGGATCTCAAAACCATTTGCGAATCATAATTCTTCGAAACACTGTAAAAGCCAAAAGACCAAATATACCATGTCACAGACATCGCTACATTTTTACAGGTAAAATCATTCCAGAATAAATTTGCGAAATCATAGATTTCTTTTAGCGGCATTTTGAGAATCCCAAAATGTTTGCGTTAGATCTTACATCGGAAACATATAGACTTTTGAGTCGATTCGCTAAGTTGTTGCGGTGATGGGTTTGTTGCAAATAGTTTCCGATGTAATGTTAATCGCAAATTTTTAGCGGCATTTTGAGAATCTCGAAATGTTTGCGTTAGATCTTATATCGGAAACCAATAGAGTTTTGAGTCGATTCGCTAAGTCGTTGCGGTGATGGGTTTGTTGCAAATAGTTTCCGATGTAAAGTTAATCGCAAACTTTTAACGGCATTTTGAGAATCCTGAAATGTTTGCGTTAGATCTTATATCAGAAACCGATAGACTTTTGAGTCGATTCGCTAAGTTGTTGCGGTGATGGGTTTGTTGCAAATAGTTTCCGATGTAATGTTAATCGCAAACTTTTATCGGCATTGTGAGAATCGCAAAATCTTTGCATTAGATTTTATATTGGAAACTGATAGACTTTTGAATCGATTCGCTAAGTCTTTGCAATGATGAGTTTGCTGCAAATAGTTTCCGATGTCATGTGTATCGCAAACGGGTAGCGGCATTTTGAAAATCGGAAAATGTTTGCGTTAGATCTTATATCGAAAACCGATAGAGTTTTGAGTTGATTCGGTAAGTTATTGCGATGATGGGTTTGTTGCAAATAATTTCCGATGTACTGGGAATCGCAAATGGTGTATAGAAGAAATTATAATCGGAAAAGTTTAGCGATTGTATCAATTTTGGGAGTTGCGAAAAACTTGCGATTGTACAGGTGCGAATGTTATGGTTTCGTAAGAGCTTAAGAGTTTGCGAGAAATTGTGGTTCGCAACTGCAGGTTTTCGAAAACTTTTTTCTTTGTTGTTTGCGATGATATTTGGATCGCAATATACCCCTCTTTTGTTGTAATGTACAACTTTCAACATCATTGTTAGGAATTTACCAAAAAAAAAAAAAAATCACAAATCATTACAATTATTTTTATTATTATTTTTATTAATTGAATGAGTCATGATGTCAACTATTAGTTGTTAAAAACATTTTTAGTTGTTTCCTTAATCATGTTGGACATTATAGTTGCATACAACAAGTGGTAAAGTATACGTTTTGGCATTATGAACACTTTTGACCAATTAATAAATGCAATTTTATTGAAATTAATGTTATGACTCATGAGGTTGACTATTATTTGTAACACCTTGTTGACACATGGCATGCCACATCATCAATAGAAATTGAGTTGCTATTAATTGCTATTAGTTGCAAAAGTAAACGGTATTTTTATTTTTAAATCATTGAAATATATTAGTATAAATTCAAAATAATAATATATTTACCCAAAAATTGAACAATTGCCATATTGACTATAGTTGCAAAACCATGATGCAACATGGCATCTTGATGTCTTTTGCAATTACATAGTAATTTTTGTGACCAAATAGTAAAGAACATAATTGAAAAAGACAATAGTCATTTTAAAGCCAGTCACAAAACCCAAGATGCGTTGTTGTGTTCTAAACATCGAACTGTAACACTTACTATTATTATGTGTGTGAATATTAAATCATTGCAACGACCAAAAAATTTGGACAATGTAATTGATTGAAAAGAAGGGCTTTTTGAACAAGAAAAAAAGGAACTATATAAAACAATTCCAAAACTATGGCCTATAGGAGAAGTGACACCATAAGAATTATATTTTTTATTTGAGATTGATTGTGGAATGTTGCAACCAGAAGACAAGAATGAGTATCCAATATTTTTTTATGGACACCAACAAGGCGAAGGATTAATTCTTAACAAGGGAATAGATATCACAATTAACGATAAAAAGAGTACTAGTTGGACTATCATAGCTAATGAACAACTTGCAAAGTTGAATTTAAGTAGTGAAGAAGAACTTCGAATTGTGTTAATAATTTGCAATCTTATCAACTACATTGCAAAGTCACAAGTCAAAGACTTATTAATGAATTATAAAAGCGCATGTGCATGGAATTGAGAGAAATTTCTAAAAAACATTTGTAAACATAGAATTGAACTCATGGCTAGTGTTCAATCTATTAGACAAACACAATATTGAATGAACCCAAATTATGCTTTGAAGGTTAGAAAAGATTTATTTACCCTATCAAAACAACACCATGGTAAAAAATCAAAGAACTATGATAATTTAGTTTTTTCTAATGATGAATAATCGAAACTAGTATATGAAGCATTTTTTGGGATTTTTCATATGGTTGTCCATGGACCATTTTAAAGACAATTTCAAAAATAACTACCTCATTTTCAAACCTAACTACTCTTTTTTTTTCTTAAAAGAACTTTTTTTTCCTATCAACTTTCTTAATAACTATCTCCCACCTTCCATAATAACTACATGCATTTTATAACTATCTCACTTTTTTCCCATCCACAAACATGGATATGAAAAAACAAATTAACATGTGTCTTTTCAGGTCCATGAAATGTATCTTGATTTAAATTACATTTGACATGAACATAAATAATGATAAATTATTGAAAATCATATGAAAATGTAAGAAAAAATTTAAATAGTATATCGTCACTGGTAGTGGGCAGGAGTACAAAGTGCAAATAAAATATCTGGATAACAGGCATGGAGTTGGCCGTGACCCTCTATAGAAACACTGCAATTACATATAGTAAAGGACGTCGTGGTCATTTTTCGTGAAGCTTTCCATCCATTCATCCATCCATGGATAGCATCATACAGGGAAGAAAACCCTGGCATAATTAAATAACCCCCCCCCCCCTTCAACGCATGTGTCGTTGTCTAGGAAAGGCATGCCCGGCCCCAAGGGAGAGCACTCTCAAGATTTTGATATCAATATCAGCAACAAACCCAACATATATTTGCTGTCTCTGGTCTTTTCCCATGGTCAGCTGTATGTTGCGATCTCACGGGTCACAAACAGTGCAAACATCAAGATTTTCAACGGCCAGGGTCCCGATGGATACATGCGGAATGTGGTATATAGAGAGGTTTTGGAAATGTAGTTTGTAGCTGTAATTTTGTAATATGTACCGTCAAATACTCACACACCTGTGCATTAGGCACGGGTTCCAACTAGTTCTAGTGTATGTATGTTTCTGTTTACAAAACAAGGCATCACATACACGCTGGCCTTACCAATAGATAAGATGTTGTATATCTACCTACTGTGTCCACACTTTGAACACCAAAAAAATCCTTTCCAACGTAACCAGTCAATGGGAAACCATTAACATGCTCTGAATTGTGAGAGAGACATGAAAAAACAATCTACAATTGCAGACTCCAAAGCTCTTCTTCACTGAAGGAATGCCTGCAAATCCCACAAAAACAGAAACATGTTGTACATGGTCTTGCTGAAAGTTCCTCAGACTGGGTTCGCTTTTCTCTGTGATTCCAGACACTAAAAGAGATGGTGCCTCCAAAGCAAATCCTGCTCTCACTGAATGATTCTGCATACAAACCCTGCAAAAGGAAAACACTAACAGCACTCTCCCATGTTCATCCTGGATTTTTTCAGAACAGCTTTGCTTTCTATGCAATCAGTCTCCACGGAGATGATGCACCTTCACATAAGCATGCTGCTCACAGGATACGCTGGATGGAAATTTCTTCCCTCTCCGGACTCTCTTGCTATGTCCATTTTTGCTCTGAGCTGGACATCCTGCTTTGGGATTCAAGCTTTTGAAAGAATCGCCTGCCAAAATAAAAAAGCCTCTGGTTTCGGAGACGCAGGAAGATAGAGGAAGGGAAAAACAAATCTTAGCATATGTAACATTCGAGCTCCGCGTCCCAGCCATCGTGGAATGACTTCTCCTTGACTAACTCCCCAACGTTGATGTGGCGCAGGGCAGTGGCGCTTGCCAGCAACGAGCACGTGGACGTCTTCTTGGTGCCGGGTGTCCCCGCGACCAGGATATTAGGCCTCGCCCTCTTCCTGCTTTCGTCTGTCATCGCTCTCTCGCGGCAACAATCAGGTACAAAGGGGAAAACCGTGCTCCGACTCGAAGTAATTGGGAGTTTGCGACAATCTTGAACAACCTCCAAAAACACGGCGACCCTTGCTGGGGATGAGCTTTCCTCAGTAAATAGGGCTTGCAGCTTTCATTCCAGAGAACATCAACCTTCTCGAGGTAGCACACACGCGTGCAAGTAGTTGAGGGTTCAGAACATCCCGCAAGATCATGCTCGAAACCAGGTCCCATGGCGCTGCTGGTAGGAGAAACGGTTCAGGATCGGAAACTATAAGCCATCCGTTTTTTTGGGGACAGTCTGATTGCAACAACCGTGAGCTGGTTGGATTTTTCCGCTGCTCCGTGGAATGGGGATTCGAAATTGCGTGATCCAATCACATCGCTGACAATGTCATTTGCATCGTGATTTCGCGATCTCTTGCAAGCACCTCATCTGGTGTGCTCTTTTGAAAGATCTGTTGGAATCCAATGGACAAGATGCACCAATGAAACCAGAACTGCCGGGTGTCGCACAGCGAGATCTCGGAAGCAAACGTACAATTTGCAATTACAGGTGGATCTTTGCAAGAAGCACATGACGGCGATCACCACAGACTAGCGAACTTCGGCATTTTCAGTCTGCATTCAATTCTCCCTTGCAACATCATATGATCAAATGTCGCAGTCTGCATTCAATTCTCCCTTCCAGCATTATAAGATCAAACGTCGAAGAGATTACACGTAGATCGCAAAAGTCGTGAAAGAAATTGTGATTGATTCCTCTAATGTGCTACTGCTGGAATAGCACAGATCTAGTGCAAAACGCACATCTAATTGTTTCTTGAGAGGCTGTTCTTACATTTCGTTTCTTGCAAGCTGCTGTTTGTCGCATGAACTGGATCCCGCAATTTCTTCGTGCGATAGTGACAATTCTGTTTCAAGAAATCAGAATCTATTGGTTTGCAAATCGATACTGCTCAACGGATTTGGATCCACAAGAATGATCTGCTTCATGAAGTATAGGCTGGTGGTGAAAGCAATGTGCAGAATTCTTCACGAATGTAGCAAGGAAAAGAGGTTATGTAGGAGTTATGCAATCTACTGACAGGCTAGATGTGTAAAGAATGCAATGAAGATTATTGTGTCAGCCTGTTTTGATTATGTGTGAATTGCAGCCAGGCATTCTAACAAAATGTTCAAGAAAATACGTGGAATACGCAAGTGCCAGAAGATGTCAAGAGCAAGGGTCGCAAGCATGGCTGCAATAGCTGCTGACATCACTGCAACAAGCTTAATTGGTTTGCAACGAGCAACAGCATACTTGATTGCAACTGGTTAAGGACCCTTGATCATCTTCTTTCCAGTTTCTACTAAAATTTGTGCATATTGGAATACTTAATTCCATGTCCTTTGAGCTTCTTGGGACTAGAAATCTACCCTTGAGGATGGATTTCGTGATCAAGATTCATTTCTGGATATTCTTCTTTTTAAGGTCTAATTTAAGCCTACTTCTGGGAGTGCTTAACATTTCCAAATGGTATCCACAGTCAAGCTGATATTTGTGTGTGGTCATGGCCCCAGCTACCAATGTTGAAGGTTTGTTTCTGGTACTGACTCCACTGGAAGAGGTTCTTGCTGTGTGCAAATGGTTTACTCATGTTCATTCCAAAGGCAAATTCTTCTTCTTTCATGTCATAACAATGGCAGTACTTTGTGGAGTTTTTCACATTTTTCCTTTCAAATATGGTATGTGTCTGCTTGTGCTGGAGGGGTGTTAAACTTGGAAATCAAAGTGCGAAAAAGAGCACATGCTCTTCAAACTCTGTTTGCATACTAATAATTCTCTAAAACATGATATTCACTCTGGTCTTCAGTGTCTTAGAAAACAAAGCATCAGCTTAGGTGCATCTTTTTGCCCTGATACCTGCCCTGGCTATGAGACAGCTTAATGTGCCAGCCAGATCATAGTAACAAGATGATGTTGGGTATTTCTTTGAATGTGGAAGGTGTCGTGCAAAAATAAGCTTGTTTCAATTTGTATATATTGGCATTTTATTCTGGGTACATGTGGCAGGAAAGGATTTAGAGATTTGGGAACAAAGAGTAATCTCCAGATTGTTTTGTCTGCAGAGAGTACAGATTTGGTGCTGAAGCATTTGAATCCTCATGCTGTTGCAGCAGGGGTGCTTCTCTACCTGAAGGAGCTCAATGGCTCACTGTTGACCAGCTCACTTCATGATGCATTCATTGCAGCAGCAGGTCCTTGTAGCATTTGCAACTTTGCATTCAATGAATATGCTTGTATTATCCTTGTGGTCCAAATTGGTACTATTACATTTTCTCTGGAATACTTTTTTGGACAGTTTTGATTGCATTTTGCAAACCCAAGATTCAGCCTCTCTGATGTGTTTTCTTTTTCCCATGTACAGCAATTCCAAATTTGTATTCCCGCTTGTATGTATTCCGTCTACTGTTGAATCGCCTTCCATCCTCAAACTATGCACTTCTAAGGAGCATTGCCTTCCTGCTTCTCCAAGTGAGTTCCTCCAACAAGGGGACCAATGCAAAGAGAATGGAAACGACTTTTGGGCCTCTCCTGTTACGGAGATCTGATGATGCTGCAATAGTTCACAGGTAATGCAAGGCAAGACCAGCTGAATCATCTCATGTACTTGTCATCTACTAAAAATAAGCTTCAATTCTGTTTTTTGAGAGAAACTATGCATACATTTGATCCTGTCATCTGTAGGTTCATTGTTGTCTATGGTCTCTGTACACCTTGAATGATGGAAATGAGGTGCACATTTGTCCAAGTGGAAAAAAGCAGCAGTTACATCTCTCTGAACATTTGGGACTTGTCACAGTTAATTTGTGGTGTCCAAGTAATTATATCTGTGAGAATGAGGTACCAGCTCTGCTGACAGGTCTTTAACCATCATATACAGCAATGTAGTCAACAGAAATGGCTGCTGTGCTCCACAGGCACTTCACAAATGTTCAAGTTGCAAGTGTGTTTCTGGCCACAATGATCAATGAGTGGAATTATCTTTTCTGCTATGGCCACATTTCATGCCAGTCCCTTGCTAATGCACAGGGAACATGTGCAATGTCACCAGATAATCCCACTGGTATGGTACATGCTCTGCATACTGTCTCCAGTCACAGTGATACAAACTGCTAGAGATCTTTCTCCTTCCAAAACTGAAATCTTAGACAGAGAATAGTGAGGAGGAAAGGGAACATTGAAAGGTTGACATGTTGATTGCTCAGAGAACCAAAGAATAGAATCCATTGCTAAATCTAAAGATGAAGTGATTATCAGAATGCTCAATGACCTCTGACTATGTATTACTGTCTGGCTGATCAATCTTGAATGCACACAAATTATAGAAGGTGGCAGTAACTTGTGCAAGTGAGCTCTCTGTTACGGCAGACAGGTTTTCAAGAGAGCAGCAAAGGGATGCAACCAGCTGGGATCCTGTCATCCTTTTCCAAGGTTATTGAAGTTGCAAGTGATACTTCTCAACTTCTGGGAATTGCTGATAGTCCTGTTCCACAACAGGAAAAAAGGTTCTGCTTCACTCTTGACTTTTCAGTGCTTAACTTCAGATTGCCCAATTCTTGACACATTCTCTTTTTGAAGACAGACTAGTAGGTTGGCATATCTCGACCTTCAAGGTAACTGTAGTTATGCAATTGTAAGCTAAATTTATGTGCTTGATGCAGTCAACAGAACTTCAGAAAGAGGCTGCAGAGTGAAGACTCCCTTGTGGTTCTTTCTGAACATCCCTTGAGTCCAGACTCCAGGACCTCAGTGTTTGAGAGGTCGCTAAATCCCCAGATGATCCCATTAGCAAGCAGGAACACAAAACATGCCAAAAGAACCATGCAACCAGTTTTCAAAAACTTGAACTTGATAACACAAGGGAATTTATCTGAGCCACTCCGGAGGCCTATCAGCAAAAACAGTGCTCTGCAAGATTCAGAGAGCAACTGCTATGTGCCAGAGTACTGGTGGCACCGATTTGATGATGACTTGAGAATAACTCCAATTTTATTGGGCCAAGGAAAAGGTGGATGCAAGAATCATGATGAATTGAGGACTCTAAAATTTCAAGGTGATGAGCTCCAACATTTATGCAACTGTAACCAGTATCAATCATCATCTGAGGTTTCTCAGAAATCCATCTCTCACAACTGGTTCCAAAGTGGAAATGCAGCTGATCAACAGGGAATGCAATATGATGAGTGTGAAGTTCCTTCCCATGTTTCTAGTGGAAACAGGAATGGGCAGGCTAGAAGATTTGAGGTTCCTAACAGAACAGTGCTGCGATGGAAGTCAAGATACAAATGCAAGCCAGAGCATACTTCAAAGAGCTTCTTTCATAGACTACAATTGGTCATAGACCAATGGATGATGTGTTCCAAGAGAACTGATTCTCATCTTGAAGCTATGGACATGGTTGCAAGCTACAACAATATGAAATGTCTTAGTGAAAACGGGATACCCTCTGCTCAGGATGATCTTATAGAGAAGACCCTGCAGCAAGGGCGAGATTTCAAACTTGCCATCCTAGCCAGATTTGCCTCCCTGCCAATTGATTGTGAACAGACTGGTGATGTGGCAAAGTGCATTAGAGAAGGAATTACTATGCCACAGCCAAGAGTCTCTACAGTTGAGATGAACAAGGCTGCAAAACCTTTGTTTCACAAGGTAGGTTCTCACAAATTGTGCAATCTTCCAAACAACAGCCAGGAATACAACTGTGTGACTATTGTCGGTAGGAATAATACTTGGGACTGCCCCACTTCAGCTCCTTCAAGCATGTCTAATGGTAGCTCCTTCAAGAATCTGGAATCTGCTAGAGACTGTGCAGATTCTCACAATCACTGGAAGGGTGACAGTCTTGAAGAGACTCAACCGCCACATTTGAACTCAATGCATGTGCATGGGAGGTCTCATCCAAATGCTTCATGTTGTCAGTCAGCATCTTGGTACAGTGCACCAAAATATGGACTCATTTGCAGCTTCTTGGGGATGGCTTGTATTAAAGATTGGAAGTATTATCTACCACAGTTTCCAAAACAGAGCTTAGAAGATCTGGAGGAGAGAACTACTTCACATCTGACTCCAGAAACAGTGCTTGAGAAGACAACCAACAGGTTTACTGCTGGAGACCCTCAGCAAAAGTCAGGGAATAGTTGCTGCGGTGGATCTTTCCAGTCAAGTCAAAAGCATTTGGATAGAAGCTGTCAATTTGGTAATCATCTCCCTCACTGCAAGCCAACTGCCTACACTGCATGGAAAAGGAGAATATGTCATGAGAATGGTCACAGCAATGGAAGCAGCAGAAATGGCATCTCCTTGATGAAACCCAAAATTGAAGAGATAGCTCCTCAGAAGATTTCAAATTTGCGAGGGATGGAAACTCTTGTGTCACTCCAGCAATGTGCAAATAAAAGTCTGTCTTTGCATGATGCTGATGCAGTAGCCCCTACATCATTAGCTCAACACCATTTGAACCTCTTTGATGGGACACATATGCAGGAGACAAACCCAAGCTATTCAACAAGGCCTTTGGAGGCTCCTAAAGTCACAGGGTGTCTGACTTCACCCATCAACTTGTGCCAAATACAAAGAGAGTATCCAGACCAGATGGAAGAAAAGCCTTCACCATCACTATGTCTGAATGCATTTTCAGCTTGTGGTACAAGCAGGTCTTCATGTGGTGATGTTATAACCTTGCAGAAGGAAGTGATTGCAGAGGGTCCGGGCTCCAATCACACATCCCCACTTTTTCCCCAATCTCCAGAGCTGCTTGCACATAGTCAATGCTTTCCTCCCAATCCAGGAAGGCCCCAACCTGGTCCCCCTAACCCAGCTCCTCCCCCTCCCCCTCCTCCTCCACCTCCACCCCCTCCTCCTCCAAGACCTCCCCCTCCCCTACCGCATGCTCCTCCACAATCCCTATGTTCACCTCCACCTCCGCCTCCACCCCCACCTCCACCCACTCATAGAATTGGCGGATTATCACCTCCTCCTGTTGTAATAAAGAAGGGTATGAGTAACACAGGTAACATTGGAAACCAGAGGAAGCTGAAGTTGAAGCAGCTTGTATGGGACAAGATCACCACCAGCTCAACAGATAAAACTGTATGGTCAAACACAGCATTGGAAGGAGTGCAGATGGATCTTCAAGAGCTTGAGTCCCTCTTTGCTCTCACAGATGCAACTCCAAAGAACACACCTACCAAGGTTGACCTGGATAATCCTTATTTCTAGACTTACTGCAGCAAAGAAGCTTATCCTGGGCCACTTCTTTGCCATTGTGCTTTGTGTTGTTGCCATTTCTTTTATGAGAGAGTTGCCACAGTCTATGTTCATCATCTGATTAAAGAGGGTCATCTTGCATTGAACTGTGCTGGGCGTGCTAATGTGTCCTTTGCAATCAGAGGGAATTGAGATTGAAGAGGCCACAAGGCATGCATATATTAGAGCTAAAACGAGCTCACAATATCAGTATACAGCTACGAAGCTTACGTATACCCTTACTAGAGCTATGCCAAGCGCTTCGTGAAATTGACCAAAGTGTATTGACACTAGAGGTGCTAAATGTAATGCACAACACTCTCCCAAGTGAAGAGGATATTACACTTCTCCAGTGCTATCGAGGAGACCCCTCAGTGCTAGCTGAGGTTGAGAAGTATGCTTCTTATTAATTGTTGTGTACAATACTCAAATTAACACCTTTCAAGTTTTTACAATTCTCTATAGCAGCGATTCAGAATAGACTTGTGATATAGCAGGTGAATGTAACTCAGACTCTGGTCTTTTGTGAAGAGAAGAAACTGCCAGTGATGATCAAGAGCTTTTAAGGGACATTTCCTGTGAATTTGTGTCTGTCAGGTACTATCTGGAACTTCTAAGCATCCCTCGGCAGGAGAAATGGATAAAGGTTTTCTTATTCAAGCTCCAGTATGGTGCAACACTGGAACAGGTGTGTCTCTAGACCAAAGCATCACAAATGTTTTCCCCTTGTAACATCAGAGAGATTGGAGGTGGATTTTTTTTCACTTCATCAGAATCATGAAAAGAGAGCTTAGCACAAAGATGAAATACAGCTTGACTTCTCTGTTCCACTGCTGGACAGACACAACAAGACCTGAAGCTGCTGGAGCGGGCATGTGACCAGCTGATGTCAAGCAGTACCCTTGTCAGAATACTGGAGATGGTGCTGGCAGTTGGAAACCATTTGAATGGAGGCTCATGCCGTGGGTCAGCAAGTGGGTTCAAGCTTGACACCTTGCTGAAACTAATGGATGTTAAGGGCAGGAACAAGAGAACAACTCTGCTGCACTTTGTGGTTGCGGAGTTGCTCAAAAGTGATGACCAGGTACAAGATAATTATGATTACTCCCCTGTTGCTGTAGCAGTGATGCTTGGTGCATAGATGGTTTATCCTTTCTATTATGAATTAGCACATTATGACTCTTACTGGTGCAGGTTGGAAAACTGGCCCAAGAAATGAAAGAAGTGAAGTCTGCAGCAAATTTGAGCCTGGATCGGATTCACTCAAGTCTGAATGAGCTTGAGCGGGGTGTAGAACTAGTGAACAGAGAAATTGAAGTAACCAGCTCTTTGATAAACAACTCAGAACCAAAATATGACAGGCATTTCCTTGATCTCATGGTTCCATTTGCTGAAAACACCAAAACAGAGGTAGCAAATCTGAACAGCCTTGCAGATTCAGCTCTTGGAAAGCTTAAAGACCTGACTGCCTATTTTGGGGAAACAATGAAGGAGGAGAGACAGACTGATCTGTTTAAGACTATGAGAGAATTCCTTTTCATGTTCAATTGTGTGAGCACTGAGATCAAATCCAGGAAGAAGCGGAGTGAAGAAGTGGCCAAGCTGAAATACCAGCAGACTTGCAGGTTAGATGTTAGCCATAATGTGCTAGTAGCAGGACATGTTAAATTCCTATCCAAGCTGGACTGAGTCTATTTCCAATTTGTGAGCAGGATCTGCAATTTCCTTTCATTTCTCCTGTTCTTTTGAGTGATGTGAATCATTTCAATGGAAGTGAATTTTTCTCCAATTCAATTGTAGCAACTGTGTAATAACCAGAATCAGCTGCCATTGCAGGTCAACAAGCATACAGTGTCCTGCAGAAATTTCTCCCTTTCTTGCTTCCTGCCAGGGAGAATTGGACTGCAAGGTGAGCCCACCCTACAAGCAACAACAGGAGGGGAGGGCCAGAAACTCCCACCCAGCATCCCCAGGTTACACATCGAGTTAGATCTGTCCCTTTAGCTATCACAAGCTAAATAATTCATGTCATGCAAACAAATTTCACCAAAGCATTGGACATGTATTTTAAACTGTAACTTTGCAATGAATCCATCATTACCACAATCAACATATGTTACTTATATTGTTGATAACATTCTTTTCTTGTCAATGGAATAGGGAGACCAGACAGTGCACCAGGCCATCATCCATATTCACTGCAGGATGTGAGAATCTCTGAGGCTGTTTCCATCAGGAACCAATGTAACAAATTTGAAGTCACAAATGGGTCAGAAACAAAACCCAACAGAACTATTGCTTCCAGTGTCCAAGAGAAGCTGCTTGTTAGGATTGAAAGTCAGGCCAACAGCTATGACTCAGATTGGTCAACAGGGTGACAAGGCTCTCATTGTAAGCTCAATTCCTGGTGTCATGTCCTCTGTTTTCCATGCCAGTTTTGTTCTCTTATCCCTATTCTCTGTTGACTCTTTGAGCCAGGAGTTCATCTTTTTGTTTCCTTTTGTTCTGTCTGCTTACCAGGTTCTCTTTATCTGCTGTTACGTCCTGTAGATATGTATATTGCAAGCATCTCAGGATCTTGAATGTGGTGACTACACTTTGTCTTTGGCATGTAAAAACATTATCCAGCAATCGTGTTTGACCACTCTCATTTGTGAATACAGACAATGCATTACAATTTTGTGTCACCTCTTTGCAGGTTTTTAATAGGTAGGCAAGGGTCAGATTATTATCTCTTTGTGTTGTCAGAATTGGAAATTTCCATGCAGTTCACAAGCAGATCTGCTTCAAAAACCCAAAGATGTTGTTGCCTACAAACCTTTTCTGCAGATTTAGTCAACTGAGCTTCTTCAGAAATGCTGTTGATTCCTCTTGGCTTCTTGGCAGGCCAAAAAATGCCCACCATGCACAATATGGTTATAACCTCCTCAAATAAATTTGCAAGATGCTGACCATGAGTGGAAGGTCACTGAGCTGTGGGGTATACTTTGATTCAGCAATTTAGTCTGAGTACCCTAATGTGCATTGGTATTTCCTGGGTAAACACTCGGTGTGTTTCCAGACATTTTACATTATATGAATTTTATGGGTTGTTTGCAGCCCGCGTACAAAGGTCAACATGATTGACCCTTTTAGCAGACTACCATGTGTGGTTTGTGAAATATGTGGTGTGCCGGGGATGACATTCAATGGGAACCTTATTGCACCCTGGCACTATACTGTAGCTATGACAACTATCAAGAAAGGCTCAGCAAGACTACCATTTCTGAACCCAGAGGCAACAAAGGTGGATGATATGGGGAATGGGATTGTCCTATGGCGTTGAGAGACTTAGTTGTAATCCAGTAGTAGTGTATGCAAGTAGTTCATGACTTAGGACTACGTGGAACTTGGAAGGCTTTTGTAAGTATTGCAAGGCTTGCATTGTGAGATGGTTCAAACATTTTGCAACCCTAAGTTGATTCTGATGTTACATTGCATTTTGAATTTACAATCTAAGTTTTGCTACAAAATTTTAGATGCATAAATGTATGCATACACATGGTTGAAGAGCAAGCAATATAGTCAATTTTATAAAATTTGTAGCATTGTCATATCTAGCATTGTTGGTCAATAAAACCAATCCAATGGTTCGTTTTGAAGTGTAAAAGTGGTCAAGATTGACTATATTGCAACATTGTCATGTTAACCATTGCTGGTCAATATAACCAATCCAGCGGTTGTCATTAAAGAGCAAGAATTGTTAAGATGATTGGCAACATAATTGAATTTGGCTCTAGAATCTGTCTAAAGGTTAACAATGCATCTTAACCAGAAGTGGTCCAAAAAACTTCAATCTCCACCAAAAGGGATGAAATTTAGTCAATTTCATCACATGTTTAATTTCACCAAAATTAGTCAAATAAGTCATTATTTCCTAGTGAGGAAGAAGGCCATTGACCTAGCTAGAAAATAAAGATGATGACACCTAGTGACATCATATTTATTTGTAGGATGACATGTGTCATTGTTGAATCAATGCCATGTGGTAACCTTAAATGCCATGATATATTGACACATGGTAATTTGAGAAGCCACCAATTCTTGACACGTGTCATTGACATGTTGATGGATGAATTATCAATGGATCAAAGCGCCAATGCAGATGGCATCATATAATGCCACATTGTCATTGAAGATGACATGCTGTGATGACATGTGACCTATATCTAGTTGTTTATAATGGTTTATTTGACGAGTGGTCAAAACGACTAGTCAAATTGACGAAAGAACTTCTAGTAAAAAAGACTTTCATCAAAAAGGCCATGTCCAAATTGACTTGTCCAAAATGGCACTTTGTTCAAGTTGGACATGGTCACAATTGGGTACTTTTTGACCAATTTTTTTAGTCGAAAAGTTCATGTTTTCTTATAGGCTTATTCCAAATTCTCTACATATGAGGAATCTAGGCACAATGTTTTTTATCTTCGGCACCATTATAGATTTTTTTTCCTCCTTAGGGTTGTATGAAGCAGCACATGACTTGAATGTTAAGTGTGAAGTTTGAAGAATGAGGTTGAATATTCAAAGTTGGAGTGTGATAGTGGAGAGGCAATGTCCAACACATGCGTAAGGTGGAGTTCATTGAATAGTTACACATACACACATGCTTTGCAAAGATAACAATGAGCACGTGTGCAAGTTGGAGCTCATCAGTTGTAGTTTGAAACATGTTATAATCTATCTTTTTGTTGATGTTTTTTGGACTTTGCAAATCATAAGCATCTTCTTCAACCCAATTTATTTCGAGATCTTTAGAAGTTTATTATCATATGGCAACTTGACTAACTTCATGTATGTTTGAAGTCACACAAAAGCTTCATGCAAATGTTAATTCCAAAGTTCTTGTGGTCTGCAATTTCAAGTTAAGGTCCAAGAAAGCCTTCGAACCAAGCACCTACATAGTATTTTAGAATAACTTGCCAACCAATTATGTTTTATATAATGAACAACAATATGCACATGGAAAGGTAATGCAATTATGTCTTTTCAATGTTTAATACTTATATCTAACCATGTACTTACTACTTCCACTTGACCTCATGAGTTTTAATTAGTTATATTACAATAGAAATTGTTATTATCTAGCCAAAAAAAATACAAGAAGAAATGATTTGTGCTTATATTGACATGGAAGAAATGTATGCACATACTCATTGAATGGGTGTTTACAAAAGCAAGTTAGTTCTTTGATCTAAAGTATAAGCCCTTTGTGTTGCATACATGAATTGAACATGTGGCTAGAAACATGTGTGAAAGTGTACCAAATGGTGATGCCATCTTCATGAAGGTACTCGATGAAAGAATAATTTAAGTTTCTTTATCAAAGATCCACGAACACTGAAGGTTTCAATTCTACACCCAGTTTAAAGATTTCGATATTAAATATGGAAATTGCAGTTAGTTCAATCTTAAATTTATTGTGTGTAAGATCATTCTTCATTCCCAATCATGTAGTATTTTGTTTTCAATTTATTCCAAGTTGAAATTAAGTTTTCATTATCAAAGATGCATCAGTTGAAGGTTCCAACTTTAAACTAGTAATTTTAGGGATATGGATACCAAAAATTGCAATCACAATCAAAAGCTTCAAATTTATTCTGCATAAAATCATTATTCATTACCAATGTCATAAATGAACCGTCTGTTATTATGTGTGATGGTATCAATAATCCACGGTTTATGTGTACATGTCAATTTAACCATTGTATCACATTTGTGTTTCTATTCAACATTTCATTATTTAGTGGTTGCATCATGGCTCGAGGATTGTGATTGGGTTTTGTATATTTTGAATTTGGTTTTAAGAATGTTGTATATTCCACATGAAAAAATCTAAAGGAAAATGCATGACTGACATAAAATTTAAACACATTGACAATGTTTTTGGGAGATTACAAAGCGCATCCTAAATTCTCTTGAAGTCGAAAATGACGACTTTGATTGGAGTTCTACACATTTCTTCATAATGCATTAGATTCAATCTCTACGAGGATTAAGTCATGTATGAATGAAGATCATGGTAGGAAGCGTTCAAAGATTTTGTTGGATGCAGATGAAGTTATTGTGCATCACGTTGTGACTACTAAATGTGCTCACATGTGTCCTCCAAGAATTACAAGAAGTCATTCAATAAAAACTTAACTACTAAAATGTTTTCCCGTGTTGGTGACAACAAAACATCATCATTACAAGTAAGATCAAGTTCATTTTATGTTTGATATGGTGACTGACATGTACATGTGTTTGAATTTCTGGTGAAAGATGAAGAAATGAAAGTTGCTAAAAGAAAATTAGATGCACTTTAACATGTGTAAATCATATCAAGTATATATGTGTGTTGCAATTTTTCATTTCATTTGTGACATATTTACTTATCTAGGTACATTTTGTATGTAAGGGGGAGTGGACATTGGACACAAAAACAACTATTTTGTAACAACAAAGATAAAATCCAAGAAACCTTAATTAGTCATATTAAAGCTATAACAAAATAGGAGACCAAATGAACCCAAAAATGTCTCATGCCCAAAGACTTGAAATTACAAAGGCACAACAAGCTACAACAATCGCAAAGGCTATTTTTATAAAAGCATGGTACTTTTAGAGGATTTTTTTCATTCCACCATTGGATTATGAAATTTTTCATTCCTTTGTTTGACCTAAGCTCCTTAAAAATTGTTGCCTCACATGAAGTATACATGTCTAGTAAACATGTATATTAAGTTTGGACTTAATAATTTCACATTTGTTTTCTATATGTGTTCCTTTGGATCATTATGAAGTAATCTGACATGGAAGCTACACTAAAACTTGGTTTGAGTAGGTGATCATGAGTTCTTCACTACTTTAGTGCAAGCACAAGCAATGGACCCAACAAAGGATTTGGCAACATATATGACGCACTCCTAAATCACGGGGTGAAACCCACTTGAGGGTTTCATTTTGTCAAGTTGCGAAAAGTTGGGACTTAGGGCATGCTCCTGACTTCCAACACTAGAAAGGGGTAGAGGGTTGTGTTGGGAGCCCTGGGATTAGACTAAGAAGAGGGACTAGCTTAGCTTGTGTGAATCTGCATCCAAAAACCAACCACATGAGGTTAGTTTAGCATTCGGGACACCCTTGGGTGTTGGGACAAGCCACGGGCACTTAGACACACAAGACTCACCACGGCCCGAACTCGAGGGAAGCCACCACCTTCCCCCATATAGTATTCTCTGCAGCTCGCAGTGGAGGCTACATCCAAATGGCACAAATTCTTGGGACTCCCGAAATGGAGTCCCGAAATTGTCCTGGTTGGAGTCCCAGAACTTTGAATGGCCATAACTCCCGACTACAGAGTCCGATCGCAATGAGGTCTGAACCAAAGTTGTAGCTCTTGTCGAGATCTTTTCAACGTTATGTCGCACTCTCAAATCCGATGTCGGGAAGAGGTTGATTCCTGACTTTTAGCGGTTGGGAGTTAAACTGCCAGTTTGACTCCCGACCCTTCTTTTGCCCATAACTTGGGTTGCAAACGTCCAAATGACCAATTCGAGGTCATTTTCGATATCTAAGATTCAAGAACTTTCCAATGACACCAAGAACACCCCAACGCAAGCTGTTTTGGGCCTTGCTGTTGAGCTCTGAACATTTGGGAGTCCCGGAGGACTCCAAATCCCCAACTTTGGAAGTGTTGGGCTTCACCCCCACACTTGGCCAAAGTGGGGTTGCGACAATATATGGGTATGGAGTTGGCAACACGCCAAGTTGTTGCAAAGCACATTACATCAAGTAGAGAACAAGACAAAAGAAGAAGAAGGTTTGGTATTAGGGTAAGACTGGGTTCTTGTATGGATAAGACTAATAGTTTGTTTAAAGGGCAGTTTCAAGTGTTGGACATAGTGTCAGTTGATGCCAATTGTAGTGTTCAACAAGTTTATTATATTGGTATGCATCTAAACTTCATGTTGTGAAACTGATGGTTAGACACTGATCGAGAAATGAAACAAGTTGATCATGCAAAACAACTTGCTTGAGGAAGAGCAAATAAGTCAAACTCCCCAACCCTTTTGGATACAACAATGTCTATTGAAATTTGTAGGGAAGTTCCAAGGTGGAGAAAATGTTCCACCACTGTTGGCAACCTTAGTAATGAATTATGTTGTGTTGCCCATGAGTTGAATGATAAAAGAGAAACAACTTGTTCTTAGGAGGTTTTTGGACAAAGATCATGTCAAATTTAGAAGATAACCAATTAATCATATCATGACGATCACAAGATTCACCTGACAAAACAAATGTTGTTCAACAATGGACTCATCAGATACCTATTACATTGAATACCTAGACCCTCCCCATTTCCAAAAAAAAATTTAGAAACTTAACTAAGCTACATGGAATTATGTTTTAGTGATTTCTCAATAGTTTATCAACATGTTAGGAAACATTACCTTTGCAACTTTAGGATTGGACATCATCATCCCCATCATTCTTTGAGATAGGGCCTTCAAATCCTATTTAAAATGGTCAGGTGAACTGACGCACCCCCAAGCTCTTTGATGGTCTCATTGCAAGTCCAAAGGTGAAGACAATGGAAGGAGAAAGAGTTGGGGCGGGCTCTTTCGCCTGTAACACGTTGGGGGTGGAAGGGTGTGCTAGCACTTTGGGATGGGGACTAGGAAGATTGACAAGAAACTCAATTACTCACACGGACCTGCACAAACCAAACAACAAGTTGATTAGTGCATAGCTAGAGCACTTTTGGTGCATGGACGAACCACAGGCAAACATATACTCACAAGACTCACCACAGCTTGGACTTGGGGGAAGCCACCACCTTCCCCCTTATAGTATACTTTGTTCCTCACCATGGGACCAACATCCAAATGTCATTTTGTCCCGGGACTCCCAAGTGGGAGTCTCGAAATTCCCAAAGTTGGTACTTCTGCAACTTTGGAGTTTCATAACTCTATGTGGAGACCTTTGATTGAGATGAAGTCTAAAGTAAAATTTTAGCCCTCGTCAAGATCTTTCCAAGGATATATGACATGCCACCTGAACATAAGGGAATCAAAGTGATTCCTAACTTTTAATGGTCGGGAGTCAAATTGACAATTCGACTTCCGACCCTTCTTTTAGCCATAACTTGTGTTTTAGGTACCCAAATGGGTCACGCAAGCTTATTTTAGACATCTACGTTCCAAGAGCTTTTCAATGATATAATGAATTCTCCAATCCAATAAGTTTTGGCCCCTTTAATTGCCCTCTGAAGATTTGGGAGTCCATTGGGACTCCAACTCCCAAAATGGGAGTTCATTTGGGAGTGTGGGGGTTCATTCCCTCACACTCTCTTACACTCGCGGGAGCATGAAATGTGACTTCTGGGCTTCACTCTTAACTCGTACCTTTGCAAGCCCTTGCCTTGGTCACAAGCCCAAGGCTAGGGTTGCAACATGAACAATCTCATAGTTAATAAATATGCAAAATCCAATTTTTTACATTCTGAAATTTTTTTAAGCAAGTTGTTCATGAAGTTGACCATATTTCCAATTGTCTATCTCTATTGCAAGTTGAAAAGAGTTTGTGAAAATCCATTGAGTACTTGGAAAAACTTAAAAACTATTTGTATCAGCACTATGGGTTGCACCACATTTTCTTGTTGTTGAGTTTTATTATTATTATTATTAAGAATATTTGTTTATAGTTATTTGATCAATTTGATTTCAAAGGCAAGATCAAGGTTTGATTGTGATTTGATTTACAATAAATTGTATAGTAATGTTTTGTTCAACAACATGACTTGGTAGATTGTCACAAATGGGCAAGAATAATGCATATACCTTGGGTTAATGATGTAAAAATTGCCCATTACCTATAGACTTCATAATTAAAGTAGGCCATATTACAATATGTTGAGTTCGACACAAGTTATGGAAACCATAACAAAATGGCTCCTACTATTAGCTACAAATGTGAAATTCAAAATAGAGGCCCAATTTGCATATACTAAGGGTGGGCATTTGCACCTAGAATTTTTGACTAAAGTACATTTTGTGCTTTCAGTAGGATGTTTTAAATATACCACTTTAGAGTTGAGCAAGGTCCCAATAACTTAGCTTCATGCCTTTCAATTCACTTGTACATGATGGGCCTTGCAACAATGAACATTCATACAAGAATGTTCCAATAGATGTGGTTGTCCCTTTGATTGTGCAACAAAGTTGTCCAAAAAAGGATACAACATCATTTATAGGTATGAAAATTTCATACTATGTAATGTATTTTGATTATATGAATTTGATTATTTTTGTATGTGTAAACAATATAATTTTGGTTGTTAGGAGATTTGGGCATAGTAGTAGGATAATACTTGTCATACTACTATTTATCGTATTTGATGTAGTTGTGTGGTACTTATCATACTACTATTCATCATATTTGGTGTAGTTGTATTATACTTATCATGTTATTTAAATAAGATCTAGCAATGATTGTGGTTTTTTTTTTTGTTGCATGTGCATGTGTTTGGTTTTTTTTATTGTTTTCAAATGTAGTATGAAAAGGGAAATTGTTGGGCCAGGTTTATTAGACATCAGAAGGAAAAGGATGGGGGCATAAGGATTTTGGAGGATATTCAAGTTGGCTATTTCATCTTTGAATTTGTTGAAAAGGTCATTACAAATTCTCAGATCTTGCACATCACAACAAATTGTATGTCAAATGCAACAAGCATGTTTATAACATACTTTTACATGTTAATGAAGACATGGAAATTTGTTAAATGATGAAGAGACTTTGTGCTTGGATGGAACAAGATATGGCAAGGTCAGCAAATTTTTGAATCACTAATGCCATGATGCAAACTTGCTTGATATCCCTATTCAAATTGGTACAAATGCTAGGAACCTAAACTAGGTAAGATGTTAGCAACCTTTTTATAGTAATTTTGTCGTCATTATTGTATTTGCGATTGGTTTGCATCCAACAATCATACATTATATTATCCTTGGTTTATTATCTATGGTTAAAAAAATCGTTTGCCATATTTTCTAGGGCGTGAATGTTAGGGCGTGAATGTCAATAGTGCAAATGTTGCATTCCTAATCATCTTCTCTCATGGCTACATAGATCAACATCTCATTTTCTACTAAAAATTTATAGATGGGGTCATATCCTTTCACTCGATGATCTATTCATGGGGTTATTGGGAACTTAATAACTTTAACTAAATGTGGATCTATGTATGTTATATTTGATTGGTCTACAAATACACAGTTCTAATTACCTCTCCCCACTTTTGGTAATAGGTCCAACAACTACATAATCACCAACATCAAACTCACCACTCCAAATATAATGGAAGGCTTCACAGACCAAATTTTTTGGTCATTGACATTGGAGAAGGTAGAAGTCCACGCCTTCCACATTCCCTTCTATAACTAGAACAACAAAATTGTCACATGTTTCAAGCAAATCAAACAGCTCCTCACCACCTCCACCATATTCAATGTCACCAGGGTCTTCAAATTGTTGCATTTGGTTTCTCACTAGCCTAGTATTGCTAGGCTTCAATTTTATTGGCTGCCATGGAAGAAATGCTTCCCATTGTTCAGAATACAAAAACACAAAAGCATGAAAGTTTTTTGGCCATAAACAATGTAAGGTCAACAACATATATAGAACAAATTGAATGCAATTCTTGAAATCTAGGTATGGTATCACACCAAAATGGGTTTGACATATCAATGGCATCAATTTCAATGTGCCAATTTTGTTTCAAAATTTGTGGTTTACTTTGAATATAAAAAGTAAGGACTTGTGTAGAGAGAATTTCCTCCAAGAAAACCACCACTTCCTTAGTGTATTGCAATTTCTTTTGTGGATTTTGCAACTATTCATACTTTAACCTTCTTTTCAAAACAACCCTTGCCTTGTCCCACTCACCTTTCACAATCTGAAAATATAAGTTGCAACTAGGTAAGCTCACATTTGAACAAATGTGTCTTACTATTAGGTTTTTGCATAATCATTCCAATTTCTTTTGGTTTTTTTAGCAATTTGGCACTAAATGTGAACTTGAACTCAAATCCAAATTTGTTATAGGTATAGGTTTTTTAACTAATTGACAACTAGAAATGAACAATGCAACTTTTTTATTGTGAAAATAAAAAATTAATTTTGGCATTGTTACAAGGGAATAGATGTGCATACCTTTCCCATGGCATGTCCCCAAAATTTGCCATTTCATTTTGTAGTTATTAGTGAGCCTTGGATACCTAGCAATAAAGAACATTGAGTGCACCTTTAAATTGGCATGCACAACCATTTGAAAACACCTAATGTTCACAAGGTTGCACCCTCTGATCACACAACCACTGCCAACGAAAAAACAAACAATGCTACATAAACAAAGTGTCACGTTCTTTGTCATCACTATCGTAAAAGTGTGATTCTTTTATCGCCTTGCTCTGACCACTCTCCACAATATGAATGGGATTGAACTTGTACATAATATCACTACTAAAAAACTTGGTACTTTTTTACCGGCAAATCTACTAAAAAAATACCCAATTTCAACATGTCTGTTGTGAATGGGGTGGTTTTTTTTACTAGCAGAATTTGGACCATTTGATTGGTCATTTTCATGAGACAAATTTTTGCTCTTAAATTTTTCTTTTTGGTAGGTAAGTAGGTAGGTAGGTAGGTCATAAAAATGCAAGTAGCCAACCCTACCCTACCCAATCTTACTTGATTTACCTTAACCTAACCTAATATATCCTACTTAGCCTACCCCACCTACCTTAACCCTTAAGCATGTACATAGGTTATAATGTTAAGAATTGAACCCTTGACCTCCCCAATGATAAACCAAGTCTTTAATCAATGGACCACACCATCAAAAGGTGTCTAAAGTTTCTCAATATTTTTATTTCACATGTTTATTTCAACACTTCACTACAAGACTATGAGGTATGAAGGTAGGTACTGGGTTGTAAGAGATAGGTAGGTAAGTAGGTAGGTGGTGGGTAAGTAGGTAAGTAGGTGGGTGGGTGAATAGGTAAATGTATGTAGGTAGGTGGGTGGGTATGTAGGTACGTAGTACATGTATGTAAGTAGGTGTGTGGGTAGGTAGGTAGTACATTTATGTAGGTAGGTTATAGGTGGGTGGATGGGTAGGTAGGTATGTAGTACATCTAGGTAGATGGGTGGGTGGGTGGGTATATAAGTAACTGGGTAGTTAATATGTAAGTAGGTTATAGGTGGGTGGATGGGTAGGTAGGTATGTAATACATCTAGGTAGATGGGTGGGTGTGTGGGTATATAAATAACTAGGTGGTTAACATGTAGGTAGGTTATAGGTGGGTGGATGGATAGGTAGGTATGTAGTACATCTAGGTAGATGGGTGGGTGGGTGGGTATATAAGTAAGTGGGTAGTTAATATGTAGGTAGGTTATAGGTGGGTGGATAGGTAGGTAGGTAATTAATATATAAGTAGGTTATAGGTGGGTAGATAAGTAGGTAGGTAGTAAATTTAGGTAGGTGGGCGGGTGGGTAGGTAGGTAGGTAGAAAGGTATTCAATACATAGGTGGGTGGATAAGCAAGTAAATAATAATTAGGTAATACATCTAGGTAGGTAGGTAGGTGGGTGGGTGGCTTGGTAGGTAGGTGTGTAGGTGTAAGATTGTAAGTGGAAGGTAGGAGGTAGGTTATGTAATAGGCATAAGATGTCCCATTTGACTAAAAAACATTAGTCATTTTGATTAATGATGTCAATTTCTTATGTTCAATTAGATTAAATGTCCCATTTGACCAAAACCCTTTTGATTAAGGTTGTTTAACCTGACAAAATGATTGGTCAAAAAATACACATTTCAGGCCTTTAGTCAAAATGGACATGTCCATTAGTAAAAAAAAGATTAATTTGTCAACTTGAACTATTTGAAAAACCAAGTTTTGTAGTAGTGTATGAAGTAGGATTTTCATTTGAAAATAATGCCAATGCATAAACTAGATTTCATTCACTATTTGAAATTTGTAATTTTTTGCAAGATCAATTTGAAATAACATCACATCTTCTCATAAATCACCCATGGCCAACCTACACTAAGCATCTTGCCAACATGCCACAAAGTTATGTTTTATGAACTTTTGCAAATTAGGTTTTCGGTAGATCAAAAAGTCTATAATGGAGTCTCATTGAAGACTTCCCTTTTCTGTTTCCTTGGTTGCTCATCTTCTACTTGTCCAACAATTTCAGTTTCAAAGCATTTCCACAACATAATCAACATTGTTAATTAGTCCACTAAGATAGATTAACAAATTTTTGACCCCACAATTCTGACATTCATTGAACCAACGGGTTTTTCTATTCCCATTAAAGTTTTGAACTTTTGATTTCTGTCAGTAATAAGTTTTTAAAACAACAACAGGTACATTAGCACTTTAAAAAATCTAAATCTATCTATAATTATTAAACTAACATGTACTCAAGTTGCACATAATCTCAATATAATATTGTTAGAAACAAATATTTCATGTTTCAAATGAAAGAAAAACACAAAAATCACAATAATAATCAAAAGTCTTCCTCAAAAGGTTTGTCCTTTTACTCATATACTAACTAATTCAAAACTTAAGCAGTCATAATAAACAATTTAAAATAGTCATTAGCCAATAATAAACTAACAATCCCAAAAATTTCAAAATTACACCTTGTTTAACCACCTCTTTAACTACTTCTTCTACCACCATGTTCAGCAAACTACTAGTTGATTAACAACCTGTCAACTTGTCTATTTAACTAAATATAATGCTACCTATTAAGTTTTGTAACCAGTTAGGTTAAGTCATAGTTAGATAAAATAATAGGTTAAATTAAATCACCTATTAAGTTCAACAACCTACTAAGATCTATAACTTGTCAAGACAGTTGTTACTAAATAACATTATGCCCCTTTAAAACTTATATTTTTTCCTTGAAATGCTAGCTCAAAGATTTAAGTTATTAATCTTCTGCAACCAGTTGGTTGGTGGTTCCTTTGACAAGTTTAACACCCGTTTTTCCACAAGTTCAACTTGGCATAAAATCTAAAGACTTGTTGGAATTAAAGTCATTTATCAACAAGGTGTTTCTTCAAAGGTTGTTATGGCTATTGTGAATACCTTCGAAGCATGTGGTGTACTCGAAATCAAAGTAATCTCTTAACTTATACTTATCTAATGTTGGGCCCCCAAAGTTGCAAGAGTCCTAATTTAGGGAATTTTAGGACTCCAACTTGCAAGTATCAGGACAAAAGGAAATTTGGGTGCTAGCCCCGTGGCCAGGCGCAGATAATATTATAAGGCACCACCTTCCCCCAAGTCCAGGTCATGGTGAGTCTTGTGAGTCCGTATTTGCTCGTGGTTCTTCCATGCACCAAAAATGCTTAAACCATGCACTAATCAACTTGTTGTTTGGTTTGTGCAGGTTCGTGTGAATAATTGACCCGCTTGTCATTCATCTTAATCCCATTTTGGAGCTCTAGCACACCCTTCTACCCCCAAAATGTTGCAAGCCAAAGAGTGTGCCCCAACTCTTTTATCCTTCCGTTGTTTGCACCTTTAGACTTGCAATTGAATTTATCAAGGAATTTGGGGGTGCATCATGTCGCCACAATGGTTGAGACAAATTCTGAACTAGATACAACAGCTATAGAAGTAGATAACCAAATGGAAATTATCCAAATACAAGTGGGGAAGGACATTGATGAGGATGTTTTGATAAATGGAAGAACAAATGTGAACATTATAATATAGTACTTCAAAACAAAATTAGGATTACCTAAACAAAAACCAGTTCCATACCACTTTAAAATGGTAGATCAGGGTATGACTAAACCTTTAAGAATAATCAGGAATATAAACATTCACATACATGGTATTCCATATATAGCCACATTTAATATTATGAAAAACTGACGCGTGTGAGGAATTTTTGCACACCTTCACCATTAAGATATGCACTCACAAAAACCCGGTTGGAAGTGGAACTACTATGTAGTTGTCGTCTAACAAGTAAAGTGGTTCAAGGTAAGTAATGAAATTCATTAAGGATCTAATGCGTTGTGTCCAATTTGAAGATACAAAAACATTGTGAGAGGATCGTAACTCACCATGATGGAATATGAAGGAGCCGTATGTTGATGTTCAATTCAATGTCACGCTTGATGGTTAAAACCCTTCCGTTCCATTTGTCATAACACCTACATACAACCTCTTAATCTAACATGCATTGAATTTTTGAAAAGCTAATATAAAAAGAGCCATGTTACAAAATCTCATAAATTTTTTATTTTAGTTTTTTGATCAAGAGTTAAGCCTCAGAACTAGAAACCACTTTGCTTAAATTGAGGGGAAAAATAGACAATTCAACCCCCTCTACTTCCAACAAGTGTAGCTCCCTTACAACAACCCCAATGATGCTGAAATTTCAGGAAAACCTTTACACCTCCCAAACTAAGACTGATTTAAATTTGACACAAATCCAACGGTGGATTTGAGAGGAACAATTATTTGAAATAAAACTCCAGAGGCTTTGTCATGAAAATCTTTCCATGAACTCCACTACAAACACCCTCTACTTCCGGCAAGTGTAGCTCCTTCAAAGTAAACCCCATGATGCTGAAATTTGAAGAAAACCTTTTACACCTACTAAGACTGATTTAAATTTGACACAAATCCAACGGTGGATTTGGGTGGATTTGGGAGGAACAATTATTTGAAATAAAACTCTAGAGGCTTTGTCATGAAAATCTTTCCATGAACTCCACTACAAACACCCTCTACTTCCGGCAAGTGTAGCTCCTTCAAAGTAAACCCCATGATGCTGAAATTTGAGGAAAACCTTTTACACCTCCCAAACTAAGACTGATTTAAATTTGACACAAATCCAACAGTGGATTTGGGAGGAACAATTATTTGAAATAAAACTCCAGAGGCTTTGTCATGGAAATCTTTCCATGAACTCCACTACAAACACCCTCTACTTCCGGCAAGTGTAACTCCCTCACAACAAACCCGATGATGCTGAAATTTGGGGAGAACCTTCTACACCTTTCAAACTAAGACTGATTTAAATTTGACACAAATCCAACGGTGGATTTGGGTGGATTTGGGAGGAAAAATTATTTGAAATAAAACTCCAAAGGCTTTGTCATGGAAATCCTTCCATGTTTATTTCTTGCACACCATCCTCTTTATGAATAACACCCTTTCACACATAAGAACTAATCTTTTCCTCACGCATTCATTCTCTTCCCTTCTCCTCCCACCAACATACAATACCCTCTCTCTTGGTAAGCCTCCATGACCCTCCTTGAGCTTGTTCCCTTTGTCCAATGAAAGTTTCGAAATCCCTTGTTCCAATCAATGGCCTCCTCATCCTTCTAAAGCCAATGAGAATTGATAATAAATTACCATCCAATTGAGTTTAGGATGAGAATTCTTGGGCCCAATGAAACACAAGAAATATTCCATCCTCCAATCAAATAGGATGACAATCCTCATGACTAATGGGATTGAAGGATTCATCTTTCCCCTTATCTTGGATATTTTGATGAGTTCTTTTGAGCTTGATCCTTATCCTTTCCGTCCATTGACCTTCACATCCTACTTCTTCATCCTAATTACTTCAAATAACTAACTACTAGGATAATTTATCGGTAGTAACAAGTAAACGTCCTTGAATTTTTACTTGACTAATTCAATGGTTGAACTAACATTCCCGTGTACCATTTACTCTTTTGATATCCCCTACCTATTTATTTTACCATGCACTAATTAACCATGTAGTACATAGTAAATTGGAATTAAAATTTGCATCACAAAAACCCCTCACATACTTCTAGATCCACCGTCGAAAATAGGGTTTGATGAATCCATTAGATCTAGGATGTTCGAGTTTTCATGAGGTTCCACCGTCACTCCCACACCTTCGCCTACCTTAATTTGTTAAATAAAAAACCTCGACCCCTTCTGAATGCAAGTACCACATTGGTTCTGCTATCATCCTTGTTTTTTGTTGATGCAGGTGAGGACTAGTCATGGCGGATGATGTCGCTATGCCTTTGAATCCTCTAGTTGCACCAATAGAACAGGAAGAACTTGAAGAAGCATTGCTCGACGTGAATGTTTCTCAACGACCGTGCGAAGAAGAACCGTCCAGGCAAGTGGTGCGCACTCAAGTCGATCATTCGGCATGGGATCGTCGATTGTCTCCTAACCCACATGCTTTAGTAATCTATTTAGAATTTGTTCCTGCTCGTGGAACCGCGCCAAAAAGGTTTTAAGAGTGTCAATGCGCAGATGATGATGTTCGTCTCCATTGTCGAACGTGGGTTCCCGGCGATGGCCATTACCGTTGGCTAGGAGGCCCAATTAACCCCCTTCCCATGGAGCATCGAGCCGAATACCTAGCTCGCACCATTCGTCGCATTCTAGAATTTTTGTAATTGTGACCTATTCCCTTCAAGTTGTTTACTAAGTTGTAATTCACCTGAGGCCACTCAGGTGGAAATGTTAATACTTAAGTTTGATCTTGATTCTATCTAAGCGTCTGATAAAAGTGAAAACTAAATAAAGATGTATTAAGATTGCATCCTATAAATCTTTCCAGTACATCATTCGTGCCTGAAGATTATTCTACAAACTAACTTAATATTGTCATGGCGAAATGTTGTTGTGAGTTATGGGCTTGTATTCCCATTATATCAATAAATCACATCTATTTTCTACATCCCCTTTCCCTTTTCTACAACATAAAAGGATAATGCACTTAAAAAGGTTTACTGGGTCCTAAAATTAACTAAGCCTTGCATCAATTTAAATAAAAAAATCTTCTATGCTAAAATATCCAAAGGCTAATCCAACTCCTAATAATTATTACTTGGAGGTTTATCAAGATTCAAATCATTGATACTAAGGAAAACTATGGAACTAAAGCTTAACAATTTGTGGTATTATAATCCATGGCTCACAACGCGCTCCCAAGTCCCTTGTTGGATCCAAGTTGGGTGCAAGTCAATCAAATAGCGGAAATGTTTGGGATTCGGAGTACGCTCTAAGCTTCCAGCACTAAAAGGGGTAGAGGGGCGTGCTAAAGCTCTGGGATTAGACTAGGAAGAGGGACAAGTTTTACTTAGTTACTCGGACTTACATCAAACTAACCAACAAGTTGGTTAGTTCACATTCGGGAGCACTTTTAGTGCTAGGACAAGCCACGGGTGACCCTGGACTCACATGACTCACCATGACCCGGACTCGGGGGAAGCCACCACCTTCCCCCATATTATTCTCTGCATTTTCCCGTGGCACCTACATCCAAATGGCACTTTTTCATGGGACTCCTAAGGAGGAGACCCGAAATTATCCCAGTTTGGACTCCGGGACTTTGGGAGTTCATAATTCCTTACTCAAACCTCTGATCAGGATGAGATCTAAAGAAAGCTTGTAAATCTCCTTGAGAGCTTTCCAACGATGTGTTGCATTTGACCTGAACACACCGGGGTCGGGTCAATTCCCGACTTTTAGTGGTCGGGAGTCAAACTGGCAGTTTGACTCCCGACCTTTCTTTCATCCATAACTTGTGCTACATATGTTTGAATGGCTCATACAAGGCCATTTTTGACATCTTCATTTCAAGACCTTTCCAATGATATAAAGAACAGTTCAAGGCTAGTTGTTTTGACCCCTGCAATTGAACTTTGAATTTCTGCCAAGTCCCATTTCGGGAATGTGAGTGTCATCCTCACACTCCTTCAAAGTGGGGTTGCGACAAAAACAGTGTGGTAGATTTTAAATATTCTATGTTGCTAGGAAGACCTTGGCTCAGAGATGCAAATGTTATACATGACTAAGGTAATAATGTCACATTGTCCAAAATAATGGAACAATTAAAATAATATTAGTAACAAAAAATTGGGAGCAAAAACTAGAAGGCCCCAAGTACTTGTTTATTATGATTTGATATAAAGGTTAACATATGAATAGGAGGATTTGTAACGCGCTCCCAAGCTCCTTGATAGACTCAAGATGAGTCTAAAGTAGTAAACAGCGGAAAGGTTAAGAGCTCGGGGCACGCTCCCAGCTCTCGGCACTTTAAAGGGGTCGAGGGGCGTGCTAAAGCTCTGGGATGGGACTAGGAAGAATGACAAGCATTTTAATTACTCACTCGAATATATATCAAACCAACCAACAAGTTAGTTAATACATTGTTTGGAGCACCATTGGTGCTAGGACAAGCCACAGGCAACCTCGGACTCACAAGACTCACCACGGCCTGGACTCAAGAGAAGCCACCACCTTCCCCCATTTAGTATTCTTTGCGCCTCTTTGCGGCGCCTACATCCAAATGGTTTTTTGTCTCGAGATTCCTAAGGAAGAGTCCCAAAATTGCTAAGGTTTGGATTCTTGCAATTTTGCAGGACTATAACTCCTTGCTCAGACCTCTGATTTGGATGAAGCCTGAAGCAATGTTCTAGTTCTCGTCCATGCACTTCACCTTTTTTTATAATGAATGTGTGTCCATGCACTTAATGAGAATACATTACGCCAAAACATGGCAAGTATAATTACACCCATGACTAGGTTTGAAGTTGTAAATGCCATCAAATATATATAATTTTTTCCCACCTTTTAAAAATATAATGATCATTAAAAATGGTATAAATGTTGTATTTATTACCATGTGTTATTTTTATTTTTATTTATAACAAATATTTTTGAATTTAAATATGTTATCATATGAAACATATGATATTATTTTCAACATTTGAAAATTTATACAAAGTACTTAAATTCATTAAATGTGATTAAATACATATAAAATATTTAAAAATTCCAAGTTGTATGACCAAATATTTTGATAAATTACGAATTTAGATCAAATTTTATATTCTTTGCTACCCATCACATGGAAACATGTAAAACAATGCCATTTTGGGGCATGTGGTTTCTTTTGAAATTCATTGGATGTCACTAATAAGAATATATTTTGTTATTTAATGTCAAAAATCCAAAAGAAATATTCATTTAAATAAACCTTTGAGCAAGAATCTCAACTTATGTGTTTAAAATATATTCTAACCATCAATGTTTTATTTAATTTTATGGTTTCAAAAAATTTGGCAAATTTTTTGTAAATGAGAAAAATTCCCCAAAATTTGTTTTAGCCACTATCCAGAAATTCACATTAAATAATTAATGACTCTAAGGCAAAACTTCAATATTATTATAATGATTCATTAGATTTATGTTATTTATTAAGTTTTTTTTACATCATTGTTGTGTGTTTCTCATTTTATTACTTTATTATTGATAAATTGCTTGTTGAAAATATATAAACATAATGGGAAAAAAAAATTGACTTATTAATTGCATGATTATGATGATAAAAAAATAATGGTTTGTCATTTTACCATTATTTTCATGACACAAATGCAAAATTTTACCATTCAAAGATATTTAAGATTTATATCATTTAAAATTATTATTATGTTTATATTGATACTATGATAGTAAATATAATTTTAAGATTTTTTAAAATAACTAAAAATAACATTTGATCCAAATTATCTTATATACCAACTCCTATTATTTTTACATAATTAATTTTCCTTGGGAAATTTGTGATGTACTAGGTATGTATGTGTACCTTCTATTTATTTTCCCTTTTAATTTTTTTTTATGTCTGAAATTGTATATTATTAAATAATTATATGGTGTTCATGAAAAAAAAAATAGTCCATGGCAACTTTTAGTCATGTAGTCATATCCATGATTACAAAAGTACAACTAGGCACAAAAACATGGCATATATGATTACATGACTAAAAGTGGTCAATAGTCATATTTGTCATTGTCATAAATGTCAAGTTTTGGCATAGTGATAAATTAATCCAAAGGAGTATTCATAGTGTTGCCCAACTAAATTAATTGATTACAACAAAAGGTCCAAAAGTTTGGCAATTAAGTCAAGCAACATTAAGACATCTATAAATTTAAATGTGTATCAACTTGGAAGGTTCAAATTCATAAGAGCCATTCAATGAGCATAGAAATGCACAACATTTTCAATTATTTCTCTTCCTCCTAGTGGAACTATTCATATGGAAATTGGCCTTTTTACAATTATTTTAAATATTATTTGATATGCAATTTGCAATGGGCAAAAAAACTTTTGTGAATGCTTATAGCTTGTAAGATGGTTGGTGGTTCACGCACATTGAAAATGGTGGCTTACTAACAAGATGCACTTTTTTTTCATTGTGCTTTAAAGTTAACTAATCATCTAATAAATGTTATGCAATTATTTCAAACATATTCTTTCTTTTCTAATGATTTTTTTTGTTTTGCAATTTGTTTTTGACTTGAAGTTTGTGATTTCCACCTATAGAAAAAAATTCCAATGAAATTATAATGGCACGAATTCACCATATTTCAAAAACATATGTAAAAAACCCTTGTTTTTGCCCAAAAAAATTTCAACTAAATGTGATTTACAACTATGTTGCAATTGGAATTTTTTTATTTTTAAATAAAATAATGGCAATTACCAATTAAATCTACTCATCAACTAAATTGGTATATTGTTGGAAATAGTTTTCAACAATGTGGTATTTTGCCAAATATTCCACTGGATATTCTAAACATCAACAATGTCTCCAAGTTGAAATGCCTACTATGTTGGTAAATTAAATATGCCTTGACTACATGTTCTCCAATTGGCACATAGTCAAGAAGTTAACTAATGTTCAACTATTTTGATGACACCATCAACCCATATATGATAATATGTATTTTAATGGATGGATGAAATACAATTTCATTTGCAACTTTGTTGCAATTATCCTTCAACTCAACAAAACAATTAATATCTGACTTTGCTTTTATACACATGACATATGTTAATATTATGCTAAAGTATGATAACATTAAGTTACATGTAAAATTAATGTGTATAAACAAATAAGTTATATAAGATAATATTTTTGTAATGCATATAATTTTTGAATAAATTTTCTTAAATATGGAATTAATAATTTAATCTTGTATATATTCATACATGTAATATGTGATTTTTCCATAGACCAAATTTATTTTAGGACATATCAAATATTGATACATAATTAAGGATTAAGTTGTGGAATCCTAATGTTTATTCATTTCATTTTGTGTGATAGCTAAATATTTATTAAAAATAATGATCAAAATTCATCAAACATTGAAATACATGTAAATTTATCCGCAAAAATCAGTGATTATGTATGATCATTGATGTAAAAATATTTTTTTTTGGCATTTAATTAGTAATATTTAATAAATTGAAATAAAATTTTCAAAACTTTGAAATATAAGTTGAGAATAATGGATATGTTCAATAAATGTAATTTTTAATTTCTTTGTAAATTAAATTTAGTTTTCAACATATCAAGTAATGATAGATAACTAGTATTTTGTGGAATTTTAGTGTTTAGTCACTTTTATACATATGATAGCTTTATATATTTTTTAAATTATCAAAATTCATTAAACTGAATCACTTGTAAATTCTATTTATAAAATGAGTGGTTATGTACTATGCAGAAACAAATTCATTTGAATAATAAAATAAATTTTAGATAAATTTAATTATAAGTATAAAATAATGTGCATTAAAGTACAAGTTAATAACAATATGTTCAACACATGTAATAATAATTATTTCTATGTAATTTAAATTTAAATTTGCAACATAAGTGATCAAACATAATTATGGTTATTTGGAATTGATGTAATAGTTAATTTATTGTTTAATTAATGTAATCTAATGATTATTTGAGATTAATTTGATAATTAACGGTACGTTACTATTGGTTTGAATATATCATTATGAATTTATTTTATAGTAATTAATAATAATAATTAGCACAATTCATAGGAACTATTAATTAAAAAAATTATACTTTCACAAAATATTTTGATTTTAGCACTATTAAGTTTACCTCAATAGTTTTACTATATTTTATCTTTATTCAATATACATTATATTAATTTATAGTAGTTATAACAAGTTAGTTAATAATACAAGTAAGAATAGTTAAATGAACACTTGACTTATATTAGCTACAATAGTATTTTTTTAATTTCTTTATAAATAAAGTTAATTAATTATTATTTATTTATATTAATAATATTCTAACTAATATATAACTTATTATATCTAATAAAATATTAATAGATAGTAGATTTTCAATAAATAATACCAATAATATTTTTGTTGCAATTATAAAATTATTGTTGAATATTTAGTACATGCAATCAACAATAAAAAAAAACTAGGTTAGGAAAACTATTAGTTTAGCTCTAGGTTTAACTAAATTAAAACTAGGTTGTAATTCAATTGCAACAAGGTTGCAACTAATTAATTTGCAACTACATTATCACATGGTTACAATTAAGGTAAATTAGTCGACCACCATACAGTTAAGATATTAGAAAATTTTAAATCTTAATACATCCTTCTTTTGCTTTTCAAGATGATGTTTTAGAGCTTGACTTGGTGCACCCATGGCCACTTAAATCACTCAAAATAGATTAAAAATGAAAAAGATATAGGCATTGAAAATAGGATAGGAAGTGTTTGGTCATAGGCCTAATTCACACATTAAACTTTAGTACATTCATTTTCTTTATGATTCTTTTCTAATCCTCCTTTGCCTTTGAAGCTTAAAGAAGTAATGTTAAACTTAGCTTGGTGCACCCATAGCTCTTTAGATCGCACAAAACGAATAAGAAATGAAGAAAATGTGACATTTTGAAATAATGGGTCATTTTTTTGAAAAAACACATTTTCTGATTTAAAAATGTTTTATGCCTCTTTTGTGTTGCTCCTTTGCTTCTAGAGCTTGAAAAGATAATGTAAAGCTTACAATGGGGCTTATGTTGCTTTCTACATCACTCAAATCGTACAAGAAATGAGAAAGATCTAGAAATGTTTAGTTGTAGGCATATGTGTGTTTTTAACCTTGTCTTCCCAAGGTGGCAACTAAAATGTTTGCCCCATATTGTTTGGCTTCCATGTAAATAATCCAAATTATATATTAACAAGTGCACTAGAACAATGGAGAATCAATGTAAACATGAAAATGTAATATCCAATTGGATTGAGCCCTTGAAAAAGGCTCAACCTTATAGGCTAAATTAAGTAAAATAAAACTTTATTTGTGATTTAGGTCTAGGCCTAATCTAATGTTTAGGCCTAGCATAAGTGCAGTGCTTAGGTTTAGCTTTAACCTAAGTTTAGACTAGGGGGCCATGTTTAGACCTAGGCCTTACCTAGGTAATTAAATGGTTGCTATGATTAGACACCATGTACATAGATAAACTTAAGTTATGCCATGTGTCATCCCACCAATGGCCAAATGCATTGACCATCATAGTTGCAATATAGTTTACTTTTTTACTTAATTTTTATTATGGTTAATCAATGGTGGAACGTTTTGGATGTGCCATGTGTCACCACATCATTGGTTAAACATTCAATTCACGTAGTTGAAATGTAATCAAAATTGCAACTAAATATTTTGTTAATGTCATACATAGTTAGTAGATGAAGTTCATCCATTAGTCAAAGGATGTTCACAACATATCGTGACTAAGTTGACAAGATAGTTTGCAACTAAAATGGTTTATGATGGCTATTGATGTGATGTTAACACATGGCAAACTCTTTCAACTGGAATGTCATTGTCGATTTGTACTTGTTAAATTTTTTGGTTTATAATTGAGAAAAACATTTTTCAATTGCAAAAGTACTTTGCAATTGTTTTTATTACTACCAACTATGTTTTATAGTCAAGATGTAGGTGCAAAAAGGGCAATTTCTATTACTGAAACAAATCATGAATCACTAGATTTTTTCCAAGTATATGGCAAATTTAAATATGATATTGACAATGGTACAAATCAAGTATATACTTAATATTACCCCAATCTCATGCCATTGATATTGATATAACGCTCAATGAATTGTTTAAAACCATTCATGATTGGTAGGTTTTTCAATATTAATATCGATAACAATATCATATACCCAAATCTTCACCATATACCAATATAACATTAGTCTACTAGATAGAAAAATCTTATAGAACAATATTTAGATTATTTTTCACTATAAGTTAGTTTAAGTCATTTTATTTTATTTTTAAACAATTAATAGGTTATTGCACCTTAAGTTATTTTTGGCTATTTTATTTTGAACTATGCTTATTCATTCTAGGTTATTCCATCTTAAGTTTTTTTATTATTATTATACTTGATGCTATTTACCATGGTGAATAACCTAAGATGGAAAAATATTATAGTTGAAAATAGCCTTGGGTAAAATAATTTAATATAGTTTAAGGCAAATAATTTAAAATATTCAAAATTATTGTAAAGTAAAATAACATAAAATATCCTAAGGTGGAATAACTTATATAATTTAGCTTAAAGTCTAAAATAAATGAACCTAATAAAGCCTTAGGTTGAATAACCTAAAATAACTAGAAATAATCTAGAATAACCAAGAATAACCTAATGTAAATATTTTAAAATAACTTAGGGTGCAATAACGTCAAGTATTTATAATGAATTAGTTTAGAACAATTGAAAATAAGATAAAATAGCCTAATGTACAATAGCCTAAAGTATTTAAAACAACATTAAAAAAAAATTACTATATTGAATTATGTCAATTAGTAATGAATAATGACAATTAATAATGAAACATGATGATTATATAATGACTTTATAGTGACATAACTTTAGGCAAATGAAATGATTAGGGTGAAGTGAAAGCATTTCATTTTTTAAGTCCCATAGTGATTTAAACTAATGAAGTGCATCCCATTTTTGGACTAGTGTCCAATCATAAACCATTTGAAATTTTAGGTTTTTTGCATGTTTTTTAGGGTGGGTATTTTGGTTGGAAATGATTTGAGGTTTTAGGTTTTTGTCACAAATGTGCAATGTGCAATGTGTTTATGGTCTTCTCCATGAATCCCCTAATGTTACTAAAAAAATTCAAGTTTAAAAGCAAATCCAATGCAAACCTTAATGTTCATGTCAAAACTTGTATGACAAGTGTTAGGTGCCTACCAAGTCCAACACCATAAGTCCATCAATTGGAAGCATAAAGCTTGCGCCACCTCACACATCAACACTAACAAACATTGAAGTCATATCCCTCATTTATTAGCTACAACCAAATAATGAGGATGACAATATTTGATTTCATTGCCCACAACCACCAAAATAATCCTCCCTAACCACAAGCACAAAAAAGGGGTAAAAACATTGGGCATCAATGGTGTTATCCAAGAAAAGTCAAAAGGCCATATGGCTTTTTCAGGGGATGAAAACAATACTTGTACTTCTAGTAAAGGATCGTTTAACAAGTCATAACCTATGATCAAACTGCTGAAAATCCCCTTAAGAAAACCAAAAAAAAAATCATGAAATAAAACCCCAATTGCGCAAAGGGTTTCTATGTCTAAAAAAACTAGGGCTACAAATTTGAAATAAAAACAAGGCTAAAAACATGGTCAAGGGAAACCTAAGTGAGGCTCAAAAGGTATAATAATCAATTTTGGCTAGGTCAACTCTTAAAATTAGGCTAGAATTTGACCATAGTTCTAACCATGAAATTAGGTTGTAATTTGACTGCATTTGTTCATAGTAGATTACATTTGTTCATAAAAAATGTTACTTGACAAACCACAAGTGCTTCCACAAATGTTTAGTTGTCACATATAGGTCATGGAGGTGCGCATTCAGGAGCATGGGTGGGATGATTTGCCAAATTTCTAAATTTCTATGGTAAATTTCATGTTGCAAAACCTTTTATTGCAAACTTGTAATTTTTGATACAAATGCTCAAAAAAATAGTACATGTTGAAACAATGATTAAATATGGGTAGCATATGTCCAAAAAATTAAATAATTATGCAATCTTGAAAGCCACTAGAATTTGTAAGGTCTTTCAAGAGTTTTGGGTCTTTCATATCTAAGTTGTTGATAATCAGAGTTAAAAGAATCTAACAATGTATCAATGTCTAAGTGAAAATCACCATGCTTTCTAATGAGGCAATTGAATAAACTTGTTTTGTAAAACTCTATCCAAAGAATGTGCAATTCGTTCTGCATTCATATATATACATAAATGTGTTACTACATGTCTATAGATACACAATTGGTGTATGGTGGTGGTGCAATGTGTGCATTTTCTTAATCTTGCAAAATGTTAGTTGTATGGTTTGAAGATAGGACTAGATAATTGTGAAATCTTGAAAGCCACTAAGAATTTAGGTCTCTTAAGAGTTACAAGTTTTTCACATCTAAATTATTGATACTTAGAGATTTGTTGAAAGAATCTAATAGTATGTCAATGTCTAGGTGAAAAATTCATGTTTTATGGTGACGCAATGGAACAAACTTGTTTTGTAAGACTCTACCTAGAGTATTTGTGATTCATTCTACATGTATATGTATAAATGTGATATTACATTTATATAGATACACAATTTGTGTATGGTGGTGGGGCAATGTGTGCATTTTCTTCTTGCATAATGTTAGTTATATGGTATAAGGGTAATCTACAATTTTAAGAGTTCAACAAGACACCATAATAGAGCGTTGAACCCAAGACTCCACTCCAAAAATTTGATAGTTTAGTATGTGATGCTTTGGTGTAGATCAAGTATAAATTTTATTGTGTATTATGTGCCATATTGCTTTGGATAATGATAAAGTTTCTCTTTAATTATAAGATCCAATGATTGATGGAATTTTTTTCAATCCTTGTCAAGATCTATGGATAACGTTGTAGTTGCACCTTTGTTTTTACTATTTTTAAGTTGTAAGTTCAGTTTCCACACCCAAATGGTGCCATCATCCACTTCAAGTGAGGAATTCAAGATTCCAAATCAAAGCAACAATAAATTATGAGCTAAGGGGCCCAAGTATTCTATTGTTCAATGGTAAAGAAAACTTTAGCAAAACACTTTATGATTTAGCACATTTTAACAACATTTAGGACAATGGAGATGGTCCATTACAATTGGATTGTTGGTATTTTATAGAAATTTGAGAAAGAAGCAACCTGAACCATTGTGTTATTTCAAAATATCTTGTTGCCTCATGTGATGTATTAAGATAGGATGTAATATGGTCATATTTCTATCCAATGCCCTATTTCAAAACATCTTGCTGCCTCATGTGATGTATTAAGATAGGATGTAATATGGTCATATTTCTATCCAATGCCCAAGCTATTAGCACTAAAATGAAAACATAAATTTTAATAACATGTTTTTTATCCTTCTTGCATGATTTTTGTGTGCCAATACTTCCAAGCAATATGTTGATCCAAGTATCCTTGGACCTTGTGTATTTCTAGATAAATAAAGTCTAATCTATTGTAAAGCACAAGTGATATTGTTACTTTTGATGATACTTCTAGTTGATTGATCCATATAAGTAGTTCAGATTTCTAGTAACGATTTATTGGTAGGCTAGTCTAAGGTTGTACATATTATTTATTTCCAAGTAAGTTTGCAACATAACACGTGTTGGGCGCATGCTATAGTAGATCAAAATTTGGAACATTTATTGTAGTAATTTAACAACAAGAGGGGATGAAATCTCCTAATAGATCAACTCATGAACAATAATAAAAAATAAGAATAAAAAGGTATCTAGTAGATCTACAAAGGCAAGTTAACTAACTATTTGTGAACAATCTAATAGAGGTGACCCAACTTGAAAAATCCAAATTTTCATTTGAATCACATGAAGTGGATGGTGACACCATCATTCTATATGAAACTTAGACTTATTAAGGAACAATCAAAACAAAATTACAACTATAGCTTAAATTCTAGGATAGATAAGGATTGAATAAAATGGCATCTAAAGGTTGGAATTTAGAACTCTGATTGCCAAACTTTAACTTGTATGAGCCTCCTTTCATCACAAGTCAGCATGAAGTTGCTTGCTAAATGCTCTTGAACACCTATAAAGGTCTAAATCCCCACCATTAGACCATGTTGGAGGAGGAAATTTTCAATTGTGAGGAGTAGAGATATTCTACTTTCAAAAAAACCAAGTGATATACATTTTGAAAGAAATATGTACAAATAAAATACTACACTAGAAATCATTGTTGTCTTGTACCGATTCTTTCTTGGAATTGTGTAACTCATAGAAATAGGGATGTGCAAATTTAATTTTGCTTTGAACATGTAAATCACATAACAATCACATGACATTGGCATATTGAAAGAAAATCAAGTGGGGAAATAAATTAAGCATGCTACAAAATCAACTACATTGTTAACCATGTCACATATTTTCCATCAAGAAAATAAATTTTTTTGGTGCAAACTTGGTACCAACATAAGAAGTTATTGGCATCTGATCCTTGCTATTAATAATAGATGCCTTCGATCCAAGGCGTAAAAGGTTTTTGTGTCTACAAAAACCAGGGTTGATAAAAAAATAAATCTTCAAAAGCCTATTAATTCATGGTTGAACTGCTGTTGATTCTTTTGATCATTTGTTGAATGCCCTTGGCAATCTTGCAATAGCGGTGTTAAAGCTACTTTGCAAGTCTTGGTGAATATGTTATTATTGTTTGAATATGCCATGCAATAATTATTTCAAATGATCGGTCCCTATTTGCTTACTTGATCAATGTGTTCCAAATTGTTGTTTACCTTCCTAAGTTTGAGTAGCAGTAGTAGCACCATTGCCTTCAATCTATAATAAAACAAAACATGATCAAATTATGGTCCAAACAAAAGAGCAGTCCTTGAAATCAATCAATCTTTTTTTCACATATCAACTACATCCCAATTTACACTAGAAAAAACCAAAAAAACCAATCAACAAAATGTTTATGTGATTTTGTAGTACCATGGAAGCTTGAAGGGTAAAGCACAAGGCATCAACAACTTAGTATCCAATCTAATAACCGCACTACATTAGTTGGCCATGCCATATAGACATACTGGTATGAAACCACAACCAAAAATAAACCAAAGTATAATCTACAAGAAATAAGCAAAAATAGAAGAAAGTTGATTACCTTTTATGAGCAGGAGAATGAGACCATGAGCAAAGACTTCTAAGCTTATATTTATTTGCTTATCCTCTACACATTTTCTTATTCAATTTAGTGTTTTGGTTAGTTTCCTACACCTAAATATCAAAGAAAGCTTGTAGATATTAAGCAAGTCAAATGATGCAATTAAGTTTTTGTAAAATTGCATGTAATTGTACTTAAATAATTAGATAGGTTTAAACAAATTAGTCATGTCAACTCTAAGGTTTGTTTAAATTCTTGGCCATTTGTTCAAACCACCAAATTGTCATATTGCAAAAGTTAGATTTTCATGTTTTTCAAACCACACAATTAAAAAACTACTTGGGGCAAGGAAAACAAATCCCAAAAGAGAAACATTTCTTCCAACACTTATGATCAGAATCACAAAAAGATGTCAAGAATTTATGAACTTGCATATAGAAGCAAACAAATTTGGAATTTAATAGACTAGTGCATTCACCTTATCCATGATTTGAAGTTGTTTTTCAATTTGACGATCATCTGGATCCTAAGCTCTCCACCATGTTTTCACAGCAAGATGGCCTATCAACCTTTAGCAAACAAAGATCAATTTCCCTGACAAGAAGCCTCCCCTACCACATTGCAATTGACAGTGTTAGACTTAGTAAAATCAAAGAATAGTGCATCAAACTCTAATTTTTTGCAATAAATTCATCTACTTGGTAACCTAGATCCCTACCCCTAGCCTTCATCATTAGCAAAACATGATTTCCAAATGAACTTGAAGTAACAAAGTTGGACCTCCCAAAACTATAGGAACTTGAAACTTAAATAAAACTAATTCACAGCCAAAAGTTCCAAGAAAGTTATGAGCAAGTAATTCAGGGCATAATTCAAAAGTTCAACATGTTTTTGGCAAGGTTATATGCACAAAGTTGCACCTATTGGTTCCATTGCATGATGTCATTGCCATAACCTAATCAATTACATCAAGCAACAACATATATATATATATATATATATATCACACCACAAATCAAAGGTATATGTACAAAACTTCATATCTTTGTTACATCATATGAAATGACCACAAAGTAAATGAAAAGTAATTGGGCCTAGAATAATAACAAGTGTATTGCATGATAATTCATACAATTGAATTGAACAAAAACCCAAAAAATCAACTTATCAAAATGAAAATTAAAACAATTATAAGTAAATGGTTGCAATAGCTTGCCTTATGCCCTCTTCAGCATGTTCAAGAAGCTCATACACCACATCATTGCCTTGGACTTTATGAAACATTGGACATTTAATTGGCCTAACATGGCAAACATGAACATGGGTAGTTTGTGACTTCCTCAATAGAACATAAGAGGAACCTAAATTCCCCCACATCTAATAGTATTTTCCAACCATTGCCATGTCATTAGCATTGAACTTTTTCCCCCATGGGCACTTGAATGGTTGTTTGAAAGTGAAGGTCGTCTTTGTGCACAAAGTTTATTCTTTCTGAATTCCCATCTTCTAAATTCACTATAAAATTATCCCCCAATGAAATACAGGGGGCCAAATGGTCACCAACCCCTCCATATTCACCCCATTCATCTTCTTGAAATGCATCTTCCATGGCATGATGTACATAGCCCACACTATTAAGGATTAGTACGTCAACTTCCCACTCCTTAATCCATGACAAATTCTCACAAGTTGAAAATTCAAAATCCACACAAAAGCAAAAGAAACATGCCAAGGTTTTTTTTAGTAGTTTGTTATCATCCATTGCACTAATAGACTTGATATGATGAACCTCCCTTGTCCTTTTTATTGTATCACATGTGTATTCAGTTACCTTATCCACATCAAAAGGTTTGATGTACCAAAAGGTGCAACTAATTAGTTATTGTTCCCCTAAATAAATTTTTTTGGATGTTGGCTTAAATGTTAATGTAGATACATCACAACTTGCTTTACATTTTGGAGTTGAAGGCCTTGTACATCAAGCTAATCTTGTTTAATAAATCTCTTTACAACACACCCACCCCATCATGAGGGCCTTTTCCATGCCCAAAGCTAAAGAAACTCCACAAACAAACACATCCATTGGTCAACTACGGGTAGCAATTCACAAAAAGTAACAACACTTTGCTTTTGAATTGAAAACTACAACCATTAAACTATATCTAGTGTTTTGGTTTCCACCCATCCTTCACTGCATCCTGCCAGTGCAATAATAAACAGTGTTGTACAAAGGCACTACCATGAGTTTTGTCATTCGATACATAAAATGGTATTTCATGATGGTATTTAAATCCACATCACCTAGGTTAGGGTTTGGATTACGCATCCAAGAAATTTGTACAAGAATTGTGACTTGGTAAGTATGCTAGTGCATAGATTGCATTTTGTTTTGAATTTCAAAACTATAGTTTTCAACGAAGTTTATGACAAACTATAGTGTCATTCAAAAAGTTCTCAATGTAGTTTTTGATCTATTGGTCCTTCCATCTCACAATGAAGTTATGACGGACAAAATATTGTAGCTTGGGTTTCAAGTATTCAACAAGCTCTCTTGAACTTGTAGACATGTATACAAGCTTTAGTTTCTTCTTTTCTTCACCATTTTTTGTCACAATTTTTTCCACATTGAAATGCTTCCAGTAGACTAAGGTAGATGATGATCCATCCTCCTCAATTTAACATTAAATTGTCCACCCCACAACATTTAGAATCCCCAAATACACAATTTCAAGCATGCCACTTAGAATGAGTGTCTTTGGTACAAACAATATATTCCCACATTGAAATCACCTTGAAATATGTGGCATGGGAACCCATGCAGCCATTTGCAGAACCATCAACAAATCCACATACTACTTCACAATCACAATTAATATGTGAACTAGAGTGCAGTTCAGATTTATGCCACATATGATTAAAACTCACCTTAAGTTCCTCCATCTTTACGTGGTAAATGCAATAAAACACATTCCACTCTTTTATTCACTTGACCCAAAATGGGCATAGTGCATCAAATGTTCTTTTTACCTATCATCACTAATGGATTGGCTTTCTAAAAATGCAAAAAAAACTCCATCTACATCCAATAGCAAGCCACTTGAGTTAGTATGAATTGAAATAATAATAATAATGTGGAATACTGTAATCATGTAGTCTTTTTGGAAATCAAGAAAGCCATATTAGACTCCATCATAATCATTATAAATCATGATCAAGATAAAATTGAATTTAAAATCACGTAGAAAACTTAGTGAACTCAATTTTCAGTCAAATGTAATTTATTGAATAGACCATCAAACCCATCTAAGTCCCATCTAAGTCACAAAACATCATATGAATTGTTGAAATTCATTTCAGAAAACAAATCAAAATCATAACAAATCACAAAAAAATTCTAAACTCACTTCAGAGTCCCATCCAAGTCACAATACATTTTATGGGTTGTCAAGACTCACATTAGAATCATAATAAATCATAAAAGTTGTCAAATTTCACCTTAGAGCCCTATCTAATTCAAATACATCATATCCGTTGATGAGACTCACATCATAATCAAATGAAAGTCATAATACATCATGTAGTAGTTTTTAGACTCACCTTAGATACACAATATATCTTAAAAGTTGTCAAGTTTCACCTTAATCCCATTTAACTCACAATACAATCATATCAATTGATGAAATTCACATCATAATCAAATGAAAAATCACAATACATCGTACCAATTCTTAAGACTCACCTTAAAGTAACAATAAATCATAAAGTTCTCAAGTTTCAGCTTAAAGTCCCATCTAAGTCACAATACATCATACACTTCAATGAGACTCACATCATAGACACATTGAATCATAAAAGGTATTACTCAACTTATAGTTAAATCAAAAGCACAATATATCACATAAGTTGTTAAGATTCATCTCACAATTTGGTCAAAGTCACTACACATCATCAAAGTTCATTATTAAATCAAATAAACAATCATTGTATGCCAAGACAATTCTTAGAAGAATACCAAAGTCATTACACCTTTTCAAAGTCAAGTTAAAGTCAAAAACTTTGATACAGAATCACTAGATTGAAAGAGAATTTTCATGAACACTAGACGTCACACCCTAAGTTCCATTATGCCACCATTGACAATCATTGTTCAATCACCAATATGTACATGCATATGAATAATGAACTAATCAAACTTAACATCTATGTATATATTAGTGCAATTAATTGAAATACACTTCCAATTCTTAATAGTTTGAAATTGTTCATGGTAATCATGACTAAATACATTTAACCTATCCATTTCCTTGTGGATAATAAATAATAAAACTGATATGTCTAAGGATAAAATGGTCAATAAGGTATCTGATTACATCATCAATAAAATGTGTATCTTGATCAATCACAATTGTTAATGGACATCCAAATCTTGTAAAAATATGCTTGTACAAAACCTTAGTAGTTATTGCAACAGTGTTGATGCGAAATGCTCGTGCTTCCACCCATTTTGTTGCATAGTTAGTGGCCACCAAAATATATCGATTGCTTGACATTCTACTTGTAAGTTTAATAAGTCCAATAAAATCCAATCCCCATTTAAAAAATGGTTTTTCAGGTAAAGTAGTAAACAATTTGGCTAGGTTTTATGTCAACAATTTACTTGTGTTTTGACATTTGTCATAACCCTAATTTTGGGCTTGCAACCAAGGCGAGGGCTTGCGAAGTTGCGGGCGAAGATGGAAGCCCGAGAGTCACATTTCATGCTCTTGGGAGTGCAAAAGAGTGCAAGGGAATGAGCCTTCACACTCCCAAGTGAACTCCCATTTTGGGAGTTGGAGTCCCAATGCACTTTCGAATCTTTAGAGGGCCATTGCACAGGTCAAATCCCATTGCATTGAAGAATAATTTATATCATTAGAAAGAAATTGAAACGTAGATGTTTGAAATGGGCCCACATGACCCATTTGGACATCTGAAACACAAGTTATGGCTAAAAGAAAGGCCAGGAATCAAATTGGCAATTTGACTCCCGACCAATAAAGTTAGGAATAGACCCGATTTCTTTGTGTTCAAATGGCCTACTATATACCGTTGAAAAACTATTAACAAAGGCTACAACTTTGCTTTAGACCTCATCTCAATCGGAGGTCTCTACACAAAGATATATGGCCCCAAAGTCGCGGGTGATGCGCCCCTAAGTCCCCGGGTGAACCCACTTGAGGGTTTTCACCTTGTGAAGTTGTGGAAAGTTGGGACTTAGAGCACACTCCCGGCTTCCAACACTAAAAAGGGGATAGAGGGTCGTGTTGGGAGCCCCGAGATTACACTAGGAAGAGGGACTAACTTAGCTTGTGTGAATATGCATCCAAAGCAACCACATGAGGTTAATTTAGCATTCGGGACACCCTTGGGTGTTGGGACAAGCCACGGGCACTTGGACACACAAGACTCCCCACTGCCCGGACTCGGGGGAAGCCACCACCTTCCCCCATATAGTATTATCTGCAGCTCGTCGTGAAGGCTACATCCAAATGGCACAAATTCTTGGGACTCCCGAAATGAAGTCCCGAAATTGTCCCAACTGGACTCCCGGAACTTTGGACGGCCATAATTCTCGACTACAGAGTCCGATCGCAACAAGGTCTGAACCAAAGTTGTAGCCCTTGTTCAGATCTTTCCAACGCCATGTCGCACACTCAAATTGGATGTTAGGAGGAGGTCGATTCCTGACTTTTAGTGATCAAGAGTCAAATTGCCAATTTGACTCCCGGCCCTTCTTTTGCCCATAACTTGGGCTGCAGATGTCCAAATGAATAATGCGAGGCCATTTTCGATATCTAAGTTTCAAGACCTTTTCAATGACACCAAGAACACCCCAATGAGAGGTGTTTTGGTCCTTGCTGTCGAGCTCTGAACATTCGGGAGTCCCGGAGGACTCCAAATCCCACACTTTTCCAAGTGTTAGGCTTCACCCCCACACTTGGCCAAAGTGGGGTTGCGACAGTGGGAGTCCCAACTCAGGGTATTTTGGGACTCCCATTTGGGAATCCCAGGACAAAATGCCATTTGGATGTGAGCCTCCTAGAGAGGCACAGAGTATACTGTGAGCCATGGATTATAATACCACAAATTGTTAAGCTTTAATTCCATAGTTTTCCTTAGGATTAATGATTTGAATCATGATAAACCTCCAAGTAATAATTATTAGGAGTTGGATTAGCCTTTGGATATTTTAGCACAGAAGACTATTTTATTTAAATTGATGCAAGGCTTAGTTAATTTTAGGACCCAGTAAACCTTTTTAAGTGCATTATCCTTTTATGTTGTAGAAAAGGGAAAGGGGATGTAGAAAAATAGATGTGATTTATTGATATAGTGGGAATACAAGCCCATAACTCACAACAACATTTTGCCATGACAATATTAAGTTAGTTTGTAGAATAATCTTCAAGCACGAATGATGTGTTAGAAAGATTTATAGGATGCAATCCTAATACATTTTTATTTAGTTTTCACTTTTATCAAACGCTTAGATAGAATCAAGATCAAACTTAAGTATTAACATTTCCACCTGAGTGGCCTCAGGTGCATTACAACTTAGTAAACAACTTGAAGCGAATAGGTCACAATTGCAAAAACTCTAGAATGCGACGGATGGTGCGAGCTAGGTATTCGGCTCGATGCTCCATGGGAAGGGGGTTAATTGGGCCTCGTAGCCAACGATAATGGCCATCACCGGGAACCCACGTTCGACAATGGAGACGGACATCATCATCTTCGCATTGACACTCTTCAAACCTTTTTGGCGCGGCTCCACGAGCAGGAACGAATTCTAAATAGATTGCTAAAGCATGTGGGTTAGGAGACAATCGACGATCCCATGCCGAACGATCGACTTGAGTGCGCACCACTCGCCTGGACGATTTTTCTTCGCGCAGCCATTGAGAAACATTCATGTCGAGCAGTGCTTCTTCAAGCTCTTCCTGTTCTACTGGTGCAACTAGAGGATTCAAAGGCGTAGGGACATCATCCGCCATGACTAGTTCTCACCTGCATCAACAAAAAACCAAGAAGGTTGCAGAAATAATGTGGTACTTGCATTTATAAAGGGTCAAGGCTTTTTATTTAACAAATTAGGGTAGGCGAAGGTGTGGGAATGACGACGGAACCTCATGGAAACTCAAACCTCCTAGATCTAATGGATTCATTAAACCCTAATTTCGACGGTGGATCTAGAAGTATGTGGGGGTTTTGTGATGCAAATTTTAATTTCAATTTACTATGTACTACATAGTTAATTAATGCATGGTAAAATAAATAGGTAGGGGATATCAAAAGAGTAAATGGTACGTAGGGATGTTAGTTCAACTATTGAATTAGTCAAGTGAGAATTCGAGGACGTTTATTTGTTACTACTGATAAATTACCCTGATAGTTAGTTACTTGAAGTAATTAGGATGAGAAAGTAGGATGTGAAGGTCAACGGATGGAAAGGATAAGGATCAAGCTCAAGAAAACTCATCAAGATATCCAAGATAAGGGGAAGGATGAATCCTTCAATCCCATTAGTCATGAGGATTGTCATCCTATTTGATTGGAGGATGAAATATTTCTTGTGTCTCATTGGGCCCAAGAATTCTCATCCTAAACTCAATTGGATGGCAATCCATTCTCAATTCTCATTGGCTTTAGAAGGATGAGGAGGCCATTGATTGGAGCAAGGGATTTCGTACAAGGGGAACAATCTCAAGGAAGGTCATGGAAGCTTACCAAGGGAGAGGGTATTATGTGTATGTGGGAAAGAAAGAAAGAGAAGGATGAAGTGTGAGGAAGGATTTAGTTCTCATGTGTGGAGAGGTGTTCGTGGAAAAGGTGTGTGCAAGAATCAAGCATGGAAGGAGGTTGTGTGTAGCAAGTACTTGTAGCATAGCCTCTGGATTTTTGGTTCAATTAGTTGTTCCTCCTAGATCCACCGTTGGATTTGTGTCAAATTTAAATCATTTTAGTTTGAAAGGTGTAGAAGGTTCTCCCCAAATCTCAGCATCATCGGGTTTGTTGTAAGGGAGCTACACTGGTTGGAAGTAGAGGGTGTTGTAGTGCAGTTCATGGAAGGATTTCCATGACAAAGCCTTTGGATTTTTGTTTCAATTAATTGTCCCTCCCAAATACACCATTGGATTTGTGTCAAATTTAAATTAGTTTTAGTTTGAAAGGTGTAAAAGGTTTTCCTCAAATTTCAACATCATCGGGGTTGTTGTAAGGGAGCTACACGTGTTGGAAGTAGAGGGGGTCGAATTGTCTCTTTTTTTCCCCTCAATCTAAGCAAAGTGGTTTTGTTCCGAGTCTTAACTCTTGATCAAAAAATTTTAAAAAATAAAAACTTATGAGATATTGTAACATGGCTCTTTATATCTTAGTTTTTTTTTTTAAAAATTCAATGCATGTTAGATTAGAAGGTTGTATGTAGATGTTATGACAAATGGAACGGAAGGGTTCCAACCATCAAACGTGACATTGAATTGAACATCAACATACGGCTCCTTCATATTCCATCAAGGTGAGTTACGATCCTTGTGAGGATTATTTGCACACCTTCACCATTAAGATATGCACTCACATAAAACCCGGTCGGAAGTGGAACTACTATGTAGTTGTAGTCTAACAAGTAAATGGTTCAAAGTACGTAGTGAATTCACTAATGATCTAACGCGTTGTGTCCAAATCTCATAGGTTTTTTATTTTATTTTATGTTTTTGTCCAAAGTTAAGCCCGAAACTAAAACTACTTGCTTTGATTGAGGAAAACAAAACAAACATCTCAACCTCTTCTACTTCCAACACCTGCAACTCCCTCGTAGCAAAACCGATCAAGCTGAAACTTGAAGAGAAGCCTCTACACCTTCCAAACTAAGATTGATCTAATTTTGACGCAAATCCAATGGTGGATTTGAGAGGAACAATTAATCAACCAAACGTCCAAAGGCTTCACCATGGAAATCCTTCCATGAAACCCTCTTCAACACCCTCTACTTCCAACACCTGCAACTTCCCCACAGCAAAACCGATCAAGCTGAAACTTGGAGAGAAGCTTTTACAACTTTTAAACTAAAACTGATTTAATTTTGAAGCAGATCCAACGGTGGAATTGGGAGGAACAATTAATCAATCAAAAGTCCAGAGGCTTCACCATGGAAATCCTTCCATGAAACCCTCTTCAACACCCTCTACTTCCAACACCTGCAACTTCCTCACAGCAAAACCGATCAAGCTGAAACTTGGAGAGAAGCTTTTACAACTTTTAAACTAAAACTAATTTAATTTTGAAACAGATCCAACGGTGGAATTGGGAGGAACAATTAATCAACCAAAAGTCCAGAGGCTTCACCATGGAAATCCTTCCATGAAACCCTCTTCAACACCCTCTACTTCCAACACCTGCAACTCCCTCTGAGCAAAACCGATCAAGTTGAAATTTGGGGAGAAGCTTTTACACCTTCCAAACTAAGACTGATCTAATTTTGACACAAATCCAACGGTGGATTTGTGAGAAACAATTAATCAACCAAAAGTCCAGAGGCTTCACAACAAGTACTTGCTACACAAGTTCTTTTCATGCCTACTTCTTACACACACTCTTTCTATGCTTGATTATTGCACACATTTCCTCCATGCTTGATTTTTGCACACATAAGAACTAACAACCAATCTTCCTCCCACTCCTTTTTGCTTTTCCACATACACACAATGCCCTCTTCCTTGGTGAGCCTCCATGACCCCTTGAGCTTGTTTCCCTTGTCCAATGAGATCTTTGAAATCCTTTTGCACCAATCAATGGCCTCCTCATCCTCTAAGGGCCAATGAGATTTTGAGAAGGAATTGCCATCCAATTGAATTTAGGATGAGAATCCTTGGGCCCAATGAACCACAAGAGAGATTCCATCCTCCAATCAAAGAGGATGACAATCTTCATGACTAATGGGAGTCGAGGATCCATCCTCCCCCTTATCTTGGATATCTTGATGAGGCCTCTTGAACTTGATCCATATCTTTTCCGTCCGTTGACCCTCACATCCCCCTTTTTTATCCTAATTACTTCAAGTAACTAACTACTAGGATCATTTATCAATAATAACAAGGGAAAAATCCTTGAGTTCTTACTTGACTACTTCAATGGTTGAAGTAACATTTCCATGTACCATTTACTTCCTTGATATTCCCTACCTATTTACTTTACTATGCACTAATTAACTATGTAGTACATAATAAATTGGAATTATAATTTGTATCACAAAAACTCTCACATACTTCTAGATCCACCGTTAAATTTAGGGTTTGATGAATCCACTGTATCTAGGGTGTTCGAGTTTTCATGAGGTTCCGTCGTCACTCCCACACCTTACACCTACCCTAATTTGTTAAATAAAAAAGCCTTGACCCCTTCTAAACGCCAGTATCGCATTGTTCGTACTACCTTCTTGGTTTTTTGTTGATGCAGGTGCAACTAGTCATGGCGGACGACGACGCTACGCCTTCAAATCCTCCGGTCGCACTCGTACAACAAGAAGAGCTTGAAGAAGCACCGTTCGACTTGGATGTTTTTCAATGGCCGCGCGAAAAAGAACCGCCCAGGAGAGTGGTGCGCACTCAAGTTGCTCGTTCGGTATGGGATCGTCGACTCTCTCCTAACCCACACGCCTTAGCAATTTACCTAGAGTTTGTTCCTGCTCGTGGAGCCGCGCCAGAGAGGTTTGAAGAGTGCTAGTGCGAAGATGATGATGTCCGTCTCCATTGTCGAACGTGGGTTCCTGATGACGGCCAATATCGTTGGCTGCGAGGCCCGATCAACCCTCTTCCCCTGGAGCATCGAGCCGAGTACCTCGCTCGCATCATTCGTCGCATCCTAGAATTTCTACAACTATGATCTATCCTTTTAGTTAGTTCTTCAGTTGTAATTCACTTGAGGCTATTCAGGCGGAACTGTTGCTACTTAAGTTTGATTTTGATTCTATTTCAAAGTCTGGTAGAAGTGAAACTAAATAAAGATGTATTAGGACGACATCCTAAAAATCCTACAAGTACATCATTAGTGCTTGAAGATCATTCTACATACTAACTCAACCTTGTCATGCGAAATATTGTTAATTATGGGCTTGTATTCCCTATATATCAATAAATCACATCTAATTCTACATCCCTTTCCCCTTCTCTACAAACTAAAACGGATAATGTACCTTAAAGGTTTACTAGGTCCTAAACTAATTAAGCGTTACATCAACTGAAATAAAGAATTACTCTATGCCTAAAAATATCACAAAAACTAATTCAACTTTTTAATAATCACTACTTGAAGGTTTATAAACATTCAAATAATTAGAACTAAGGAAATTTAAGGAACTAAAGCTTAACTAATTGTTGAGCTATAATCCATGGCTCACAATCCTCTCACAATGTCTTTGTATCTTCAAATTGGACACAATGCATTAGATCCTTAGTGAATTTCATTACTTACCTTGAACCACCTTAATTGTTATATGACAACTACATAGTAGGTCCACTTCCAACCGGTTTTTTATGAGTGCATATCTTAAATGGTGAAGGTGTGCAAGAATTCCTCACATATACTATAAGGGGGAAGGTGGTGGCTTTCCCCAAGTCCGGGCTGTGGTGAGTTTGCCTATGGTTCATCCTAACACCAAAAATGCTCAAACTATGCACTAACCAACTTGTTGTTTGATGTGGTACGTAAAACCAGGCGAGTAAATCCTGCAGCCTCCAGCTTAACCTTAAATACCTTAAATCCCTGTGTAGTATGTATAACCTAGTACCTTGGCAGCTTTGACACACATTATATATTTTTCAGAAGTGTTGAAAATTTCAGAAAAACTAGAATAACAAAAACAATTGAAGGAAAATATTGAATCTTGAATAATGTTCTATTTCATAGATAAATAGGCTCCAAATATGTGTCGAAGCTGCCTAGTTACCAGGCAATTATGTACAATTTTTATAACATCTTTCAAATTGCTAAAACTGAGAAAATAGTTATTTAATTCCTCAATTTTAAAAAAAACAAGAAAAAAAAATCGCCTATAAAATCAGGTCTTTCCTCCTAGTTATATACAAGCCAATCCAAAAATTAAATAGTTTAAATAGATCATTTAAATAGTCGTTAGCCGATATAAACACTCAGTTTGAAATTCAAAATTAACTTCATGTCCAATAAATTACATGTTTTGCAGACCACTAATTCTATCAACTGTAAATTCTACCAACTACCATTCCAAAACCAGTTCAACTACTTCATCAATGAAATAATTATTGGTTCAAAATCTACCAATTACAAGTCCATCATAATATTGGTTAACAGAAAATTATGGGTAACATTAACCCCATTTTAAAACTACAATTCATCCTCAAAATTATAGTTCTAAGTTTTTTAATTAACCTTTTTTTTTTGCAATAGGTTGATTGGTGGCTCCTTCAACCAGTTCAACATTGGCTCCTTCCACAAGTTCAACTTGCCTTGAAATTTGAATACATATTTTAGCTATAGTTTTTTCTTGAACATGTGTGTCATCAAAGGTCAACTTTGGTGTTGTGAATACCTCATATGCATAAGGTGTATTGGAAATTAATATGATCTACGAACCTACACCTATTTGGGGTGCTGTAAAAGATATATTGGCAAATAAAAACTCTAGTGGTTCTACTATATTACTAGATAATGGTAATGAAATACCAACAAGTTTAATATTACCCCCAACAGGTTCAATAGTAGTAGTATTAATAAGTACAAAAGTAACCTAAATATGTACAACATAGATCCTAATGGGTATAAGTATAAAATCTAAACTTGTTCCACTTCTAAATGGACTAGTTAAGCTGATAATAACAACATGTTGTTCCTTCTGTTCAGAACCACAAGTTGATGATTTAGCACATGTTGTTTTTGCACTTTTCCACAAACACAAAATTGGGTGGTACATATTTGAAGTATGGAAAGGTGGTTTGATATGCTTGTAACTTTAGTTGGTAAACATGTTCATAAGCTTTGGCCAATTCCATCCTCTCCCAAATTTGCTCCTCTATGAACTCCTGAAATTTTACCACCGTTTTTTCCACTTTGGATTCTTGTCCCCCAAATCCTGATTTTGTACCTTGAACAGAATTTTGTCCAACAACAACTCCTCAAACTCCTTTAAGATGTTATGCATTTAAATAGGCGGGTTTTGAATATATTTGTTCATATGTACCAAGTAGCCATCTCTAGTTTGCCTTTCTAATCTGAATTTGAACATTTAAAACTTGGGTGTGCTTCTCCTATTCAATATTGGCAAGCACAAGTTGTTCCTTAAGTTTTTGATAGGTCCGTTCCAAACTTGTTATAGTCTTCTCCTATTACATATCAGATCATTCCATCTTGGTATAATCAAGAACCATTCTTTCATGTTCATTATGGAGATTCTTTAGGTTGTTGTGCATCTTCCAATTGAGTTGGTTGAGCTCATTATACTTCTATTATAAGTTTTCCACTTTCTTTGCAGCCTATTCTACTTGGTTCATCCGTATGGATAGGTTGTCATTATTAAGTTGAACCTTGATCAAATGCCCCTTAACCATGACTAATTTTTTATCACGGTTCTTCAAAGTTTATTGAATAGTTGTCAATTATAGATTATGAGTTTGCAACTAGTTGTTAGTGTTAAACAATTTTTTTTTTGTTATTCAAATTCAATGTTCAAGTTAGTTAGTCCTCTTAAACTCTCTAGCCAAATGTCGGCTTTTTGAACAACTTGTTCAAAAACAAACTAATTTGCCTCAAGTTTTTTACAAGATTAAAAAAGATTGTGGCTTCCTAATCAATAATAGTTTATGGGTTAGCATTAGGTTCATTTACATGATTAATAGGTTGAAATACTTTTGTAAATACAACCTCAACCTTTATTCCACTTGCAACATGTTCTACAAATTTAAAAGGTTCATCAACCTGAATATTGTCAATCACTTGGTCAACGTTGATGTTAGGTAGGTTTTAACATGTTGTATTATCACTTCAAATTTTTCATTACCACACCCCCATTTCTTTTGAACGTGTCTTGTTTCATCTTCTTCTAAGTCACAATCAAGAATTATAAAATGATTTCTAGCCTTCTTTTTAGGAGGTGAAAAAACAGGTTTAGGACTTAACTTGTCTCATGACATAAGCGGTTTGGTGTGCATCCTTAGTTGATGGGATGACATATCGGCACTGGCGATGTCATTGTTGATTGTGTTGGTCTTCATTCCCTCAAAAATTACTCCCTCATAACAAGTTCTTGTGAAGTTCCATGCTCAACCTATTGAGTTGAACTAGTTGGTGAAACATGGAAGATTGTTTGTGCATGAGCGTAAAGCATGAACTTTGAGCTCATAGCTTCAAGTTTAATGTGATTTTAATCCACCAACATGGATGAATGTGTCCATAGATGAATGATTTCAATGGATGATATTATGAGTTAGATTAAGTAAATAAATCATTGGATTCATCCATGAATATAAGATGAAGAAATAAAATTTTATTTGTATTTATCTTCATTTGTTGTCCAAGTATTAATATTTCAAAGTTAAATGCCATTTAATAACGATGGATAATGTAAGTATATGGGAAAATATGATGATGGGACCAAAATAATTTTTAAAATTTTGTTAAAAAAATCATTTTCATCAACACTGTTAAGCAATTTAAAAAAAATTGTCATGGGATGAGTGTTAACCCCCACCCCCAATTGTTGTCAACAACATTATATATGGGTGCCTCAAAAATTAGGGCACCTTAAAAATAAATAATTATTAAAGACAACCCCATTGTCATCCATGATAGTAGGTTGCTTGAAGAAAGGTAATTAAAGTGCTTGAAATTAAAATTTAATTTATTAAAAAAACCCATCTTACCATCTCAAGTTCCAATTTCAAGCTCTAGGCTCATGTAATAGCTTACCTTGTGAAACAGGTTCATCCTAGGTCACTGTTCTTGGTGATGGTGCTCCAAATAGATAAATCACCTCCAAGTAAGATGTCGATGATGTTAAATAACAATTAGCAACTTTGCTATTTGCAAGTGCCAAACATGCAACTATCTTTTTTTAGCGTTTTATCACCGGGTCAGTTCTACTAACATGTGGTAAGAACTATAGTACACCAATTGACAGGTTGTGTTTTGTTTGCCAGGTCGAAAGTAATAACTATATGGTTGTTAAAGTAAGCCAATTGCTTATTTTGGTAAAAAAATTGCATAATTGCTACAACTATAGGATGAAACATTATGATCAATGAACATTTATGGTTTTTTAGTTTATTGATGCTGACAAGGACTGGATTATGATCAAAGTTATCTATGGTGACAAGTAGCATTATATTGTTGAGTAAACAATGTTGTATCCTATATGGCCCAAACCATTTTCGATGAAATTTAAGAGCTTGTGCTAAAAATAGCCCCTAAAAACCATAACACATAGTCCCCAAATTAGAACTTAGTTTTAATGTACTGGTTATCTAACCATAATGACATGTCCCATTCGTTAACAACAACTAGATCTTGTGCAATCAACCTATTCTCTTGTAGTTTCTCTAGCTTTAATAGGCAATTAGTTAAAACTCTAACATGTGTAGGATCTAATTTGTTTTTTTGGTGTTCAAATCTTCATGGAGAATCTTGCCCCTTTTGAGGTCATTTCCATTTTATTACAAATAGTGTGCAAAATAATATAGGGTACAACTTATTTTTAAAAAACATATAAAATATCATTTATTTCAATGTAACTAAGGTGTTTATAATTCATTATGAGAATATATCTTAAATATACCTAAACCATGCCATTATTTCATAGCAAATTTAAAAGTGTTTTTTTATCTTAAGTGCTTCCAAAAATATACAAAAAGTGAGCTCCCAAGGCCTCTCACAACCTTGTTTCTTACTATATGAATAAATATGCATCGTAAGAAGAATGGTTCTATTGGTGATTGAATCATGGATCCAAATGCTTGAAAAAATGAGATTTCTTGTGGTCAAATTTTTGATTTCCACCAAGTTTGGACGGTAACAAGTATTATGTTGGTAATAATGGATGTAATTGAAAAGGGTTATGACAAGTTCCAACCTTGTATGTTATTCGGTATGAAAACAGAAAATTCTATGGACATTTGCAATTTTCTTAAAAGTGAGTTTTCCTTCTTAGATAGTTGCATTTGCAACATCTACAATGCCCTAACAAGAAATACCAAGTTGTTTGTGTATGAATACCTAGTCAATCAAGATTTTTTTGCCACAAACTTGTGCTTTCACACAACCATCTTTTGTCTCCTCCCAAGTTTATAGAGTCTCCTATTAAGGTCTTGTTGTAGGGTAAACCACTCAATGTTGAAGAGTCCCCCCAAACTATTAGCTCGTTTTGCCCATTTGTTTTGTTTTGGGTCCATCTTCATCCATTGCAACATTTTTTGAACCTCCTTCACTTTAGATGTTGGCTTTTTCTTAACAAGTTTCTTGGGAATAACTGAGTATTCCACATGTTATTTTCCCTTCCTCTTCATCAATGTTTTCAGGCAAGATCATAACATTTTGGTATCATGTTGGGAACTTGTTATTCTCCAAAAACTTATTCAATTTTTTTTTTTTGCAAAATCAACATGTGGTTTTTCTACTTCAACTTCCACATTTGTTGCTCAAATATTTCATGTGATTGCTCCTCGACGATAGGTTGAGTAGGCTTTACAAGTTCTTCAAATTTTGAAATGACAATAATCAACACTAATGCAAGTTTTGGAGTAGTTCGTCAAACAAATTACAATGTTGCTTTTAATTCTTCTTTTAACTTTCATTTTTGTTCTTGCTACTAAAAAGCTTTAATATTATTTTTTGTTGGCTCACAAAAAGCTAAAGGTTTTATGTACAATACTCCCATTAGTTTAACATGTTCCGCTCTTTTTCATTGTACTTGTTCTCTTAAATATGGCCTCCATGAGCACAAATTTTAAAAACCTACATACCAATCCCTTATGAGTCTTACATTCTTTTGAAACATTATAATTATACCCTCAGACAAAGTCCAGGTGGATCACCTTCAAAAGCAACAACATAATATTTGTGATAGGAAGGGTTTCTTTTCCCATGAATTGGATTGGAATATGGTCTCCCCAATTTTCAAATTTTTTGGTCCAACTCGATGTGAATTTTTTTGCTAAAGTGTTTTGTCATATTTTTTTAATATTGCATAATCAATTGCCAATTTTCACCCTCTAGTGATTGAACATATGTAATTCTAATATGGTTTCTCTCATTTCCCACCAACTCCACCATCCTTTATGTCACTTAAGCTACAAATCATTTTGTGGTGAATTCAAAACACTAACCTATGGACATGGACATGAAATAGAAATCATTTACCTACTAGATGAATGTTTTTTTTGAGAACCAGGATCCAATGATGTGCCCATGGTTAGCTTTAATGGAAAGCAATGGAAACTCTTCTCCATCTCATATGTCAACCATATTTTCAAATACCTAAGCCTCTCCTTGGGGCTTAACTTTGTGTGGACAAAGCACAATAACTTGTCAAAAGTTCATTCTTGCTCTATCATGATGAAATTGCCCTTCAACAACTTGAAAAATTCTATTCCATGTGCAAGGTTTGCTACTATGGGTAAAAGCTTTGTTGTTTTGTTCTTATATTGTTTGCATTTTCCACAATTCCTTCTCCTTGTGTTTTTTTTATTATATCATCCCCTTGCCCATTGCTTTCTCTCTTGGCCATGTTGTTTAGCCCATTTAAAGTTGACATCATTCGTCTCTTTTTCCATTTCATACTAGCAAATTAAATCCAATCCCATTATGTCTCACTATCACACTACGAGTGTATTATAAATGACATCAAATTATATTTGAAATTAAAATTAATTATAGTATATTTACCTTTTACAAACTTTAGGTGAGCACATGTATCCTATGGTATGGAATACCATTTGCTTGAACTTTCCATCCGCTTGTTGGCAACTATTGATTATTTCTCAGTATTCCACTCCATCACTATGTAGGGTTCAATGCAATGTTGCAAACTCTTGAATAATATTATGTCAATTTATTTGTGACAATCCATGTTTCATTCACAACAACAAGAGAAAATTTGTGAGTTATATGTTCACATCTAAATAATAATTGTGTATTTTTGCCTGTTATTTTAGGCATCCATCCAATACAATTGTTGGCACCCATACGTGGAATTCCTCCTCCTCCTTGTGATGTTCATTTGTCATTTGCATTACATGCTCTACATTTGTGATTTCCCTCCTATATGAAGAACATCTTTCCTTTCAATTGAAATAATTATGGCCATTCATCCAAAATTTTGTCAAACTCCAAACTCATTTGGTTCTAGATATTGTCCCAATTGTTCCAATACTTGTCCATAGATGTTGTGTTCTTGGTGACATTTTGTTCAAGCGACATGCATAAAATGTGTTTGCGTGCTTGAACATGTCACTTTGTAAAAAAAATTCCATCAATTTGTTTGTGTCATCTTGTATGATTGATTGCATTACCCTTTTCTCTTTTTATTTTTTGTTCAACCAATCTCAAAGAATTGGCAAATTAACATTTGAATTAGAAAAATAAATCACAATAGAATAGACCTCAGTAGGAAACTAACCTTCAATGTTGTTGACCTCTTTCAACCTTTTAACTGTCGTTCTTTTGACCCCTTCCAATAGTATTCATGTCCATCATTTGAAGGTTCATGTTCCTCTTCAATCTCGAGGTCTCCTCCTTGTTTCCTTCACATTTGTCCCTTCTTGTCTATTGTCCTCCACCTTGTCCTTTTCAACTAATGTTCAAATTGTGTGCTCAATTTGTTCGCCTCCATTGTTAGGCATCTTTTTAGAAATGGGGTTCTTATGGTTTGACATTGTTGTTAAGGCTACAACCTATTTCACTTTTGGTGGAGTTCAAAAATCGTCATCTAGAATGTTACTTGGCACTATTTCCCATTGTGTTTATTCCGTGGTATCCTCCTTTGAGATCTTTTGATTATCACTTTTGATGATGTCTTGTGTTAGGTGTCTAACACCTCTTCCTCATCCTCTCCCTAGAGGTCTCTCACATGGTCGCCTTCCTTTAGCCCTTGTACGTGTAACATCTTTTGGCTATGTTTCGGCACTTTCCACAGCCCCTTGTTTCCTCCCTAGTGTGGGTGTTTGCATTCTATATGTTATTACAAAACTACTACCACAATCAATTAATCTTTATGGATATGCAACAAGAAAAGGAAAAAGGCAAAAAAATATTCACAATGACAAGGGAAAACAATAATATAAGCACACAAAAAAAGTGGCATTATAGGCAATGGATAGGTCTTAACAAATAGCAATTTCACTAGTAGAAACCCCCTTTTTTTAACCAAAAGTTTTCAATTACATGACATTTGCAAGTATGTTTCAATTGGAATTTTTTAATTTTAAAATAAAGTTATGTCAATTAGCAATTAAATTGACTCATCTACTATATTGGTATGTAGTTCAAAACATTTTTGAATTGGGTGGTCATTTATCGAATATTCCCAACATCAACATGTCTCCATGTTGAACACGCATTATGTAGATCATTACAGCATATCAAGTAATGATACATAAGTAATAATATTGTCCAACTTTCAATATTTATTCATTTTTATACACATGATATTGTCATATTTGTTTTAAATTATGATAAAGTCCCATTAAACATTAAGGGCATTGGCCCAAATTTGAATGCATTCAATTGAGTTTTCCTTCCAAATCCCTTTGCAATTTGTTTGAATTTCCAACAATAATACTCACTAAAAATTCAATAATATTGTTCACATTTTAGGTTTCAAAATTATGAAATCATCATTATTAAATCAAACTTGGTGAGGGCTTTCCAACAATACCAAGACTACCCCAAAAGTCGAATATAGTTTTCAATCTTGGTTTTAAAAATCATTTCAATGAAAAAATGGTTCAACAATCAATAGATTCCACACTGTAACTACAAACATTTAAAACCAAGTTGGTGCTCATTGAATTTTTTCCAATGATAAGTTCCATTACATATCATAAAACATCGTGGTTTGGAAGATATCATTATAACAAAACAAAACAAATTATCTTCCTTCATGGATAGATAATGTGGTAAATGTTGTTGGCCCCAAGTGTGAACACACTCAATTCATTTTCCCTTTTAAACCCAATTTTTTCTAATTTGTTTGAATTTTCAACAACAAAATTCATTCAAATTCAATGTTTTCCATATTGTAAGTATGAAAAATATGGAAAAAACTTCATTAAAGTTGACTTAGTGACTATTTTCCAACAACATCAAGTACACCTTTGGATTCAAATACAATTTTAATTCATGATTCTATTAATGTTTATTTTGAAAATGGTTCAATAGTCAACATCCTTTTCATTGTAACTCCAAAAGTTCTCAACCCAAGTTAGTGCACCCTTGTTCATTGTTAGGTTTTCAAATATATCAATAGCATTGCATTAAGCAATGTCAACAAATAGAACAAAACAAAATAAACTATCTATTTTCATAAAAAATAAATTATGTGTATTTTAAAAATTAAAATGAATGGTTATGTATGATGCAAATTTCTTTGTGCATATAAATGATATATTTTGATGTAAAAAATAAAATTTAAAAAACTGAAATATAAGTTTGTAATAATGTGCATGTTCAATACACCTAATTATTATTTATATGTGTATTGAATTTTAGTTTACAACATATCAAATAATGATACATAATTAATATTTTTGCATAATTGTAATGTTTATTGTTTTTATACACATGATATATAAATATTTGTTGTAAATTGCAATAAATTTCATCAAACATTAAATTACATGTGAAATTTATTTGTGTAAATGAATGGTTATGCATGATGCAAATTTGTTTTTGTGCATATAAATATAAATTTTTAATTTCAAAATAAAAATTAAGGAAATCTTGAAATATGAGTTTATAATAATGTATGTTCAATATATGTGATTCATTATTTCTTCATAAATCAAATGTTAGTTTACAACAAATTAAGTAATGAAACATAATTAGTAATTTTGTGAAATTTTAATATTTATTCATATTTATACATATTTAATATATTTCAAAAGTTATGATAGATTTTGATTTATTATTAAAGTATATGTAAATGTTTTTTGTATACATAGATGGTTACGTATGATGATTTTTTTGGTGCATAAATATTACACTTTATTTTGAAAATTAAATTTTAATTAATTTTAATATATACCTCAACTTAATAATGTGTATGTTCAAATACATATATAATTTATCATTCTATGTAAATTCAATTTTTAGTCTACAACATATCAAGTAATGATAGTTCATTAATATGTTTTTAGAATATGATGTTCAATACATGTGTAATTTATTATTTCCATGTAGATTCAACTTTAATTTACAATATATCATGTAATGATACACAATTAATATATTTTAAGATTTTAGTTTTTATTATAGTGTTGGCTATTAATTCCAGTAAAATTTTCATATTCTCATTTTATAAGATATATTTTATTATTTATTTATTTTATATGATTAAATTATTAAAATGATAAAATAATTAATAAATATATCACTAATATAATACAATTTCAGAAATTATTTTGATTTAACACTACTTTTAATTTTTATTTAATATTTATTATATTATTCCATAATAGTTCCAACAAGTTAAATAAAAATTACGATAATAATAATTAAATAACTAGCCTAACTTAACTACAAACTATAATAATATTATTTTTGTTGTTGTAATTATAGCCAATTATTAATTATCACCACATTATAATAATTATTTTAATTAAAATATCATTCAAAATTATTATTGAATATTTATATTTAGTTAATTACTTGTTTTTATGAAATTTCAATAAAAAGTTATAATGAATGTGGAATTTTTAATTATTCAATAATTGTTGGTTTTTAAAAAACCTAATCACCATATTATTTAGTAAGTGATGATAATATGTTTAATTATGCATCTATACATTTAAAAATAGTTGATGAATAATTACTACAAATAACTAAGGTAAGTAACTAAACCCATGTTAGGTAGATTATTAGTTTAGGTCTAGGCCTAAATAAGCTTAAACTAGCTTGTACAACTAGATGACAACTATTTCAATTGTAATTAGGGTGCAACTAGGTTACGACTAAATTTTTTATCCCATATTGTTTGGTCTTCATTCCATGAATTTAAACTATATAAGGGAGTGCACTACAATTGTTGGAGAACACAAAAAAATGTAATAGCCATTTGGGATGAACTAGTAAAAAAGGTTCAACCCTAAAGGCTAATTTGAATGAAATAGGATTTCATTTATTGATTGCCATGTGGGCTAGGTTTAGGCCTAACATAGGCACCTAGGTCTAGCCCTAACTTAAACCTAAGTTAAATGGCCTATGTTTAAGTTTAGCTTAAATGCCTAGGTTTAAACCTAACCTATGTTTATGCACCATGTGGCCTAGCTTATTAATGTGGATGTGCCACATGCCATTGAGCTATTCATTGACCCCAAATTTTATGACTGTGCCACATGTCAACATTGTGTGTGGTCGTGGCATGAGAGTATTCAATGATGTGGCATGGAATATGTTATAAAGATTTTTTGTTGCTCACTTGAGCATGCTCACCCGCTCACTGTTCATTGCTTAATGCTTGGCCGTTAGCATTGTCATTAAAAGGGGTGACATTTCAAATAGAAAGTTACATTGGGCTTCCATAGGGCATGAAACTCATTAAAACCACCATTCATTCACTATTAAATTGAGTTTCATGCACCTTTTTCTTCCCTTATGAATGCCTCTTGAAACCAATTGCCAATGGATATGGCATGGGACTAAAACCTAATGGTTGTTGAAACTTGTGCATATTATCATGAACTCATGCATTCATGCCAATAGGGGGATGAAGTAGCAAACGGGAGGTGAAAGTCAAGCCTAACCAAGCATGACCTTACGGCCTTGAATAGTTAGTATGGGAAGGTGCAACAAATTGGAGGTGAATGTTAATCCTCAAACATCCAATAGTATAATATAATGAATAATTCAATTGTTTTCTCCCTTCACACACTTAATTAATCATTCCTCTTGCTATGATTATGGCATATTAGATTGACCCATAATGCAAATAGGTTCAACACCAATGCTCTCCATTGGTCATAAATATGTGAAAATTCCTTAAAAAAAAGAAAGTAGATTGGACCTAAAAGAAGGACTGAATTTCAAATGAGTTGCGAGATTTATTAATTTTGTAGACATCAGCCAATATTAGGGGATCAAATAACAAACAAGGACAATTGTTATTTAGGTCTATCAAGTAAGGTCGGGGAAAAAATACATACACAAAGGTCAATTGCCATACATTTTGAATGTCTACAAATAGACAATGTGAGTTTGGTTAATACTTGCCAATATGGTAAATTAAAATATGTTTTCCATTTTCACACCATGGAAATGAACATGATTGTCCTTCACTAATGTTGTGCTCCTTCTACCATTCAACCATTCCTTGCATTCTTATGTCTTGTTCAGAAAGTTAGCTACATGCACTCACTCCAATGCATGCATTTGTTCTAGTTGCCATTGAAAGCAACACAATTTTTCTTATATAGGTGGGGTCTACCAAGGTAACATTGATGTCCTTGGTACACATTCTTTTTCAAATGAGTAGATTGTCTTGTTTCCACATTTGGGCACCATTGGAAAACATGTAGCCATACCATTCAACATACCACCCATTTTCAGTGGTTTACAACAAAACTAGTTTAATGGTTTTGTGGTTTCCTTAGTGGTTTAATCCAGTGGTTGGTCTTGCATGGTTGTTAACAATGATTTTGACAAAAAATAAGTTTGACATCACTACTAGGTTCTTGTCTACCATACTATGTGTAGTACCACACATCCAAGTAGTTAAAACAAATTGCAAGGTTTTCATTTGCTATCAACAAAACAATTTAAGAATGGAAACATGCATAGATAGACATAATTAGACAAGGAATTGATTGTATTATCAAGTTTTGAATACAAGAACATCTCTCATTATAAACATGTTTGGCAAATATTAATGTATGCCCCTTATATTTCCATTCTCTTTCTTGCCTTTTTAAACCTTTAGATAATTAAAACTTTTGTTGTTTTGATAGACCCATAAATTCGATAGGTAATAGTAATTATAATTGAACTTAGTAAGGCCATGCCGAATATTACCCCGCCGAATCTTGATAAGGTGTTGACCTTAATTCAGTTGGACAATTGCTTTAATTTGGTAGATTGACTGCTTGATTTCAATAGGACTATTTCCAAGACTTCTATAACTATTTGCTACTCCCTATTTCAGTAAGTGTTGATTATTCAAATTCTTAACAATGGTAGAGGACACCATTTATAGTCCACCCATCTTGGTTTTGGTGGTCACTTAATGGTTCAACAAGTGGGGATTTTATTTTTTTAATTTAGGAAAGAAGAAAAATTCGGGGAGCTAGGATAGGGGAAGGGGTGAATGGTTTTATGGTCGATTGGTGTATGTGGACTGTGAGTGGTTTGGGATGGGTTGTTAATGGGTTTTGTGTGGTTTGTTACCAATTTGGTGGTGGTATCCTAGGTTATTTATCTAGTGTGCATTATAAGAATTCCAAGTTTTTCAAATTATGCACATTAATTGAAAGGTTTTTTTATTATTAAATAACATGTATGTTTTGATTAAAGGCCAAAATACTAAATGACGTGGGTATGTTTTGATTATGACGATTAATTTGACCATATGTCAAATAGCCATTTAATTCAATTTGACCCCAAGCAAACCATTTCAATTAATAAGAATGTGCTTTAATCAATAGGGTCAATTACAAAAGAATCAAATAAACAAACTTAATCAAAATATTTATTGGCTTAGTTAAAAAAACCAACCCACCTACCTATCAACCTATACATTCTCACCTACCAAACTACCCCCATGGTTACTTACCTACATTTCAAATCATTTTCTTATAATTTGTTTAATCATAAGGTTTACTTGTTAAGTTTGACCAATTTTAACTAATCATTTAAACCAAATTTAACCATTATATTATAATATTAAAATTGGCAATTAAATTTAACTAATTAAATTTAACCATTAAATATATAGTTTAATTTTAACCATTAAATTCAACTTAGGTATAACCATTAGGTTCAACTTAAATTGAATCATTATGTTTAACCATTATACTTAGTCATTAAATATTTTTAGCCACTTAATTTATATTAATTAGCAAATCATCTAATCACAATATATTTTTAACCATTAAGTTTAGCCACTAGATTAATCATTAAATAAGTTTAGCCATTAGTTGTAATAATTGAATTTGGTCTTTAAATCGATTTAGCCATTAAATTTAGTTATTGAATTTCCTAATCATTAATAAGATTTAGCCATTAAATTTTTCCATTAGAGTTAATCATTGTTTTGCCACTAAGTTTAACTATTAAAATTAATCATTGAAACGGTTTAGCCATTAAATGTGGCCATTGAAATTTTTCATCAAATAGGTTTAACATTAAGTTTAATCATTGTATTTAATCATAAAATATGTTTAGCCATTACATTTATCCATTGAATGTAGTCATTAAATATGTTTAGCCATTAAGTTTAACCTATATTTATTTATTAAATAGGTTTAATTATTAAGTTCAACCATTGGTTTTAATCATTAAATAATTTTAACCATTAAATTTGACCGTTGGACTTAGTCATTAAACATGTTTATTCATTAAGTTTAATCATTGGATTTGGTCATTAAATATGTCTAACCATTAAGTTGAACCATTTGATTTAATCATTAAATAGGTTTAGCCATTAAGTTCATCCATTGGATTTAATCATTAAATATGTTTAACCATTGAATTTATTCATTAAATAGGTTTAGCAATTGTATAATCGTTAAATAAATTTAGCCATTAAGTTTACCCATTGTATTTAGTCATTCAATAAAATTTAATCATTAGATTTAGTCGTTAAATAGGCGTGGTGTCGCAACCATAGCTTTGGGCTCACGACCAAGGCAAGGGGTTGCAAGGTTGTGGGCCAAGAGGGAGACCCGGGAGTCACATCACATGCTCCCAAGTGAACTCCCATTGTGGGAGTTGGAGTCCCAAATGGACTCCTGAATTTTCAGAGCACGATTGTAGGGTCAATACCCATTGATTAAAAGAGTTCTTTATATCATTGGAAAGCTATTGAAACGTAGATGTCTAAAATGGGCTCGCATCGTCCATTTGGACATCTGAAACACAAGTTATGATAAAAAAAAAAGAAAAAAAGTTGGGAATCAAATTGACAATTTGACTCCCAACCACTAAAAGTGAGGAATCGACCCAATTTCCTCGCGTGTAAGTAGCGTGCAACATACCTTTGGAAAGCTCTCGACGACGGCTATAACTTTGCTTTAGACCTCATTGCAATCGGAGGTTTGCACTCGAAGTTATGGGCCCCCAAAGTCGCGGGAGTCCTAGTTGTGAGAATTTCGGGACTCCCACTTGGATGTGGCCCCCATGGAGAGGTGCAAAGTATATTATAAGGGGAAGGTGGTGGCTTCCCCCAAGTCTACGCCGTGGTGAGTCTTGTGAATCCGAGTTGCTCGTGGCTCGTCCTAGGACCAAAAGTTCTCCAACTATGCATTAACCACCTTGTGTTGGTTTTGTGCAGGTCCCTGTGAGTAGTTGAAGCTTGTCAATTCTTCCTAGTCCCATCCCGAAGCTCCAGCACGCCCCTCTACCCTTTCAAAATGCTGTGAGCCAGGGAGCATGCCCCGACTCTTTGTTTTTCCGTTGTTTTCTATTTGGGACTCACATTTGGAGTCCTTCAAGGAGTTAGGAGTGCGTCATGTGGCCATTAGGTTAACCATTGAATTTAATCATTAAATAGGTTTAACCATTGAATTTTATCATTAATCATGTACTCAACCGTAGTTTTTGATACCTAGGCCCTAAACCATCACATATGGCTATTATCATTAGCAAAATGTCTCAATCCTTTGATGTTGCATCCCCATCTCATATGTGCAAAAAAACATGTTTACTAACATGCACCAAATCTTAAACCATCAAATCCATTAGATACCAAAAAAAATGTCCATACATAGGTGTAAAATTATGTTTAAGGATCACAATAAGGGAAATGATGAAGCATAGTGGGGGTGATTCCAAGGGAGTTGGAAATGTTATGTAATTTTGGGGATTGTCACATAGATGACTAATGGGCTTATTGAAAGTGAAATCACTACAACACAATGTTTCCTTGTACGCTAAATGATTTTATTGGATTTTCAATGAATTCACTAATACCAATGAATGGGACCTAATTAGGGATGTAATAAATTATTTGGTTCACTAAACAGGGACTAGTGAACTACACCCACATTTTATAGTAGTGAATCAATGTGTGTGGATCCATTATGAGCATAACATAGATTTAGGTTATTAAGTAATAATTCACATATGATGTCCTTGCAACATTTACAATATCAAAGCTTATTGGGTTTTTGTAATTTGAGTGTAGCTATTTCTATCGACAAGGCTTTGCAATTGAAAACGAATTCTTCCTTTTTTTTTGGGTGACATTACAACATCTTATCAAAGTTTCCAATTAATGATGAAACCCTGCCAATTGTGCTCTAAATGACTTGCACAAATATATATATACGAGTTTGAACCCCGTGTCTAATGCACAAGTGTGTGTGTATTTGATGGTACATATTAAAAAATTACAATTACAAACCTATTCTTCTTTGTCAGCATTTCCTTAAGCAACAACATCATAATTTTTGATGTTGCATGGGAATTCCCTGAATGCTAGATGTTGGAGTAAAAAACATTATTTTTCCTAGAGGTAATCAAAACTATGAACTCAAACTGCTCTTCCTCTTCCTCATGGGCTGAGCATTTGCACATCTCTGAGGGCCGATCAAACTTGTGCACAGTTGCGAAACTTGAATATTGCTAGTAGTTCATGGGATTTGGAAGGCTTTTCAAGGAAGGAAGAAGAAGAAAAAGATGGTGATGAATGTGATATTCTAGATCTGATTAATGTGAGTCTGATGTTCTTTAACAACAACTTCCGCACACATCAAATCCCTTGAACATTGCAGAAGAAAAAAAATCTTTATTATATCAAAGAGATTCAAGTAGCTGCTCCCCCTCCTCCTCATCTTGTTGTTGCTACTGGCCAGAAAGGAGGATGCTGCTGCATCTGCTGGTGGTGGAATTTGCTCTGGTTTTCGTGTAATCATCAAATGGCAGCATGGTTGTACAAAATCTTAAGGATTCAGTATTGCCATTATAAATTTCAGTAGGCCATTGTAGGACTTCCCCGCACATCAAGTCTTTTAACAACATTGCAGATTGATCTTCTTCTATTCTTCTGGATCTAATGAATGTGAGTCTGCTACTCTTCAACAACAACTTCCACACACATCAAATCCCTCGTCACCATGAGCATTGCATAAGAAGAAGAAGTTGTAGCATTCTTCTTCATCTCCAACTACATCCTCTTATTATCTGTCGCATCCTTCTCAATCCGAATAGTCATCTCCTTCTCTTTCAAGAGCGACATAATTTGTCTCTTCCTATTGTTGTTGTTACTCTTGTTGTTGTAGCAATTTGTATTCCACTCTTTCTCCGCCCCATCAGAATAAACAAACCACGACGAGATGGATGGATGACCGGATAGATGGACGGATGTATGACGAGACAGATGGATGGAAAGCTTCATGACGTCCTTTACTATATATAATATGTAATATATATAGACAAATTTCCACTATTGCTATCATAGTTGCTTGAAATTTGATATTGATTCATGATGTTGTTCCCAAAGGTCACAATTATGTAATAAAATTGTTCCCAAGTTTCCCAACAAATTCCAATTTTATTCCCAAAATTTGCAATGATGTTTCAAAATTGTCCCAAATTATCATGTGTGACCCGAATTTTCCACTGAAAAGATGACAAAGGAAGATGGAAACTATGAATAATTTGATGAAAATATAAAGATGCAATAGTGAACAACTTGAGAAAACAAAATACCACGAGTTGTTTCACTAATGTATCTTATTATGGAAGGAAGAGGGTCATTGTGTATCCATTGTGCATGTAGTTGAATGGGAGTCTTTACCTCTGGTGGTTGGTTTTGGCTTTTTAGCTTTGGTTTAGGCACATTATTAGTGGGGAAAGCCAGTTTTTTAAGTCTTTTTTTTCCCAACATGAGTTTTTCTTTTTTATAAACTACCGATTTCACAATTTCCTAACAACCATTAGGAACCTTCGGTTCAGGGGCCAAAATTGAGGCCGGTTTCAACTGGCAGTGCTCATGGAGTAAATCCCAAGTTGCTACAGCCTACGCCTGAAGAACCAAACCCTAAAGAGAAAACCCCATTCGGATTAAAGTCTGGAGCTCGAGAGCGCAACGAGAGAGACGCAGAGGCACCTATATTACCGAGAGTGTGCAGGTTGCAGAGCTGCGCTTATCATCCCTGAAATCGTGGGAGGAAGCGATGGCAGATATGGAAGCTGCGGAAATAGTAGCTCCAGAAGTGGTCGGTCATGGTGTTCTAGAAGCGGCAGCAGGAGGAGTTGATGTTGACACTGCTTCTGCTGCTGGAGGGACTCGAGTGAAAGAGACTCGCTCGGAAATGCTCTGCCGCCACTCGTGAGTATTTTTCTTTACATTGCATTTTGTCTGATCAGTTCTTATCCTGGGTTCTTTGTCCTTTCTTGCAGCTTCCTTCAGATGGCCATCATTTCTTACGTCGATGTCGTCGGATTAGGTCTAGACATGCAATTTGAGAAATGGTGCCAGACGAAAAATTCGAGAATTCCTGAACTTTTGTAGGAAAGAAATCAAGGAGTTGCAAGGCAAGGAAATCGCACTGAAGAAGGCAGCAGCAGCAAAAGGCAGCAAGGCCGAACAGAAAGCTAAGAAAAAAATTGCAGAAGAAGAGGTAACAATTCATAATTTCTCTGTCATATCACTCCTTTGGTGTGGTGGATGTTGATGGTGGCATGCTTCCTGTAGCAGATTGTGTAGGGTTTCTTCATTCACTAGGTGAGGATCAAGGGTTTATTGCATTGTTTGATTTTAACTCCATGAAATTCTTCGTCTTTTGTGATGTACTGATCAAGTCAGGTATTGAAATTGGATGCAAAACTGAGAGCTCGACATGCAAAGGAGCTTGGGTCGCTAGGATTCCAGAGTGAGGACACCAAGGATGTGAAGGGGATAGAAACCTTGGTAAAGGCAATTGCAGGGGTTAGTACAACAGCTGCTGGTCAACAAGCTCGGCTGTCAAAAGGTCAGAAGTGGCGTGACAGACGGGTGCAGCAAGCTGCTGAGAGGGAGCAAAGGATCAAAGAAGAACAGGAGAGTGTGGTCAGTGATCGTGTGCTAGAGGACCAGCAGCTAGAGCAGAAGCTTCATCCACTTGGTTTCTCTTTGAAGGAAATGAAACCAGATGGGCACTGCTTGTATAGGGCAGTTGCTGACCAGTTATCACTTTATCCCAATTTTTGTCCCCAGCATTCATACCAGCAGCTTCGATCCTTGGCTGCAGCTTACATGCATTCACATGCAGATGTTTTCTTGCCATTTGTTGCTGCAGAGTCTACATGGGATTCTCCTGCAGGCAAGGATTTGCAGTTAAAGTTTGAGGTCTACTGCAGGTAAATCCACACTTGACTCCAGTGGCTAATTCATGTAATGGAGTCAGTCATTCGCCCAGACTGCACACCCCCGCTATGTTGTTTCCAATGACCATAATTATTTTGTTCTATGTTGCCTAATTTTTGCACATTTTTGAATGCAAAAGGTCAGTGTGGAAGTTTTTTTGGGGTGTCTGTACTTTATGATCCCACTCAGCAATCTTTCTCATTGTTCTCTGATGCCTTGGAAATGTTATAGACTGCTACTCCAGGGTTTTTTGCCTGTCTGTCTATCTCTCACACATACATCCTTGCACAAAATGTGGATTCTGCAGAGAAATTGAGTCCACAGCAGCTTGGGGGGGGCAGTTAGAGCTGGAGGCACTCGCACACGCACTGAAGAGGCACATAGTGGTCTATGCATGTGATTCACCTGATGTAGAAATGGGGAAGGAATATTCAGGCAAGCATTCGGATCCAGGATTGTTAGTGGTTCCAACACTTAGGGTCTCTTATCACCGACATGCCTTTGGGTTAGGGGAACATTACAACTCTGTGGTTCCTTTGTATTCTTCTGGCTTGTTGCCAGACAATCTGTAAAGTGGAAACAGATCTGCATGACATGTGTCATGTCTCTCTGGAATATCTAGAATTTTTCCATGTAGTCCTTAAGTAGTTCAACTGTTGGTTTTGATTGGATTGTACGACAGTAGCAAGAGTCATTTGCATTATGTTAGCTGAAAGACTTGGTGTCAACAATATAGAAATTCAGCGTGGCACTGAAAGTATGAGTGAACTGGAAGGACGCTTGAGCCCAACTATCCTGTCTAACTAAAGTTGAGGCTAAAACTGTTACCTGACATTCTCAATACTCCATGCAAAGTAGATTTCTGACTAGAGCAAGCTTTCCCAATTTCTCAAGTGTAGCAAGTGTGGTATACATTTGAGCTTATGTTTGATGTTCTCCAAGCAGGCAACTGCTAAAACAAGGATTGAATTTTAGCAAGTTCTAATAGGCAATTTTATTAGCAGCTTGATCGCTGCTAATTTTCATAAAGCTCATTCTTTATGTTGAGTTTTCTGATAGTAATAACTATAGCAAACCTTAATTTTTTATTTAGCATCTCCTTAACCTGCATTCTGTAAGGGAACTGGTGCATGGAGCTTTGGCTTTCCTCTTCTGTTTTCACAATATAACAGAAGTACTCTTTCAACTATGTTTTTTTAGATTGCCTCTCATCCTGGAGTCTCTGTTCACTTGGAACTATGATAATAATTGGCCCAAATCTTAGGGAAAGCCTCCAACATTGGATTGCAAACCAACAGCCCATTAGTGGCAGCATTGCATCAACAAGTTGTTGAGTAGTGCATCTAAACCAAAGACAAATAGAATGAGGTATTAACTTGTTGCACTTGTAAACCTTAAGCAATTTGAGGGGTTGATGAGTTTTGCAAATCTGCATCTATACCGAAGATATACACAAATTGGGGATCAACAAGTTGTTTTTACAACATGGCATCTGAACCAGGTGTAGAGAATTGTGGTTCAACAACTTGTCACAATAAAGCATCTAAACCAAAGGCATGAGAATTTGGGGATCAACAAGTTGTTGAATAACAAAGGATCTATGGTCGTTGGATGAGATATGTCAGCAAGTTGGTGACAACATTGATTACATGCAACTACTAAGGAATACAAACATGGTTATGAGAATGGATGAATTCCTTTGATGAAGGAGATCTAGTGTTCTGGATGCCCAAAGAAATGAATATCATAGGCTCATTCTAGACAAAAGGCTTATAATAGTAACATTGTTTGAAGTTGTTCACTTTACATAATGATGATGCCAATCAGGTGAATGTTAACAAATTTAAGTGATGAGAAATTCAAAGCTTGTATAAGGAGGATCCATTGTATGGTATGCACCTTGACAATTCTAGAGAGAATGTTGAGGACCATATGAATGATTATGCAAAGGTTTATCTTTTTCTAACATCGTAGTCATAGATGATGTAGTGATGAGCAAATTTTCAATATCTTCTACACCAATTTGCATCTCATTTCTCTTCAATTAAATTTGAACTCAAATGACATTTAATCTTAACTTGATTAAATTTGAATTGAATTGAATTGAATTTTTAATTTTTTTTCAATTCAAGTCAATATGAAATAATTTGATTTTGAATTCAATTCAATTCTGATTCAATTCAAGTTGCATGCAATGTCATTTAGTATTTTCTTCTGAAGGGAACTTGATTTCTAACAAAAAAACATTTAAACCATCATTTCATCATCACTAGTAGTGCACATCAATGTGAAGAGTAAGTAAATTAAGTATCACAATAGTAATCTCACTAACATTATATGGCTACCATATAAAAAGGCCCCTATAAGCATATCCCATGGTATGACAAGACCATGAAGTTGGAATCCACATCAATGATTTGCACTAGTTCAAATTATTAATTGACATGGGAAGTTTCTAATAGTTGTGTAGGTTTGGAAGCATTTGAGCTTAGTCTTGAAAGTATGGTTGTGAATTTTATAAGTTCATTTTTTCTAAAGCTTCAAGTTTGCCAACGTGCAACATGGAAAATTAATGAACATCAATACCATTAAAAGCAAGGATGCTATGTCACGACTAGTTAAGCATGAACATGAACAAAAAAGAATATTCACAATATATTTTATCCATGTCGGAAAAAAATATTCATTTACAAAAATTTCCAACTTGAGCTAGGCTTCCCTACCCAAATGAAGCAGTGGGAGGTTGTACAAGCAAAGAAGAAAACCAAAAAACCCATGAAGAAGAAAGGAAAGGAAAAGGCAAAGACAATTCCCACTTAGTATGTCAACAATCTATTCTCACCCCCTTTTTCCTTGGCTTTGTTCCTTGGTCATAGGCTCGTTTTTGTGATTTTTTTTCTTCAGACATATGTGAGCCGAACAATTATCTTCTTGCACCTTTTGGGTCTAGATTCAACTGCATAATTTACTTTCCTCCCTCCTTTTGATGAAATGACTCACCAAGGGATTCATATTTCCAAGGAGGATGTTCTCTACAACTAGACGACGATAACATCCATGACTTTTTCAAAGTGCCTAGTGTGGTGTGTGCCCTTTTGAGTAGTTAAGGAGATTCATCCTCTCACCTTGCAAGCTTTTGTGGAAGCATGTTTAATTCCTAACTCTATTGTTGTCCGCCTTGACTTTTTACAAGTATTTTACTTAAATTCTTCTAGTTCACCATTTGTATTTTTTTATCAAACTTTCACACACCAAACATTTTGAAAGTAATATTTCCATGCTTGTTAATCGTTTAGGAAACATATTTTGGCTTTCAAATTGGATCCTCATGTTTTTTAGGAGGCCCTTCACCCCTCATGGCTCTATGGCCAATGATGAAGAAATGTTAGGCCTTGATAGTGTTTTGGATTCTCCATTACCAAAGTGACCAAGTAGGCAATTGGATTGTGAGTAAGTTGTTTTTCTACTCCTTCGTTCTATCCTTATCTAATCAATTTGTTCCGTTAATTTCCTTCTTCATGATTTTACATAGGTGTCCAAGTGTGGAAGGTTGTTTTTTCTACATTAGGAGTTTTTACATTGTCCTTTTGGTAGCCATGTCCCACCTCCTTATGTTGAGGCATGAACCAAAGTCATAGCTAGTTCAGACTCCCTAGAAACATCGTTTAACACCCCTTGTTATGATGTAAGAATTCATTCCTAATAGACCATGAAACATCAAATAGTTAGCACTTGATTTTATTCCAATTCCTTTGTTGTGTGAACTTGAGGGTGGCTTATTGGTAATTCATGGTATGGTGTAGGAAAAAATCTTCAATTGATATTACATTATTAATTATATGATGAATAATCAATTAATAAATAGATTAGCTCATAATTAATTCACATTTTTTGTTATATTAAAAAATATAAGTACAAAAAGTTTACATATTATTCCACCAGAATCGATTGTGTCCTATTCCACTGTGACAACTCCACTCAAATCCATTTGAATGGAGTACATCCAACCCAGTCAAATGTCCCCAACAAAAATCACTACCAAACCATTGGTCACTATGTCTAGTGGTTTGCTAGTGGACCATTCCAGAAATATCACTAGCTTGGGTTTAATTATAAAACTTATTTTATTTTATTTTCCCACTACTACTTGCTAGTGGAATGGGTCACATTTTTTTTGACCAAGTGCTTGGAATGTAGTTATGGTGGAATGGGCCTCCACTCCCCTGCAACTTTATTTCACATGCAAAATGTTTGCAAAGAGTTGAAAGGCCTTGCAATTAGCTTTCATGTCATGTTTAAATACCATGTGGAATTTTGAAATTACAAGTGTGGCATTGAGGCATTGTGCACGATGGAGGCTAGAAAAACATTGTACATGTTATTATCAAAATGATGTATGATGTACATGCTAGAAAAGAATCTCTTAAAGCATTGTGCTTTGATCCACTTAGCCCAAACTACTTACACACCTACAAGCTTACATTGGTGTCACCCATCAAAGACTTCTACATAGGCGCTATATGGGTAAAATGTTTTGTCCTATAATTTTGAGATCTAGCAAGGAACTTAGTCAAGCTCTGCAAAAGCTTCTCCATCGTTTTTTAATGCCTCAATGTCAACAATGGCATTCACTCACTCCACTTCTATTACCAACACTTCTTCGCTATTTTCAATGTCCCTTGTGCTTTCTTGCTACACCAGTTGCTTGCATGTTCATGAACACCCCATCTATGTTTGTCCCAATCATTATGGGTCAAAATGAGCGATAAGGAACCATGGACATTACTTTGTAAAAGGAAATGGGGTCCTTTGTTGTGTTCGTGAAATTTCACCCTCTAGCACATGGCGGCCCTACTTGGTTGATTTCAAAAGAGGCGGGATGAAACCCATTGTTGCTATTGACCAAAAGGTTACATCACATGTTTAACCTAATGCCCGTCATTTGAAGATCTAACCTAATGCCCGTTGTTCGTCAAATCCATAATCGCTTAGTGAACATTCTCTCCAGTGCTCTTCATGAATGTTCTCTCTAATGTTAGTAAGCTTTTGATCTCGATCTTGAACTCAAATAAATTGTTTTTGAGCTTGATTATCATAGTAGGGCTTGTGCTAGTTTTGAGTTGTTTAGTGTTTTTAACTACAAAATGTTTGGTAGGAAAACACTTAGAGACAAAAGCTCGGAGTTTCTACACACCAAGTTGCAATCTATAATCATGTTGCATCTACAATCATCTAAAGAGGTAAAACATGGTTTCCCTTGGCCCACCATGAGTGCATGGGACATGTGAAATAGAAAATAGTGCCAATTATCAATGTGCAATATAACATTTTTTTTGTGAGGTAACAACATTGTGATTTTGGTTGGATGGCTACTTTCCTATATCCTTTCTTGCATGTTTTACTCTCCCCTATTAAGTGATTGAAAAGCTTTGTTTTATTTTTGGTTGTCCAAATTGAAATTTCATATTCTTGCTATGATGAACCTCATGAAACATGGACCAAAGTGATTAGTAACGTGAAGGCTTTAGCTCATTAATCAGCCACATGGATTCAACAACTTGAAAAGGCCTTGCTGCGGTATATTTTAGTGTTCCCTCTTGCTCTAAAGGTGAACCCGACTTGCCCACCCACCTTTGATTTTGTCTTGATGGGTTTCTTGAATGGTGTAATTGTAATAAGATTAGTTGTTGATCTTTTTGCTTTCTTGATGTTGTAGCTTATTTGTAACATGTTTAGGTGAAACTTGTCATTGTTGCACAACATGTCACTCTTGGCTAGCTAATGACATAGGTTCTATTAGGATTGCTATTCTTGGTGAAGGCACTTCAGATAAAAGGAACCACTTTCTAAGTGGAATATATAGGATAGGCCATGAATAGTAATTATTTGCCTTGGTTTTGCTAGAAATGAGGATAGTTGCTACTTTTTTCTAACGTTCTGTCCAACGAATTAACTCAATCAATAACTAGGTCAACACTATGGAACACCAATTAACATGTTGCCCCTTATGTGCTAGGTCAAAAGTTATAGCAATCTTGTTGCTAAAATATGTTAATCGCTTTCTTTGATACAAAAATTGCAAAATGGCTACAAATTTGGCATGAAGTTCCTCCTTCATGCATATCACATTCCACTGTTCATTTTCAACAAAGGCATGCGAAATTGTAATTTTTTTCAAGGTGATTTTAGCTTCATCAAAAGTTGCATTTACAGCATCTACTCTTCCTTCTTTGGAAATCCCAAATTGTTCATGAATAAGTACTTGATCAATTAGAATTTCTTGACCACATACTCACCCTCGAATTCTTCCATCCTTTGTTGCTTCCAAGGTTTGTAAAAAATCATGTAACAAGTCCTCTTGTGGCATAATCCACTATAGGTTGAACAGGCCTTCCAAACCAATTCGTCTAGCCTATTTGAGTTTGTTGGAGTCCATCTTCATCCATTATAGCATTTTTTGGCTCTCCTTCACTTTAAATGTTGTCTTCTCCTTAACATGTTTCTCAACTTGTTATTCTATAGGCGCTTTGCCTTTTTGCTTCATCATAGCTTTGGTTTTTTATCTTGGGCGTTGAAGAATAACACTCCAAACATGTTCTTCTTCAAAAAGTTCTTGGAGAAATTCTTTTCCATTGTCCTTGCTCACATGTTGCTACAACTCTTCTTCTTCCATAGGTCTTGGTGCATGAACTTGTTCTATCTATTCCTCAACAATAGGTTGAGGTAAAATTTCAACCTCTGAATTTAAGTTTGAAATAATAATGACTTTGTGGTGTTGGTGTTGTTGTAAAAGTAATGGTTATTTAAAAAAATGAAAAGTTGTTTTGAATTCCTCTACATTTTTGTTTTTACTCAAAACTTCTAGTCTCATTGGTTGTACGTGCACGTGAAGTTAACAATTCTACATAGATTGATCTAGTTAGTTTGACCTATTGCACTCTTTCCCTCTCTACTTGCTTTCTTCTAAAAGCTTCAACTTTTCTCTCAAGTTCTTTCTTCCTTGCTCTAAGTTACAACTTGTGCCACTATGATTTCACTACATAATTAGTACTTGTCCATTATTTTGCGACTACAGTGTTCAACTCATTTTGAATTAGTTGTCAACTATGTGGCAATTCATACTATTAAAAGATTTACAGATTGTGCAATTCATTGAAAGTGTAAATGCAAGCCTTTAGTTGGATTGGAATGGTGTATTAAAATGTTTATGGGTATGTACATATAGATATCATTACTTATAAATTTCAAACTTTTATAGACTAAATTATTAAATGTTTTATTGATACAAGCCAATTTTTTATTGAATTAATTAATCAAAATTATTAATTTTCATAATTATCTAAATAAATAAAATTTAAATTAATCTAGTAAATATTATGGTCCTATTTTTTGTGATTTATTTTCAATTGTTGTGCTAATAATATCTCACTACATTGGAATTCACAATATTATGATGGTATACATACATATCAAACCATAGAAATTTTCATGAAAGGTGAAAGTCTATTTTTGAATTAAAATTACAAGCAATGTATATATTTTATTAAACATTCAATAAAGGTGTACACATGAATATGGCTTTACATACCTCAATGTCTTCTATTCAAATTCATGTTTATTATATAATATTTCAAAATAAATTATTTGTCGCTAATTTTAAACTATTAATTAATATGTAATACACTTAATTAACATGAACTAATTAAGTAAATTAAATAATGAAATATTCATATAATTCATTAATTAATATTTAATTAATTCAGATAATTTTAGATAACAAATTTTGTTAATGTAGATGAGTAATTAGTGAATTTTATTTGAATTCAGATCATCCATTATCAACATAATTAGATTAATTAATATTTATCTAAATAAATAATCATCTAATATTTATTTTGATAATTATTTATTTGATACTTATTTTGATAATTTATTTTTTGAATCATGTGGACTTGTAATCTTCTTCAAAGCAATTTTTGCTTCGTCAAATGTTGCATTTATAGCATCTACTACCCTTTCATTCGAAATCCCAAGTTGTTCATGAATAAGTATTCGATCAATCAAAATTTCTTGACCACACACTTGTCCTTGGATTCCTCCATCCTCCATTTCTTCCCAAGTTTGTAAAAAATCTTGTAATAGGTCCTTTCATGGCGAAGTTGAATAGCCACAAGTTGAATAGGCTCTCCAAACTAGCTTATTTGGCCCATTTGACTTCATTTGAGTCCATCTTCATCCACTACATCATCTTCTAGGTCTCCTTCACCTTAGACATTATTTCTTCTTAAACATGTTTTTTTGCAGGTGCTTTGCCATTTTCTTCATTGTGGCTTTGGTTCTTGATTGTGGGCACTAGGGAATAAGCTACAAACAAGTTTGTTAAAGAGTTATTGGAAAAAATCTTGTCCATTATCTCTGCTCATAGGTTGCTACAACTCAACTTATTTTTCCACAAGTTCTAATTCAAGAGCTTGTGGTGATTGCTCCTTACCAACAGGTTGAGGAATAATTTCAAACATTAAGTTTGAGTTTGAAATACCTATAATTCGCAACTCTAGTGTTGTTGTAAAAGTATCATCTAACTAAGTTTGTTTCTCAAGCTACTTGGTTCTCAAGATCTATTGATTGTCAAAATTTGACAGGAAAAAAAGTAGTGGTTTTCGGTGATGCGACCCACGCTGCTTCAATGACTAAAATCCTCGCTAGAGAAATGGGAATTTGTGTCAGTTGTGCAGGTACTTATTGCAAACATGATGTAGAATGGTTCAAAGAACAAGTTCAAGGTTTTTGTGATGAAATATTAATTACAGACAATCACACCAAAGTAGGAGATATGATTGCTCGTGTAGAACCATCTGCCATATTTGGCACTCAAATGGAACGTCATATTGGTAAACGTCTTGATATTCCTTGTGGAGTTATCTCTTCACCAGTTCATATTCAAAATTTTCCTCTAGGATATCGACCCTTCCTGGGCTATGAAGGTACTAATCAAATAGCAGATTTAGTTTATAATTCATTCACTCTAGGTATGGAAGATCATCTCCTAGAAATTTTTGGTGGTCACGATACTAAAGAAGTTATTACTAAATCATTATCTACAGATATGGATCTGACTTGGAATTACGAAAGTCAACTGGAACTGAATAAAATTCTCGGCTTTGTTAGAGGTAAGATCAAAAGAAATACCGAGAAATTTGCACGACAAAAACGCATTGCAGATATTACTGTCGAAGTAATGTATGCAGCTAAGAAGGCATTAAATGCTTAGTATAAATTTCCAATTAATTAGTCTTATATTTAAGTAGATTTACCCGATAAAGAAAAGAGAGTAATCATAAAACGAGATTGATGAGAAAGAAACTAGAATAATCACTATATTTTTTGATGGATATTTGGTGGGACAAAAAAAGGATATTGCTTCCATTTATTCTTTTTCCTACCCTGACCGCTTAAATCTAGTGAGTATAAAAATCGATCCAGAGACGAGGAAATTTCGAGTAAGAAAAAATGAATAGATTGATTACACGTTTAACGAAGCATACTTGAATTTTGGAGATGAATCCCTCGATATATTTATAATTAAACTTTTATTTTGAATGAAATTTCATTTCTCATCTGAGTCGTAGAGAGGAATAATCCTATGTCTCAACCCTATGTTTCAACCCTATGTCTCATAGGGGGGGAGAGACCACCATCGCCTACCTATCCCAATAGGTTACTCATCAAATTGTTACAATTAGTGATCCCAAGGAGGAAGAGAAAAAGCTCCTTAATAGGTTGATTTTTAGAATCCAAAAAGAGATCAAACTATTTCGGATATTGACAACCATTTCTTTTGCCAGAAGAGAAGCTCAATCCACAGGAAATGTTTGTAATATTTTTTATTTCGGAAGAGGCAGAAGTATCTGAATGAATCAAATTTAATTGTTGGAGTAAACTTATGAGTCCTTTTTTTGGTTTTATCCAATTACTCTTCTATTATCCATTTTCCCTTTTTTTTAATCTATTTTTATCTAGTATTTATCATTCCGATGGAAAATACTGTGAATATCACCAATGTTTATTCTCTCTTTTCGAATCTTACGAGAAATGCGTCGAATCCCAATAAATAAAGAAGAGTAGTTCAATGAAATGGTAAACTTCTTCGATTCATTTATTAATGAATTGAATAAGTTTTTAATGAATTGAGTAAGTTTCTCGTTCCATTAAACTACTCTCGAAAAAAAGTACAAATATTTTGAGTAACTAAATAAAAGAGTAAATTTCAGAAGTATTTTTTAGTATTTTCCGACATTGACAAAAAAAAATTACTAATATATAATTGTTTAAATCTTCCCCATTCATTTCTCATTTCGGGGACCCAGCAATCTTTCACTAAAGTATTTTGCTTCCATTTCCTCCCTATTCTTAGTAGGAAAAATCACAGTGGAAAAAAAAAGAGTATGATAGAGATTGAGGGAGATCTAGTTGTCGATTTGGTCTGATCAAATTTTTCAACTATTCGGATTCCAATTGCTAACACTTCATAGAAAGATCTCCACCTCTCTCTTTGGGATATGAAACTGACTATTTATACATTTTTCGTCAATGAAAATTTTGAATATTACAGGGGTTGCTAACTCAATGGTAGAGTACTCGGCTTTTAAGTGTGACTAAGGGATTTTATACATTTAGATGAAATACTAGTTTCATCCAAACCATTGACAAGGTTTGTAGGACCACGACTTATCCCGCAAGAAAACTTAACGGAAAAAGTAGCATGTCGTTACTTCCAATTTGTGGAGAAATATGTAAAAAGACAGAAATTTTTTTTAGGTCGAAAGAGTTAATGGATAAAGCTATATTGCTTGAATCAGAGGTAAAACCAGAAGAACGAGCTTCTGTTCAAAAAATTTATATTTTGAACTCTCTCCATTAATTAGTAGTTAGAAGCAAATTAATAGTCAATACGAGAGGGATTTGACTCTATAACTTCATTTGGAATAGGGTCGCTTTTACCGAGAAGGAATCCTAAATATTTCTAAAAGTGTGAAAAAATTACCAATGTGCTGACTAAATGGAGTATCTCCTACTTCATAAGTTGGAAGAACAATCGAATAAAATTGATAAGAATAAATTCTTTTCTTCAAAACAGCAAGAGGAAAAAGGGAATAAAAAAAAAGAGTTATTTTCAGGTATTATCCCCCCACCAAATAGCTTAATATTTTCTAGTTCCTCGATTCAATGGATTGTACTATGAGAACCATAACTGGGATTTTATCCGAGATGGAAGAATCATAGAAGGCTAGAAAAGGAAAATTATGGCAACAATGCATCTTGTATCCACTTCTTTTTCGGGATGATCTCTCCGCAATTGCTTATAATCGTTCTTCAAATAAATTGGATTTGAGAAAAATAGAAAATTCGAAATTAAATGAAAATTTCAGTTTTTTTATATTAAAACGTCTGATTCATAGAATACGTTGGAGAAAACCTTTTCCCTTTTTTAGTAGGAATTACAAAAAAACATTCGGTGTTGATTACAAAAACAATTTGTATTTGGAAGCAATTCGGGAAGGCATTATTGTGGTTCTCAAAATTGTTTATTCCATACAATTGAAGCCTATTGCGGGGGAAGGAGGAGGAATGAATGAATGGACTAGCTATCAATCTATTCATTCCGTATTTCCTTTTATAGAAGATACTTTCCCATATTCTAGTTGTATTTTAGATTTGAAAATACCTCGCTTTATTCATCCAGAGCTTCTTATTCGAATTTTTCGTCGACGGATTCGAGATACTTCTCTTTTCCATTTGTTAGGATTTATTCTCCATAGAAATTGGGGTTCAATTACGTTAGATACACATTTTATCTATTCCAAAAAAGAAATGACCATGTAGTCTCTATTTTTGTGGAATCTCTATATCTATGAATTGGAATCCCACCTATGCTATTTATTATGGAAAGATCTCGGTAGTTTCCGATTATTATCATACTTGGCCTTACTTGATGAAACGAATCGTATTTGAAAAATTCGAGATATTACAAAACCTTCGTGGATCATATTACAAAAGTGTACTTTTTTTCGGAAGGAACCTTCTTTTCATTATGTGAGATATGGGAATAAATCCATCTTATCAGTGGGGGGTATTTACCACTCAGCAGAAAAATTGAAATATTTCTTTCTTAAAATTTGGCAATACTATTTTCATTTCTTATTTGAATTGTACGGGATACGTATTAAAAAGATCCCCAATAATTGTTTTACTTTCATAGGCTATACCTTCGATGTTCGAAACAAAATTATTGCGATTCGAGCCAAAATGCTTGAGGAATTACCCGGAACTAGTCTTATCAACAAAGAACTTTGTTCTATCACTCCAATTCTATCTTTGATTGGATTATTAGCCAGAGAAGGATTATGTGATGCCCTAGGGCACCCAATTGGTAAATTAGCCTGGAGTACTTTAACAGACGAGGGAATTTTTAATCGATTCGATCAAATTTGGAAAAATCTTTTCTGCTACTATAGCGAATGCCAAAATAGGAAGAATTTGTATCAGGTACAATATATACTTCGATTTTCATGTGCTAAAACGTTGGCTTGTAAGCATAAAAATACGATACGTTTTGTATGGAAAAAATACGATTTGAAATTTTTGACGAAACCCTTTTTTTCGAAAAAAAGAGAATTAATATGTTCAAATTTTTCTGGAATGTACCCCCTCACAAAAAAAAATTTGGTATCTTGATATTACTCGAATAAACTTCTTGGCAGATACATTACAAGGAAAAAAATTATTATGAAAATGAATTTCATCATAAATATGAAATAGATACATAGAGAAAGCCGTGTGCAATGAAAATTGCAAGCACGGTTTGGGAAGAGGTGCCTTTCTTTATCAAATTCAAAGAAATGAACCTACTTTCATCCGACGAGTTCCGGGTTCGAGCCCTGGGCAACCCAATAATTTTATATTTTATTTTTATAGTTTTTATAAATAAGATACCCCCTAGAAAAAACTTATATATATATATATATATATAACTATTACGATGAAGGGATATACAATTTTTTTGTAGGAAAAAAATATTTTGCGAAAAACAATAAAAATAGAATGAAATGGAATTTTTTTTTTGGGAATTTTTTTTTATTTTATAGAAGTGAAAATAAATCGAAAGATCGGTTGACACAGAAACAAGTTTTGTGTAATACTGTGATTTAACAAGTTCATATGCTTGGGTAACTTATTATTACTTTACAAACCAAGTTTTACCATGACCGCAACTTTAGAAAGACGCGAAAGCGCAAGCCTATGGGGTCGCTTCTGCGATTGGGTTACCACCAACTTTTATGTTCTTGCTCACCTATTCTAATATCTTCTACTATAGGTTCACACAAAGCTAGAGGTTCAATGTAAATCACTCCAATTATATGAACGTGTTTTGCTTTATCTCCCTCCACTTGTTCTCTTTTGGCTATTTTAGCTTTCCTCTCAACTTTTCTCTCTTGCTTCTCTTTTCAACTTATCTAAAGCATTTTCACATTCATGGCCTCTAGTAGTAGAAAGAAGTAAACAAGAATAAAAAGGTAGGACAAGGGATGTGATTATTTTAAACATTTTTCCAATTGATAACATCCTTAAAATTGTGAATAGATGCAACTTTTAGTGTTATAGACTTCTAAAGTACATACATTTATAAATTTCTTAGTAAATGTGTCATTTTGATCATTGCAATCAAGTACATAGTTAAACCCAACATGTACATCCTCATGATAATGAATAGGTACTACTGTTCCAATAATATTACCATGTGTCAATAATTATTAACTAATTCAAACTCTATAGGTCCAAAAATTTCATTCTCAACTAGTAACGGTTCAAGTTTCTCTATTTGAACATGTTCATTAGTAACTAGGTCACTAGGTTCAACTTACACAAGTTGTACAGTTCTATCTTCAATGAACTTTGTTAACCCAATTTCTCAATATGTACATAGTAATTAGTTGTTACCAACTAGTAACCGGTGAAGCAATGTAATTTTGAAATTTAGTTTAATTATTATTGGATAATGGGACCTTAAAATAATTAGTTTGTTAAAATAACCGATAACATGTGTTAAGGTAATCAATGGATTAAGTGAACTGATAACAAGTCTGTAACAATAACCAATTGTTGATAGTAATAGGTCGTTTGAATTTGTGGCTAATAGTTGTTGTAGTTTGAGTTTGAGTTTTCCAAATTGTTATATCGGTTAGTGATTGTTTAACTTAAAATATTGTTATGTTTGGAAGGATTGAAGGATAATGAATTTTTTTTTTTGAAACTTCTTTCAAACTTTCAAACTTTTTCTTCTTTCTTTTTAATTTTTGAAATCTTTTCTTTGCTTTTATTGTTGGTTCTATGAACAGGTTTACCTTGGATTTTGAAATTTTACTTTTAATTTGCCATGGAAGCTTGATTTCAGTTCTGTTTTTGCATTTGTGAAAATTTTCTATATCTTTGTGTCTTTGATTTCACAATACATATATTTGAAGCAACTTGCTTGCTGACATTATTGAAAACCTTAATTAGAAAACATAAAAGAAGAAGGAAAAAAAAAACCCTTAATTTAAGAAGCAGAGAAAAAAACCTTAACATTTTGGTAACCATGAAATGGAACGACATTATAGGCAATCACACTCACATTTTCTGGTTTTTAACGATCACTTTGTTTTGAAATTTTAAGTTTGGATTTCTAATAGTTTTAGTAGTTTTTTAAAAATGTTTTGTGCATTGATGATTTTTTATTTTTATAACCAATTGTTGATAAAAAGAACTTAAATTAACAATTGTTTTAAATTAGTATAAAAGATGTCAAAAGTAATCACAAAGGGCCTTAGAAGGTAATGACTATGAAAAAATTGTGTCCATTGTAATTAAAAAATGTCTGATAGAACTAGATTATAACTAAAAAATGTCCATTCTCAAGTTAGAGGAATTCAACTAGTTAATGTTCCCAATAATGAGCTTCAACAATCGACTATGGTAGATTTACCTCTTCATCAAATACTAACATAAAAGGAGGAAAGAAGGGAACCACAAGTACTTTTAATCAGTTGATTTTTGATACCCCAATAGTTGTCCCAACAATGAAGGTCGAATGCACAACTGGGTGGGCAGAACACCACGCATGTTCAACATGTTGATGAAATAATTTTTGCAACACAAAGGTGGCAATCTGCAACACCCAGTTACTACATTCCCAAAACTATTGTACCATTATAATCAACACCATTTGTTGGGTACTACACATTTGAACTAGTTCTTATTTTGAATCCAATTGTAACAAATTGCATACTTGGAGCATAATCAACTTTTAAACCGATTAGAATAGCTATGCAACTTGGAGCGAAGACCTTCACATCAATCTAGTTTTCAACATGTAGAATCGGTGGACCTGGTTGTAATACTTGTTGCTATCCAACAAACACAACCTATCATTCAAGGTGTTTGGTTGAGTGTACCTATTATGGGAACCTTTGAATGACCACTTGTTCAACAAAGTATATTGGTTACAATCCCACTACCCACTGTTGAAATTGCATTAACTTGTGCATATTGTCAGTAGGTTGGACATGAATTCAAAAATTGTTTCTTTGTGGATGATAAACTGAAACAATTAATGAAATAACAACTTAGAACTTCCACTATGAGAAAAAGGGGTGTTTTGTAACTAACCTTGCAACTCAATTTTTGAGTTGCATTGGACATTTGCAACTCACCATATTTATATGCTATGAGTGTTATTAGACGAGTTGCAAGAGTTACATATATAGTGCAAGTCATTTCAACTCAATTAGAATTTTGTCGTAACAACTTTTTTTCAGCTACTATGCAACTCCCCTATGACTACAATCATAATGTCATGTTCACATCATTTTTCATCCATCCATCAAAATTTAACACATGGCACTATGAGGATTTTTCATGATTTTTTAAAATATTGATATCCATTGTCCATTATGATTATTTGTTTTAAATGGTCTTGGATTATGACACGTGGCACGATACAAAAATTGCCACATGACATATTAATTGAATTTTGGAAACAAATATATATATGTAACTCGATAGGTCGATACATAACCATAGGTAGGTAAGTTGATATAGCTCTAACCTATTTACTTACCTAACTATTTATTTACTATCTAGATAGGTAAAAAAATAGGACGTACTTATTTTAAGTAGACAAGTAGCTAGGTAGGAAGGTAAAATACTATAAGAGTAGGTGAATTAAAGAATAGCCACATAAGTTTTTTAATTTGATATGTGTTTTGCCTTTAAGGTTAAGCCTTTATGAGCTCATCCCAACATGGCAAATGTATTTTAATGTGAGAATGTAAAAGGAGACACTTCCATTAGTTTGTGAAATGAGATATTGAAGACAAAGCAAATGGGTTAAATCTTTTAGTGGCACCTTAGTTACAATTGAGTTCTAATTATAAAAGAAAATTCCACATGCTTTCTATTTTATTTTAATTTTGTAATTAATTTCAAATTTCAAATTAATCATCTAATATAATTATTTGAATTAAATATATGATAATTAATTACGTTTCAAGGACAGAATGTAGTTTTCAAGGGGGACTAGTGTGAACCCCGTGCATAATGCACAGGTGTGTTATTTCAACATTGTTTGGTTCATGTTTTTGGTTTTAAAAAAAAACTTTTCTTTTCAAACAACCGTTAGTCCCCCCCCCCCCCCGCCGCCCCGGTCCTTTGCATTTCCCACTCCGGTTCTTTACCCCGTCGGTCCCCCTTGGCCGGTCCTTTGCATTTCCCGTCCGATTCTTTAACCCGTCGATCCTCCCCGCCTGGTCCTTCACATTTCCCACTCCGGTTCTTTAACCCGTTGATCCCCCCCGCCCGGTCCTTCGCCATTTCCCACTCCGGTTCTTTAACCCGTCGAACCCCCCCAACCGGTCCTTCACATTTCCCAATCCGGTTCTTTAACCCGTCGGTCCCCCCCCATCCGGTCCTTCACATTTCCCACTCCGGTTCTTTAACCCGTCGATCCCCCCCACCCGATCCTTCACATTTCTCAGTCCGGTTCTTTAACCGTTCAGTTCCGGTTCTTGAGAACTCAATAGGAACAAAAGAACCGTCGGTTCCTTTCATTTCAACAACCTTGCCGAGTTGATGGTTTTCGTGGAAGAACTGCCACTTCGTTGGCCGGTTCTTTGACCATGTCATTATAACTATGTACCAAGATTACCTTTTTTTTAGCTATTGTCCGTGGCCACTGTTCGTCCGGCTTTAGTGAGCAGGCAAAAAATAAAAGGATGGCGGGATGGATGAAATGTCCATCTGGTTGGACGGATGGACGGCTTCAGGGGAAGTTTCATTGCACGGATTCAGGGGAAGCCGTCCAAATGGACGGATTTAAGGGAAGCTTCATTTGGTCGGCCTCATTCTTCCTTTCATATATGTAATAATGTTACCTAGATTTAACAAGTTATAGGTCTAGGTAGGTTGCTATACTTAACATGTGATCTAACTAACCAGTTATATTAACTTGACCTATGACATTAACCTAACCAATTACAAAACATGATAAGGGACATAATACTAGGTTATTACATAGGTTGACAGGTTGTTAGTCAATTGGTAGTTTGAAAATCAAGTTGGCAAAACATGCAGTGAAACAAGTGGTTAAACATCCATCCAACCAGTCCATCCATCCATCCACTTGGAGCTTTATGAGGCCAAAAACCTGCCAGTTGAGATGCCATATTTGGTTCAAACAACTTCAAGAATTTTCGTCTATCCATCCGTCCATCCGTCCCATTATCCTTCCATGGATGGCATTATGCAGGGAAGAAAACCCTGGCAGATGCCTCCGAAGAGGCAGGCATTGGTGTGCTTTCGGTTTATATAGACCTGAAAATAATTTCGGCAAAGATTATGGGCTATATACTGCAACCTCCTCTCCTACTTGCCCTTTTTTGGGAGATCTTTTGTGACCGGTTATGGGGTGGCTGAACGGAAACCTGATTATGGCTACTGAGTTTGGAAATCTGATCTTTTTGCTTTAAGGGTTTAAGGAATTAAACCCACCGGAAAATGGACTTAATGAAGGCGACGATTTTATGATTTTGGGACATGAATCTTGTAACGGTGCATGGGAATGCTTGAGCTGGAAGCCAAGGATGAAACGACTGGAATGAGAGGGGCAGACTGAGGCAACATTTTGGGTGGCTAGTTGGAGCGGTTGTTCTCTCGGGTGTGCGGGCAGCTCCTTAGCTGGTTGCTGATTTTTCTTCCGTGGTGCCAGTGTCTTGTGGGGTTGTTGTGTGGTCCCTGAATGCAATGATCATGGAAGGTGAGGCGGAGGAATGAGGAGAGATTTGAGGGGTCCGAACCTTAGATTCATAGGCTGGTAGAAGAAAGAAGGAGAATCTGTCAAGGAGAAGGTGTATCTGTAGGAGCTTTGCTTTGCATCTAAGTTGGGGGCAGTAGTAGGTTGCTCGTGGAGAAGGAGTGAATGGAATGGGTCTGCAGCTTCAGATCTGTTGTCCATGCTTGATGGGGCTATCATTGTGAGAGGATTCATAGGAGCATGGCTTTCTGTTGGTCTTTGTCAAAGTATCTTGAGATTGTTGGAACAGAGAGCTTCTTGAAGGTTGGGTTTTTGGTTTTTGATTTAAGGGGTCGAACTGTGTGGTGCATGGATGATCAGAACAGAAGATGGTAGCAAGATCGCAAATGTGTAAAGGGGAAGGGAGTTCTGTTTTTTTTGGGGATCTTGGTTGGTTGTTGTGATTTTCCGCTGCGCCAACGACCATCCGAAGTGGTTGTTGTGAAAGCATAGTCTGAGTGAGCAGTAGGTGGAAAGAGGTCTGCTAATCTTGGTGATGCGATGATCAGTTTTTTGAGTAGCATCAGAGTGTCTTGGAGTCGTGGATGATCAGTAAGGACAGAAGTACAGTAAGGGTGTGTTGTTACAAGCAGTAGTGGCTTGAGGTCAGAGACTCCATGGACCCAGAGAAATGCTTAACACTTTGATTAGAAGGGCTCCATGGTGTAAGGTGTCTGATTTGGATGAAACATACTGTAGCAAAGAAGTTTGTATTTTGTCGCATTATTGCAAGTAAAACTCTCGAGCTCTGGCTTTTGTGATCGGATCTGCCAAGTTTATGTGCATGAGTATTGAATCCGTGAATGATCAGTGACTACATACATGAGAGCGATTGGGTGAAGGTTTGTCAGAGAAGGTTGTTTGTTTTAGAGTAATTGAGCTTTCAATTCTGATCAGTTACATCAGATACTCAGGGTTGTCCGCAGAGTTCTGTATCCCTCGTTTTTGGTGACACCTTCACCTCGGCTTTTCTGGATCAGTTTCGCACAAGATTTCAACATGAGTCCGTTGGCACTTTCAAGCACCCTATCAGCGTAACATTCACGCCACAAAATTGTGGTTTTCATGGCTTCGATTTTCAGGTTCGGTGAATACCTGCAGCAATTTCTCCTTGAGCATCACTCCTTCTCTTTTCGGTTTATTACAGGGCAACCCCCTGTTGCACAATCATCATTCCTTGCCTCACTTATGACAATTGCGATGGGTGTCGCAGTATACAATGTCTTTCGACGTTTTTGTGAATCGTGCTTCCACTGGGTAGCCACTGGTGTAATGTTGATATGAATGCTTGAATTGTTCAACTCCAATTTTGTTGTCATTTTTTTCCTTCAATACAAGATGTATGGCAAGACCATAATATCAGCTTGGTTTCATGGCATTTGGACTTGCGGTGGCTGTAGAAGTTTTTGAATATTGAATGATTTCTTCACTGAAAATTAAATTAAATTAAATTGCAACTAAAAATTTCAGAGGAATTGGAATGTGCCTTTGGTGTTGTTGGAAAGATCTTGATGAGAAGGATTTAATGGGTTTTATTTGGGAAGATTTGGATTCAGAATGTGGGAGATATTGATTTTGTAAGTGAATTCTGCCATGGAAAATTCAAATCAATTCCCAAAAACCAGTTTTGGAAGGAAAAATCAGTTGAGGATGTGGTATTATTTGAATTAATGTCCACAAAAATGACTCTGGAGACTCCTATAATTTCCACTCAATTTGAATCATTCTTAATGTGAAAATTGAACAAAGTGCATCAGTTTAAAACTATTAACTTAAAACTGGACATTAAAGAAAGTTCGTCATAGTTTGAGTGACTGACACCACGGCCACCAAGTTGCAAGTAGACTTTGTGGACTCAACTCTCCACAACTCTGAGGATATTGTAAACGAGGTTGATCACACTATCCAAAGGTCCAGGCAAGCAATAGTGCAAGCAATCACTGGCAGTAACATGTCCATCAGGTCTCAAACTCAACATGCTATCCACATTCATGTAAATGTAACCAGCCCGCTCCACTATGGCTTTGGCCAGCAAATTTTGGGCATGGAATGGAATGTTTGCATCAGTTTGTCGCTCTTGAATTGGAGCGTTGAAGCTCATACAATCACTATGACCTGATGTCAACCAAGTGCCATCAATTTGTGTTATTAACCTCCAGGGACCATTAATTAATATGTAAATAAACACCAAATTAAAAGTAAAGTTAAGAGCAGTGGAAGCTTCATGGATTAGACATTTCTCAATGTATATATCTAGAGAGCTCTAAGCACAATTAAACCCAGTTGAGTTCTAGGGTAAATATGGCTTAGGTATTATGATTTTTAAAAATAAGAACAAAATGCCAATCTATGATTTATCACACACCCTAATAATATTCCTTTGCAGCTTTGACAGTAATTATATTAGTTTCGAAAAAAACTGAAAATTTCAAGAAAAAAATAAAACCTTGTAAAAAAATTTATTGAATCTTCAAGAAATTTCTATTTGTCCAAATGAAAATTTCAAAATTAATTAATTATTGGATGGACCAAAGCATGTGTTGAAGCTGCCCCCCCCCCAAGGTATTACATATAGTAACTAGTGGGTACCCGTGACCTTCGGACACTATGAAGTTCCCCGGTTTCTTTAAACCAAGAGAGACACACACAAAGGCGCAAAGCAGCTCATTTTTATTTATTTATTTTTTTTTATTTTTTATTTTTTTTGTGATGAAAATTTGTTGAAAAGTCCCCCATGAAAACATACATGGTGAAGCGAGCATTTTGGAAAGTTTCCCAAAAAAAACTAAATCGCCACATTTCCAGGAGGGGAAAAAAAAAGAGGTTTGAAATCGCCACATTTTGAGGAGAAAAAAAACAGGTTTTGAAATCGTTGAGATTTGTGGAGGATTTGGGCAGATTCTAAGCTTTCTTCTTTTGAAACGCGTTTATGAAGGGCATGCTAACCCTAACCCCCTTATCCCCAAGGAGGACGACCGGACGGACAGACACCTAAATTATTATATATAATGGGTACCCGTGACCTTTGGACACTATGAAGTCCCCCGGTTTCTTTAAACCAAGAGACACACACACAAAGGCGCAAAGCAGCTAATTTTATTTTTATTTTATTTATTTTTTGTGATGAAAATCCGTTGAAAAGTCCCCCACAAAAACATACATGGTGAAGCGAGCATTTTAGAAAATTTCCAAAAAAGAAAACTAAATCGCCACATTTCCAGGAGGGGAAAAAAAAGAGTTTTGAAATTGCCACATTTTGAAGAGTAAAAAACAGGTTTTGAAATCGTTGAGATTTGTGGAGGATTTGGGCAGATTCCAAGCTTTCTTCTTTTGAAACGCGTTAATGAAGGGCGTGCTAACCTTAACCCCCTTACCCGCAAGGAGGACGACCGGACGGACAGACACCTATAATATTTATATGTAGTGGGTACCCGTGACCTTCGGGCACTGTGAATGTGAAGTCCCCCCAGTTTCTTTAAACTTGGTTCATGTTTTAGTTTTTTCTAGAAATTTTTATCTTTTTTATTTGCTAGTATATATATATATATAGCAGTAGTGTTTTTTTTTTTTCCCTCGATTTTGTTGTATAGCTGAGAGAGGTGGGCTATCTATCTGTAAGCTGATATAGCCAAATTTGATTATTAAAAAAAAAATTGAAAGGAAATTTTTTAGCAGCTTTTATATTTGTTGGTTACTTAGTACTTCAATCATGTTTACAAATCTCACACTTTTTTAGGGTTTTAGAAAAAAAGAAAAAAAGAAAAAAAAGGCCTTATATTTTTGAGATTATTGTTCCAAAGATAATCATTGACAAAATTTGTGACAAAAGTTTTTCAACAGAAAGAAATTTATTTGCACCTAAATTTATAATTTAAAGAAAAAAAAAAAGTCTGATCCGGATTCAAGATGGTTGGACATGCCATGCCATGCCATGACACATATATAATCCCCAGTTCTGAACAAAGTAATCTCAACACAGATGCTGATCATTTGGAGTCTGCAACTAATCTGATCACCTGCAGCAGGTCAGGTGTAGTAAATCTCACTCTAACAAAACAATGTCAGTAGGTCTCAAACTTGCACTAATCTAGAAATCTAGAAGGGTGCAACAAAAAGGACTTCTTCTTCATGTCTACATCTATTCTTTTCTTTTCTTTTCTTTTCTTTTCTTTTAATTTAACGTCAATACTCGGACCAGAGAGGTCCATTTGACGACAATTACCTAGTCATCCGACCTGATCATTGTCTTCACTGTTAATTACAACCTAGCTAGCTACCTAGCTGCCTGCAGCTTCACACACACTCATAAATGAGAGCTGACAAACAACACCAATTGCAACTCCTCCTCCTCGTCATTTTACTGTAGTAGATGACAAAGGGGAAGAAAACTTTCAATAAACTGCCAAAAATGTGCATTACTTACTTAATACTGGAGGATTCTATTGAAATGGTGATGTCCAATTTGTTGCAATAAATTTATTTGTTTTTGGTGATGAACTAGCTAGCTAATTAATCAAAGTCATTCCTTTGCCAAAACCCCGCACAGAAAAAAATAAAAATAAAAGGGAGGGAAGGCAGGTTCTTCATTAATTTGGGTCATAAGAAAACAAATATGAAAGTTGACAAAAAGAATGAAGAAGGGATGGTGTAAGTAATAAAAGCGCAAATGCGGTGCATTGAAGAAAAGGCATGTTTTCTTTCCTCCCCTCCCCTCCCCCACCATGTTCCACTTAGTTGTAATGTGTGGGTCTGCCACATTCATGACTACAACAACTAGCTTGCTACTTTTCTCTCTCTCTCACCCCCTCTGCCCACCCTATTTCAAGTTCCAACTAACTCTTTCTTTTTCAGGTTTGTTGGCCTTGCCTACTACCAAGGCCCTTAAGGATATTATGTTTAGATGCGTTTGCTAACATAAGTTTTGTTTTTTTGTTTTATCATCGAATCTACCACCCCAGACCTTAATGTCATGGAATGGTCTTGGCCTTGCCCATTATTGTGGGCGCATTACCTGGCTGGCGTCTTACCCAACATAATGGGCAGGGCTTGACCATTCCACAGTACATTTTGGTCAATATTACTAGTGTATGCTCATCACATAATGGAGGATAATTTCATATAATGTGGTCAAGAAAATCACATAATCTGCCATTCCAGATCTTAAAGGTAATAATTTACAGTTATTTAAACCATAACTTGGCATTGATAATGAAATTGCTTCCAACATTGCCGAGTCATATTCTGTGTCTTGCCCTTTTTGTGTTGCAGAGAGAAAGAGCATATACTAATATTGCTTGGATGGAATTCTTTTGTTTGTCAGGAGCTAATTTATTAGAATTGGATTATCAAGTCTAAGGAGAATTTGTCATGGAGACTCAATTACATGCTATTGGGTGGAATTGCTTTGGTTGGCAACCCATTCACAGTTTCATTATCTTGTACTATACGATATTTAGTCCGTTGTCACATGAAGTGCTGCAAGAGGGTTCTAAGTTTCAGATGCAACAAGTTTTTACAGAAGAAACTGCATGTGTAAATCTACACTCAGTGTAGTAGGATTGCAAAAAAACATCTGTACTTGTACATAGAAAGAGAGAGTGCTTTAACATAGAAGACTGGGTTATTGTTCTCTAGAGATCACCACCGCCATTCCTCAACATCACTTGCTTTTCCACATTAGAAAAATGTACTCAAGTTGTGAGTTCTCACAACTTAAGCTGCTAAGCTTAATTAGAGACCAAAAAAGTACAAATAAAATGAAGTTGTCATTTGTTCGGATCAACCAAATAGAAATCGATGCTGCATAAGGTGTAAAGCAAAGTCTATGCACATATTTTGCAACACTGGAATATGGATCCAATTTCCTCTCTACTGCGGTCTCCAATCACAGAGTTTGTTTCTTTTGAGAACTTCCACAGTCACTGCACAACATGAAGAAAAAAATGTGCTAAATGGTCCTACCACTATTAAGTGCCTTTGGTGTTGGCTTCTATTTGGAAAACCTGCCAGCAATGGTGGTCGTCATCTTGCTTCTACCTTCGTCGTCACTAGACCTCGTAGAAGCTCGACTCCATCACGGCATTGGACTCCTTAGGCATTCGTTGCGTGTAACAGTTTGTCATCCTTGTTAGTTGTTGGATAAACCTGGAATGCCTTGAACATTTTCTTTTGCTCTTCCTCCTCCTCCCCCTCCACCTGTTCGTCCTTCTTTTCCCTCTCGTCTGCTTGCGCTTCTAATACTCTGCGTCTTTTGTATATAGTATCACGTTCATCTGCAACACTTATTTCCTCCCCTTCGCTCCTAGCAGTAGAAACTAAGGAAGAAGAACTGGCATGATGAAGAAGAAGAAGCTCAAAACCGCCATCACCACCCCGGGAAGAAGAAGAAGCTGTTGCTATTGTTGCTGCTCGTGTAGCTCCCGCTGCAGTCACCTTCATGCCAGTGGAAAGCAACAACAACAACACCGCTTATTATTGTCGTTCTCCTCTTCCTCCTCTCCTTGTAACTCTGCTACTGATACTACCACCACCACATTCTCTGTCGCAACCCTAGCTTGGCCAAGTGTGAGGGTGAAGCCCAACACTTGGAAAAGTTGGGGATTTGGAGTCCTTTGGGACTCTCGAATGTTCAGAGCTCGACAGAAAGGGGCAAAACACCTCGCATTGGGGTGTTCTTGGTGTCGTTAGAAAGGTCTTGAAACGTAGATATCGAAAATGCCCTCGCATTGGCAATTCGGACATCTTCAGCTCAAGTTATGGGCAAAAGAAGGGCCGGGAGTCAAACTGGTAGTTTGACTCCCGACTACTAAAAGTCGGGAAACGATGTCTTCTCGATGTCCGATTCTAGAGTGCGATACGGCGTTGGAAAGATCTCGACGAGGGCTACAACTTCGGTTCAGACGTCGTCGCGATCCAACTCTGCAGTCGGGAGTTATGGCGGTTCAAAGTTCCGGGAGTCCCGCCGGGACAAAATCGGGACTCCATTTCGGGAGTCCCGGGAATTTGTGCCATTTGGATGCCCCCTCCGTGGCGAGCTGTAGAGAAGTATATAGGGAGTAAGGTGGTGGCTTACTCCCCAAGTTCGGGCCGTGGTGAGTCTTGTGGTCCAAGTGCCCATGGCAAGTCCCAACACCAAAGGGTGTCCCGGAATGTGAACTAACCACTTGGGTGGTTTGTTTTGATGCAGATTCGTGCTTGATCTACTAGTCCCTCTTCCTAGTCTAATCCCGGGGCTCCCAACTCAACCCTCTACCCCTTTCTAGAGTTGGAAGCCGGGAGCGTGCCCTTCGATCCTAACTTCCGCAACTTGACATTTGGTGAACCCTCAAGTGGGTTCACCCCGGGACCAAGGAGCGTGTCATTCTCCTCTTCACCAGCTTTAGATCTCTGCACATTCTTCAACACCGGGAGATGAAGACAGAGGGTGAGTATGTGCCTACACAGAGCCTAGAAGATAACAGCCACTACAAAAATGCAGGTTCAGTTCAAAATAGCTCTGGTCAAGAACAACTTGACTTACTGAAGAAGACCATCTCTCTCTCCTGATTTGTATCAACTATTAAGTTGATTTCAATTTGCATTAGAGATTAGATCTTGAAGAGCAGCCAGTTTAACATTGAACTGGAGCATGGGACAAAAGGACATAAGAGAGAGACATGAGTCTGCTCACCTGCATTGATTTCGTTCATGACCCACTTGACAGTCTCATCAAGTTCAATGTCAACAATGAGAGTTTGCACAATCTCATACCTCCATCGTTGGTCCTCCATCGTTCGCTCTGCTAAATTCCTACACACGCAGCAAAAACAATTTTGCAGTGCTAAAACAAACTACACTAACAAGATCACATGAACGTGTGGATAAACTGCTGCCGCCGTCATGAGTCGTCGTCATCCGCCCGTTCCATCATCTTCTTCTTCCGGGATGAGGAACTTGGATGGATGGATGACAGGACGGATGACGGGACGGATGGATGGAAGGGATGACCAACACAGACAAAACCAAGGATATTATATAAGTAGATATAATAAACGGATAGCGCACCAATTTCTCTCTTCAGAGACATCTGCTAGGGATTTTTTCTCTGTATGATGTCATCCATGGATGGATGACGGGACGAAGGGATGGATGGATGGACGGAAGTTCTTGACGTTGTTTGAACCAATATGGCATCTCAGCTGGCAGGGTTTTGGCCTCAGAAAGCTCCAAGTGAATGGATGGATGGATTGATTGGATGGATGATATAACGAATGGATGGATGGATGGAAAAAGCTTCACAAAAACGACCACGACATCCTTTACTATATAGGATTTCTACATGCCAGAACAAGCAAAATTGCTCCCTCCCATTCTTGCAGAACCATGCAAGGCGCAGAAGGAACACAAAAAGACAAGCGGGGACAAAGCGAGTGAAGGGTTGTTTAGAGTCCTGCATAGGCAGCTATCTTTTGGGGGGGAGGGGGGGGGGGGCAGGGGAGGGATTCTCTGGAAATGAGAAAAAGAAAGAAAATAAAAAACTTAATGTTGGGCGTAGTCTGAACCAAAGCAAAAAAACGGGGTACAATATCTCTGTCACCCAATAGCGCAACCGACTTATCCTCCTGCATCCAATCAGACTGCTCCAATACTATCATCTTGCAGCTCCTCAACATCAATTGCCAAAAACAATTCTAATGTCGAGACTCTATTACTATAGTATTTATAGTCGGTATTTCCAAACGGGGAATTTCCAGACCTAAGAAGACTACAATGTGCATCCATCATGATTAACAAACACAACCTCAGATTTATGTATTATAATTATCAGTTTTGTAAAAGCTCCATTCTAATTATTATTTATTGAGGGTTTAAAGTCTTTGTACCACCACAACCACAACTCGACCTGCTGGAAAAGTGTGGAACTTTGTCTTCCCTTATCCTTTCAGGATGCTGTAACCAAACATGGACCGATCAAAATATTAAATATGGAAGCAAAGGAATGGAATATCTCTCTGTGAGTCTGTAGGACAGAGAAGAGGGTGAGTTACAAGATTTTACCCAATCAGCGACCATGAACATGCAAAACATGTCCTGAAGATGGCACAAAAATGTTCCAAAGCAGCAAAATATAGACTAAGACTCTTGTCAGATTGAACTCCCTAGGATTGGTTATGGAAAAGCAGCTGATAAAAAGGAAAAACAAAAGGAGAAAAGGCGGTTTGGTTGCAACATGAGCCTTAATATCATGATGATCGAGCAAAATAACTCTTTGAAAATAAACAAGAAAAGTAGCTTGGGTTATACTTAAATAAAGGTCAATTCCACTCCCAACATGTGCAGGCGGAATTGTCGTCCAGCTCTGGTACTCCATGTTCATTGATGGTTCATATTGTGAGAATTTGGTGCAATATTGTCGTTCCATTCTGGAACTGTACGGCGACAAACGAAAGGGAGAACCCAAAGGCTCTGGAAAGGAGAGGGCGGAGAGCGAGAGGAAAAGAGCTCTGGCGATGGCGTCTCAGATTCCTACGCACTGCACTAGGAGCTCTTATCCTCTCTTCTTCTGCGGTAACGAAAATATGTGCAACATGCTGCATGCTCCTGTCTATGGTCGAACGGGAAGCTTTGGCGTGAGTAAAAGGCGGGCAACTTGTCCGTCACTTCATCCACGGAAGTTTCTGCTCAGATATCGAGCTGCAGGTAAGTGGTCATGTGCAGCAGTTCGTTCTCTTCTTTGCTTTTCCTTCCGGGGTGGATAGATTGAGATCTTGATGCAATTGGCATGGGCGAGATTGCTTGCGTGTGGTTCGGGAAACTGCAAGCTCAGATAAGTCCGGAAGTTGGCTCTGCTTTTGGTCTGGGAGGTTGAAAGTGCTACGTCCCGCAGGAATTGGGATTGTGAAATCGTAGATGTTTGCGATACATTGCTCTGATGTGGAAGGGAATTGCGGGATTTCGGTAAATTGCAACTTCGAATCTTATTTTTGAGTTGGTCTTCTCTGAGGTGCTCAATCGAAAGATGTGATAGGAGTTCAGGAACATGAAAACATTTTCGCTAGAGCTGAAAATTTATAGATGTAGCACAGGTAGAAAGGAGAGATGTACGTTGCGTGTGGACGTGTCCGCGCACCCGTGCGTAAAGTACCGAGGGGTTGGTTCTTTCAGCCAGTTGTGGCGTTACAGTGTTGTTTCACTCGCAGGTCGAATTCCTCTCGGCACGCTGAAGCTAAAGAGCGATGAGGTGACGGAAGAAACCGAGTCGGAGGTTGCAACAGGCACACGGAAACTCCGGAGTCTTCCGGGCACATTAAACTTAGACTGGGGAAAGACAAACGCGAATCTCTTGTTTGTAGCTGGCGCGACAGGCGGTGTCGGATCGCGTCTCGTGAGGTCTGGTAGCTCTTACATGCTGTTTTGCTAGTTTAAATGACACATAGGAATATGCATCGAAGCTAAAAGTGCAGCTTGAGAAGTCTTGGTAAGAATTGATGCTACACTAAGAACCAGAGAAGAAAGAAAGAAAGATGAGTCCAGAGGATAAAACTTCAATTCTGTGCATCACCTTTAGAGTGCAAAATTTTGCAACAGCAGTTATTCTTAGAAGGATGCTTCCCAAATGAGCAGTTTGCCTCTAAATTCTCAAGCAACGTCAACAGAATTGATTCTTTTGCCAGTTGATAGGTCATTCATTCCATTTGATCATCCCAAGGCAAAGAGAATGTAGCTTGACATTGGCAAAACAAGAACAGAAACTAATGATAACTAGTGTCAACCTGTGAAACTGGGACACAGAAATGCTAACAGAAAATATGTAAGTTCAGCATAGTCTGGGCAATAGCTGCAGCAAAGTTTATGCTGGCAATCTTGGAACAAGGTACCAAAAGATAAGCATCCAGGGGATTTATTTGACATAGTTATATGGCAGTAGAAAATGTGGATGAATTAAAACATCTTTAATCTTGCTGTGATTAAATACAAGATTGCTACCATGTGCCATCTCAGAGAAGTAGACTTTCATGATCTCATGCTGGGCTGGGCTAGTTTAAATCTGTTCTGTTAGGGAACTTCTGAAGCTAGGATTCCAAGTGCGGGCAGGTGTGAGGGATTTTGCAAAGGGTGATCCCCTTCTTGAGGTATGGCTCACTTGAAGTATCTTGAACTATTGTCTGAGAATTTTTTGGATATTCAGATCCAGAAGTGGCAAACATCTAGGTCTGCGTAGCTCAGTTAATAAGTTTTCTTTACCCAGACATTATGCAAAGGTTTTGACTGTTTGTGCATAATGACAAAAATACATGATTTCTAAGCAAGTACTCAGTATGCACACAAATCTGTCATTCAATCCTAGCTCACCAAATCCTTAAAATTGTGTATAAATCACATGGTTCCATAAGTGTCTTTGAGGTTTGAGCACTGTCTTCCTTTTCACTGCTGTTCCTCCTGTTAGATTTATACTTCATTTCAAACTAGTTCTTCCCTTCTTTGTTTCTGTTAAGATTATTTCTTCAATTTGTCCTCCTTTTCTTTGACTTAATTGAAAGTTTTTCATCTGGTTCTGGTTACCTTTAAGTGAATATGGGGGATATTTGATACTCATGAGAGTTACTATCTTCTTGCTTTTCCTGCAGATGGCTGCTGAAATCAAATCAGAAGTTGAAGACTCGATGCTTTGGGTAAATGCTAAATCCTCCAAGTAATCTTTCTGTTATTGACATGTTGCAGGTACAAAGACTCTAAGAAGTTACATCAAGTTATCAAGTGCTCAAATAAGCTTTAATAGCTGATACCTGAAATGGTTAGTTTTACTACTGTATGAGAGTTCCACTCTTGCACAATAATTGCAGCAGGGGTCTTCACGTAGCAAGGATATGTAGCAGTGACAGACATTCTTCATTAAAATGAGTACTACTAAAATGCAATTCCAACGAGAAATATGGATTTGAATACCTGCTAATTTGTAGTGCAGCCAGCCCGACTTTTTCAATTTCTCTCCCCTTCACAAGGCAAACTGGAGCTCACAGAGTGTGATCTGGAAAAAGAAGATCAAATAGAAGTGGCCTTGGGAGATGCAGGGGTGGTGATCTGTGTTGTTGGTGCCAGTGAGAAGGAAGTTCTGGATGTGACAGGTCCATACCGTATTGATTATAAGGCTACAAAGAATCTCATTGATGCTGGTATGCCTGTACCTTGACTAGGCATCCTTGGCCACTGCTATATTGAGTGGTGACTTCAAGGAACATTGCAACCCTCACTCTGTGAAACAAGGTTATAATAACTAAAGAATGAGATTCATGTGAAGAAGACATCAGCAGTAGGTGCCTGATAATAGTTTCAGCATGCTCAAAGGGATCGGGATAGCATCACAAGTGCAAAAACTCAATGAAGATGCTGGTTTTCCTTTTGTTGTTGTGTTAACAGCAAGTGCAGCAAATGTGAAACACTTTATACTAGTGACCTCCTTAGGCACTGCAAAGTTTGGCTGGCCAGCATCGATACTCAAGTAGGTCTCTCTCTCTACACTGGATGAGTAATACTTCTGCTCTCTCCTCTTTACACTTTCTCATGCCCAGGAATGGTTAATACTCTTTGTTTCTTTGCTGTTTCTTCGTCCTGTGCTAGAGAGCAAGAAGATTTATTAGAGATGTCCAGCACTGGTCCACACTGCTGCTTTCAGTGTTGTATTTGGTTGAGGTTCTACTGTGATAAAAATCTCTGCATTGTGTTGACTTTGTTGGGGTATTGTTGCAGCTTGTTCTGGGGTGTGCTTATCTGGAAGGCAAAGGCTGAGAAAGCACTGAAAGAGAGCGGGATTCCATATACTGTGAGTATCAATTTCAATTTTGCCCTTGTGTGTTAATTTGTCACAAGGAGGTTTAAATCCAATTAGTTGCAGGTTTCTCCATATCTGTCCACCAACTGATAAATAATCCATGAAAAAAATCCCCACCTATTGATATCTCTTCTTTCTTGTAGTTGTTTCCTGCCACAGCTGATAAAGAACTAAAGGTACTCTTCCAGAAGTAATCAGAAGTTCTGAAGAATTTATAATTTGTTATTTCCATCCAAGGATAAACAGATGACATAGAACACCAGTCAGACATAGTTGTTTTGGGTGGAAGGCAGATAGTGAGGCCAGGTGGCATGGAGAGGCCAACAGATGCATTCAAAGAGACTCACAACCTGGTTCTTTATAGGAAGGATTCACTTAGTGGAGGTCAAATATCAAGACTCCAGGTGTTCTTCAACCTTTCTCTCCCCTTGACTGTAACTTGGTTAAATCAGTCAAAGAGATCTACTGACTTAGTTATTCAGCTTGACAGAGAATTAACAAATAGAGGACTCTTTGTCATCAAAATCATGAAAGTGGATTGTTGGTGCCAACAGAA